>JARQSV010000736.1:0-64647 GCA_030142285.1 Calameuta idolon | reverse complement strand
GTAAAGAGTCTCGGCGGGCCGTGCCCCGTACGGCGGGTTGCCTGTACTTGGCGCGAGACTCGACCGAGTCTCTTGATACTAGGCCTGTCGAAATGTCCCGAGCTACTCCAGTTATTCCAACAAGAGTTCAACTAATTTTCTTCAGACTCGTAAACCCTTTTACTAGACATTCTGGCTATAATCGTATCTTTTCTACTACTTGCTCGCATTCCCCGTCTCTTTTTTCTCTGCGTCTCTGTCACGCTCATTCATTCCCGCTTAGATCCAGCTACGGTTCAGCACGTTATACATATAGCCACAAGTAAGCTGGATTGTTCTATGTGCTCGCGCAGTATTCGATTTCCGCGTATCCGGCAGTTACCACGTCCTTTATTACTTTTTGAATCCACTGACCCGTTATTCCATTTGGCCGTACTTCCTATGGGACCCACGACTTTCTGATTCTGCCAGATAACCCTTCCATAGGAAGATTAGCGGTCTCGTTATAGATATAGTATATATATATAATAACCTCACAATATTCAAGAGTTTACAATATTTCTTCTGAACGTAAAGCAAATTTACAAATTTTTCTAGCAAAGGCTCGCGTATGTTTAAGGCATACAATTTGATAAATATAAAAACAAAAACAATGATAGGAATGCAGATCAAAAAGTAAAAATATCACGCCCTGCGATTTACTTGCTTAAACAAATATAACAAAAGCCTGTTATGTACGAGCACGCATTTCGGTGGAAAATTCCCAGGGGTTACCGTCCCATGCTGTTTTCGTGATATTTGCATGCCGTGATGGCAAATAAGTGTTCATAACATGTTCCATAAAGTACTAGGGGATGAAAATCGAAGGGAAACAAAAAGGAAAAACAAAGAAATAAGGGAAATAAAAAGAAATATAAAAGTGTTACATGCATACTAATAAGCGATAATCATACTGTAGTGCCCTACGGAGTCCTTACCGATGAGTATAAATTAAAATCGCCTTTGGACGAGGACGAGAACCCTAATGAGCTTCAGCTTCTTGAGGAGAAGCATTTCGATAATGCTGACTTCGGGACGGCTTTCAGTCCAGGACCTCGTTTGATTGTGCCACCTTCCGCCACCACTGAACCCTCCTCCAGGAATCCTCTTCTAAGGCCGCCCCTATCCAACGGTAAACCAATTGTTTTTAACTGATTTTTATAATGAAAGAAGGACTTGAATATGGCTTTTACAAATTAACGTTTTAAATATCAAACGGATTTTTATTTTCTGTTCCCCTAGAAGGTGCTGCTGGACACGTACCTCGTGATAGGGACGAACACGAGAGTATGTTTTACGTCCTGGCTGGTGTCTGTTCCGGAATCCTGGTTGCACTTGGCATGATTCTTG
This sequence comes from Calameuta idolon, assembly GCA_030142285.1. Taxonomy (NCBI): domain Eukaryota; kingdom Metazoa; phylum Arthropoda; class Insecta; order Hymenoptera; family Cephidae; genus Calameuta; species Calameuta idolon. Next base: position 63,279 of record JARQSV010000736.1, on the reverse strand, counting down.
CCAAACTGGTATTTCATCAATTTCAAGGACGTAGAAATCGTCACAGGGAGCTACGTGCATCCAGGACGAAATATCAAGACGACATAACCGCCATCGAGGCGAATTTGGATCTGACTTCAACGTCTACGATACAAAAGAAAAGGTAAGTATAATCAAGATATTCTTATAAAGTTTTTATACAAAATATATGTATCTTATTTTTCGATTTTTGCTCTTCGTTCATCGTACCATCTTCTTCTGCCGTCTCTTTATCTGGAATCTAAGATCTAAAAGAATTATTTTTATTAGATATCTGCAATAACTTATAAATAAATACTATCTTGATTATAAGAGATTTTCTTGAAAGCTCGCAAGATGTAACACTAAGCAAAACGAATCAAAAGGGCCCTTTCCTATCTCATAGTAAAAGGACCTTTATCAAGTCCCCTGTCAAGCGATTAATAAAGTGTCCTTTATCTAACGCCCGGCTTTCGGTTCAATTCGGAAGGAACACAAGATACGCCCAAGGATAAGCGTATCCTCCTTGCGGTAAATCGGACTACCGTAAACATTTGGGTGCTTGAGTTATGTAGGAGGCAAACAAGTAAAAAAAAAAAAAATACATGGCTTATGTATGGTCGTTTTTCTGCATGACTAGGAATGTTCCCCATGTCGTGGAGGATACCATCCTTAACAGGAGAGACTCGCAGTACCCTTCAAAGCCGAGCGGATCTCCACGAGGATTCCACGAGACCAGTCTGGCCAGTACGGAGTCTAGGTCGAGTTCCATGAGAGGACAGTCATTCTATGAACCCGCGTGACATCCGAAAAGTGGCCGCCTTCCTGATCTTCATCCGGTGGGAGTGATCTACGTCGCATCTCATGACGGTAGTACAGATGATGCACCCGGAACTGACACACCGGAGAAGCTCGAAGGTCGTCACGCGAATAGGATACCCAGAAATATGGACAGCATCGCCGACGAGTCCGGCAAATGTTCTAGGATCTATTGTTTCTGAACGACTGAGTAATTTCTTTTTTACAGGAATTTATAAAAGTAAAAGGAGCTTCTCTGCATATTGCTACTACCACTTTTTTTCTTTTTTGGGTCCCTTTGCCTGTTAAACGAATTAAGATGGTCCAATATATCGTCCAGAAGACGTTTTCGTACCTACTTTTGTACAGACTTCGGCATAGGGAATTAATAATAGCAGGAGAGGTCCTAGTTCACGCTAAAATATGGTTGGAGTTCATCCAGGATTCCAGCAAGAGAATTTTCAAAGGGGGGGGCTAAAAAATAACGGAATGTATTCCTAAGATACATAAATGTAATATACCGTGTAATATTTATGAAAAGTTTGTAAATACTCAATGGTTCTTCGTTCGACAAAATAAATGCTGTGTGTAACAGATTATCGACTCAGTTACCAGATAATTTTAGATATGTCCATAATATAACGTGACAATCGAAATATTTACCCACTCCTGGTGTTTTCTCGTGGAATTGTAAATTAAGTCTCCGACCGCTTAACTCTTACCTTTTGCCTTGAGACGTAAAACAAGGCATACGTGTCAAATTTCGAAGCACGATAGTTAACTCGGTGAATTTAATAGCTTTATAACTGTTCACTCGAACATTAATATTTTTATATTTCCTTTTTCTGTATAAAACCAATCAAAAGTCCTAGACAACAGGGCCATTATATTAGCACGACTTTACGATACAATTCAAAGTAATTATGGACAATACCGAATGGATGGAGGTAAATGCCATAAGAAATTAATCAACTTCAACGACTGCACCTATAACACTGAAATACCATCAGACGAGCTCCAGGATTTATACGAGGACAACCGTGATTAAAACTATAAAGGATAAACTACGAATAATCATATACATATCGAGTGAGTATGGATGAACGAATGTCTGGAGAATGCTATGTTAAATTTAACTGGAATTTTACGGTTCTGTTAGTCATGTTATATATGTATATATTGCGATTGATGCCTTTGTTGATATCGCATAAATATAACACATTAGTAATATTACAGTACTGAATAATAAAGAGTGATACGGAAAGAAATTTTTAGAAAAAATAATTATATGCATAACTTACAGATGTAGCGTTACTCCTTAGAAATTAGGCAAAGTAGTAATCCCTGTTCGACAGTGTTTATGTCATACGTTTTGTCCACGTCCATTTCGCCACGAACATGCTTCGTTTTATGTTTTCCAATGTGTCTATTGTTTTCTTTTACGTTTTTTGTTTGTTAGATTTTCGTCACAGAATCAAGTTCTAAAAGATCATGTGGACTATGCTTCCACCAGAGTCTAACAAAGCTCAAATACCTCATAGTATGTATACCCAGTTTACTAAGGTACAGATGCACAAGTTACGTATGTATTTCAAACAATCAACTCGATGGTGATGGCAATATATAACTGTTATATTGTTTAGAATTATCTAGTCCTTTTGCTCTTAAAGTCTATTTCGCCGATTTGCCGCTTAACGCACCAGTAGTCACGTAGGGTGCAGAGATGAGTAGGGAGATGCACAACGCTCCGATTTTAGACGATACCAAAAGCATGGCGCTAAATCGTAGCGGCGAGTCCGGGAGTAGGATTCCGTGATCATTGTCTCCGTCGATAATGCGTATCCCATGGTAGCCGAGTTGACCGTGATCACGAAAGTATAACTTGACGGTCATTTATGAATAGACATCTATTTGCTTATGCTCATACTTGTGTTGGGGGTTGCTATTTGGGGCGAAAGGGTGCAGCCCAAAAATCGAAAAGTGTTGGGAATGTAAGCCCTTAATACATAATGGTTTTCAAAATCATTCAGAATAATGAAGAACATGGTGACACACGTCCAGAGAATTAATTTGTGTTGGAAGTTGTTTTTTGGAGCCTAGTAGTGCAGCCCAAAAATATAAAACATCTGAAAATTGAAATTTATAGCCTCATATATTTTTATAATGCATAAAGAACAGTTTCCAAAGAAATTGAACTTGAAAAACATAAGAAAAGTATATAAAGGGGTGTTTTTTTCAGAAAGAGTGGACCAATTTAATTGCGACTAGGCGCATTCGACAGCCCTTAAATAGCCCAAAATTCTGATGCATAATAAGTTGAGGTTGGTAAGAGGTTGGTCCACCCTTCGTTCATACATCCGCAAGCCAGGCGGGCGCCAGCCAATTCTTGTTTCTACGGGAACTGACGAGCCGGTATGACCTGGGAGTTGGAGTGGAACAGGCCCAACTCTACCAAGAACAAGAGCTCTGACGGAACCTATCAGAAAGGCAATAGCTTAACGGATCCTTTCGAGTTTTGGGGACCCGTGAAATCGAGAAACGCAGCCCTAGGTTAAGGTAGAGAGGGTTGGAGTAAGCGGCAGGCTAATAGTGCGCGGTACAGAGAACAGCTGATCGAAAAGGTAACAGGTCGAAATCCGTTCACCAATTAATAAATTGGAAGTACTCACCGGAGCTGGGGCAGCTGGTCCTTGATGATCGAGAACCGTATCCAAGGGACATTCGGGTGGGCACTGCACTAGAGCACAGCACTACACCTTCAGAACACTCACAGGAAATCCATAGAATTTCCTGGATATCGAGAGAACAACGCTAGAACTACACAAGCGATAACTGTCTATACCGTATCGAAAGGCGGCTAGAAAAACTATCAACAGATAGCACGGGAGCGCGAGCCAGTTCGTGACACCACGGTCGGTGCCCCGAGACAGACTAATTTGACAATAGTCAAATTCGAGAACTAATCATTCTGGTTGGTCGAGATCCTTATAGCCGATAACTCTTCTGTTCCTTCGAATCGTCCCTTTAAACCAAATCGAAAGCGTTTTTTAACGAATCGGTACGCAACATAACCGGAGATCCTTCACGGTCGAGGCTTTTATTTATATTAGAATATGCTTAAACATCGATTTTCGGTGGTGTGAGTACTATGACACCCCATATCTGAAATTACGCCTCTTGGATAATATCCATTACGCTATCTTAGAGATAATTATGTTTTTTAGACAGTTATTTTTTTAGCTAAGTAGTATCGACAAACTAATTTATATAAATGAAACAGATAACAACATCTCACAAGCATTTTGTTTTATCAACATTTATTTTTTTTTTTTATTTTTTATCCAGCATACCACTGCGCCTTTCTACAGAGTAACTTCACGTTTAACTTACTTTGTTATTGAAGTCGCACATGTATCTAATTGCACGTATATTAACCTCTTGCGATTCTATTTTATAGTTTTTTAATTGTAATTACCTCAAGTATACTAGAGATAACGTTCAAGGGAATTAAAGCTTCTTAGGCAAAACATACACGTTCCTTACGGCATCAAATACAATGTTTGCTGTCTATTGAGTTTTGCCAATTATGCAAAATTTTTTTCTGTTTTAAATTAACTCAAAAGGGTAGAAACTTTGAAATATTTATTCTGTCGTGCTCGTTGTAAATCGTCTATCTTTTTATTCGTCTCGTTATGCATTTTTGCAACTATATATGTATACTTATTATATATATAATAAATTTTCGATAATACATTTATTATATGAATAATAAGACATTATAATCGTATCTAATAATGCCGTGTCATGTTGTGTCATACTCTAGTTACACAAGCATTTACACTGATTAGCAATATACGAAACGATCGATCGTTAAGAAATTGAATATTTTTTCCTTTTTTTTTTATAGTTTTTATATTTTTTTTCTTCTTGAGATTTCGAAAATTTCCAATGAGACTTAAGTATCACTTGTTCTCTTTTATTATTCTTTCAATTGAAACCTCAAAACCTCGTCGTGTAGCGATTATCGTTATTCGTCATCGTGAATTCTATGACAATCGTGTGTGTTTCTACATATTCGCAGTAGACTATAGACTATAGACTACAATATAATTTGCACAGTAACCACTTAAGAATTGATCATTCGTCGCTTCTCTCTTCTCTTTTTTTTTTTCATTTTCATTAAGTTTTTTTTCTAAGAGAGAACTTGAATTCATTCTTAAATGTCTACGGTATATGTCGGTACATTATTATTACCGTCGATACTCCTTGGAAACTAGAGTTTGTCCCAAAAGACAATCTTTCGTTTCTACGTCGAGATAGAAAATATATATATTTCATTCGAACTCACGCGTTTACTTTTCGTATAACCACAGCCAATCATTTAAAAAATCTAATGTAAAAGAGAAGAAAGAAGGAAAAGGGAACCATCGATACAAACTTATCCAGATATCCTCTCCAGTGCTATATTACCAATCAAATGAATAAATATAATAGTCGACGATCTAGCAAGAGAGAATAGCAGTGTAGGACTCATTGTTTCACGCTTTTCAAAAATATTAGTTTACAAACGCTCCCGCCGAGATTTTGCAACACGTAGATGAGATATAATTAGGATATAAAATTAGTTTGGATAAATTAACGTTCGATATTATTTTAGTTATTGATAATGTACCTGAACGTTTCCTTTTACTTTACTTAATTTACCTCTCGGTCCATAAATAATTTAGCCTTCGTGGATTCGCCGTGGTTTATTGGGATTCGTTCGCAGAAGTAAAGGATGACGGCAGGGTGGAAGTTGTCGCAGGAAATTGCTGTTTCTTGTATCCTTTTTTTCCATTCATCCTTCTTCCTGTAGAGAATCTGTTCTTGTAGCCGATCACCAACCCATTTTCATCTTCTGGGCTTCATCCATCTGAAGGGATTAGAATTTATCGTTATATTGAGTATACAAAGAAAAAATTCAAATAAGAGCATGCAAAGCAGTTACACAGGTAACTTATTTTCACTCTTTGTAATAAATCAAAATTAGAGTTAGTATTATTATAATTATCATTACTGTAGTAAATGAATAAAGGAATAAGCACAGGATGTTTGTGAAAAATATATTTGATGTATAAAGGGTAAAAAGGACTAGGATAATGATAATTATATAGATGCGAATGTTAAAATTTTACTAAAAGAGTGGAAAACTAAAAGTGTGCTGTTCAGAAAAACCGTTTGTAGACTCCTTTACATAGACCGGCGTACTTTAATCGTCCTCAGAAACATAGAATCTTGAAAACTCAGAATATCACCTGGAATACATATTGTTTTTAATTCACGTAGTATTACCGATTGGGTGCGAATCTTGTTAAGAACTTTCCGTGCTGTGGTGTAAGCCTTCGACGCGACGTGCACAGCTCCAGTCACCAGAGTTTCTGGGAGAATGTGAACGGGATCTGCAGGACCTAGACCTAATTCTGGAGCAGATTTCCTAGAAGCTGATTCACGAACTCCATATGGCTGGTCAGTGCAGTAACAGGAAGAATTCTTGTTCGGATATTCATTAGAATGCTTAGTTGACGCCGTACACTTGTTCTTGGTAGGCTCCTGACTTTTACCAGAGTTGCTCTTTGAATACGTTTCACCAAGTCCCTTGCTGGCGTTATGATCAACGAATACGTACTTGTGGGTACTATAACTCGAACCACTGTGAACTTCTGCAAATGCGAACGTATTGCTCTCCGGGCTAGAGGTTGTATGAGAGCTGAAACTCTGTGCCGACTCGGTGGACTCGTTACCTAGATCCTGGGAATCATGATGTGACTTTCTGGGCGTTTCCACTTTCGTTTCAACCTTCTTTGGTTTACTGAAGAATTTTTCAGTGTTAGCAGCATAGCTTGCATGACAGCATTTGGCTTCCAAATTTGTATCACATTGTTTAGGGTGACTTTCCAAAACACAATCTGATTTGAACATCTTGGTTGGTTCTTCCTGGTCGATACTATGGATCGGTAGGGTTTCGCTGATGTAGGAATAAGCACCACCAGGACGTTTCTCCAGATTGACGTCGATACTCGTGTTGGAATCGTTGTGGATCTTTTTGTATATTTTCCCCTCGAAGTCGACCACGTATGGTGACCCTAATCTCGTAGGAATAGGCTCCTCGTCATTGAATTCGATATTTGAACTCAATACATACGTATCGATCTCCTTATCGTCGGAGTGAAAATGATCTTCGTCCATGTGAATCGACAATGCTGGTGACGCCGGTTCCGAAAGTAACTCGAAGCTGGGTGAATCCATGTTATTATTTCTGTCGCTCTCAGCATCGTAAAAAACAAAATTAAGATTATTATGAGGCAGACAGTTATCCTCTGTGGAAACCTTCTCCTTTGAGTCGCCATCAACACTAGAGGAAGTTTTGCCAACAATACAGGATGGCATAGGGATTATCTCAAAGTTGTGATCCTGATCAGAAGTGTGGCTGGTGTTAGAAATTATGCTAATGTTGTCACTGTTTGATTCACTGTAGTAATCTGTCGTCTTTATGTTGGATTTATCAAGCATTTCATGTCCAGTTACAGAACAGCTCATACGAAGTTTCACTTCAGGCTGATTATTACTAACGTTTGGCATGGATTCCTCGGTCTCGATATCGATAGACTTGTTCACTGTTTCAGTTGGTAAATAATGCGGATTCCTTACTGAGGTCGACTCTTTTGATTCGCCCAAGACTTCACACTTCTTACTGGCTTCCTCCAAGTTGTTTGAGTTCCCAGAGCCGTCACGAAAACGCTTTTTCTTCTTCTCTAGAATCATTCGGGTCTTCTGTTCTAAACGTTCCAATTTTATTTGCAGTGCTCTCTTTTGATTTTCGATCCTTTTAACTTTCCACATGAGATGTTCGTCCTGTAGATCGGATGACAGCAAAGCATCGTTCAATTCTGGTTCTTCAGTAACTTTCTTTGTTTTTTTGTGATGCAACCTTTCTTCAGGATCACGAGAATGCCGTTCCCATCGAGACGAATAGTGGGAATACGAACGACAGGGTTCTTCAGATTTCTTATTCAAAATGTCCATTACATTGGACATTACTTTAGATGATACTTCGGTCACTATGTCCTTTTTAAGCTGAAAAGAAAAAGTGTCAAGTGTTCGTTTATAGATAATATAATTTTACTATACAATATTTACCACTTCCATATAATTCTTAAACCATGGTGGAGGTGTTGTGTCACCAGATGTTGGTAGCTCCATCGTGGAATTATTCAATTTCTCTTCCAGTGTCAACTGACTAACCCTTTCAGTAATGGTACTAACAGTAATAGGAGCCATAGTATTTTTTGTAGAAAACTGAGGAGTTTTAGATTTGAAAAACTTTTGAGACTTGGAACAATTGATTTCTGCGTTTTCCCAATCAATAGTTTTTTTACTACTCACATTTTCCTGATTGACAGAATCAATTAGAAGTAAAACGTTCTGATCTTTCTTAGCACAGGATCTGGCAAACTGAAATACATAATTCAATAACTAGAATTTACATTCTATACTAAAAGTACTATCATATTAATTGTATCACTTACCTTTAGGGCCTCAAGAAATTCACACTGGGAATCTATAGGAATTTCATCACCATCACTGTCAACATAACTGATACAATCTTGTTCAGATAATCCTACATTAGCCCACTGAAACAGAGAAAATTTCATAAATTCATTAAGCGATATAACGTCCTTGAATTTGCTCGCAAAATGAGATATTTTCTGATATAATTAACAATATTAATTTCATAATAATCTCAATAAAAACCTAATCAACAGCGCTACACGGAACTAAAAAATATTCTTGGCTACTAAAGAAATGTGAATGTACAAATTTATTTAAAGAACCATATACTTTACATATTACCCTCTACCCTGGGTATAAAAGTAAAAAAATTAATGACAAGATGGTAATATCTATACATCCCGTACATCAATGAAAAATTTTTTAAGTTACAAATGACATCAATAAAAGTACGCAAAATCATCCGTGCAGAGAAAATCCGAGATTTCTGGAAATTGCGTTTTGCGGAAAAACATGCGACCAAAATGGAGTCGTACGGGTATTACAGGATCCAATAGTGGGGGTGAGTCGACGACGGTACTGCGTCCGGTAAAATAGTTAGAAAATTTTTATAAGACAAGCAAGACAAGACAACTCACTAGGTAACACCTGAAGGACGTAATATCGAGTGGTGCCGAGGAGTCATTAGGTGCGTCCCAGATGCCAAGTTGGATGATTTTATCACCGGCTTTGCTCCTAGATGATTTCCCGGCGGCCCGCCACTTAAGTTCGAAGATCAGCTCTGGCGCAACACCGTCCTTTTCGACTGAACCAGCTTGCTGCTGTTGTTTCTCGAGACACGACATCATCGCGGATTACGCACCTTTCTATTAATACGCGTGTCTATTTTCGTGCTCTTTTACTAGTTTTCGTGGATACCAACCGTAGCAATCACATTTTATATCTACTACGCAGTGATCTGTCCACCAGAACGGACTCGACTTCCTTCTATGAGCGTCGAGGCCGTTCTGATCTTGTTGGCATGGCTTTTTTCTTTTTATGTTTTGAGGTTATTAAGATCCCCGCTGATGTCGCTTGCATCTATTCTACAATCTCTATCTATATATCCTGTGGTGACGTACTGTAAAAGAGACAGATATTCATCCTATAACTTTTGAATACTGAACACTGAACTAAATTTTATTTAAGCCTTTGGATAAATTGGCTATTGTATTATATTTAATATGAATACAATTATGAATGTGATAAATGTTGTTAAGGATAGCAGTTCTCGAAAGCAGGAAAAATGTAGGAAAGAAACGTGACGTTACATTTTCTAAAATAGATTTAATTGCAAACATTTTGCTTAAAAACTGTTCAAAAAACTTGTATCAAATAACTTTTATTTTCATTATCAATAATACGTACTCTATGCACAAACCAGATGAATATAGTCTCTGAGTATCAGCTATGTACAAGTGTAATACCGAGGAAATACGAGTGAAGAGGTGCACCAGCCCTATGGAACAGTGTATCTGACAGCTACTGGGAACAGTATGCATAAGACCTATGCTTAAACTAGTATAAGAGATTTAGAAAGGGGTTGGTTTTTCGTAAGTTTTGTGCCAGACACGTAATACACGTACGACTAGAGTGGGACCCAACTTTGCACAGGTCACTTTTACAAACAATAACTCTACACGAAAATTGTCGTACAGAGAATCGAGAATTCTTTGTAGAGTTATTGGGCGCAGAGTTGGGTTGCACTCGTCAGCTGGCCCTCTTTACCATTGTCTCCTACGGCGATTCTAATAAAATTCTAAAATATATACATCAATACACGTTTGACATGAACAAAATGTTCTTTGCTTTCATGCCGTTAATATCCATTATTATTTCCCATCGTCTCCCCTGAAGGATTCGTTCACCGTGCCTGTTTTATTTTCCAATGCAATATCTCCATTTTGAGATTCGGTGTCAGGTATTTCGACGTACTTGTAAAACTTGGCCATTAGGCAAAAGATCAGCATGTCGATAAGCATAAGTCCAGCAAAGAGAAAGAATTCGCTGGCCTGTAATAAAAGATGTGGATCAGATCAGAACATTTAAAGTAATAGTTTTAATGTGAAAATAAAACACTAAAATTTGGTATACCTGGCTATTAAAATAAGAGACTTCCGCCACAATAACAACAATAAGATTTCCAAAAGCGACGGTCAGTAACCAGCCAGCCGTTAAAATGGATTTCATACTGATTGGAGCCTGCGTAAAAGCAAACTCCAATCCCGTTATTGAGAACATGACTTCGCCCAGTGTCAAAAGAACGTACTGTGGAATTAGCCATAACATATGCATGGAATTTGGTTCTGTTACTGTTATTGTATTAGCTTTAGCAGTTGAATTCGACAAGGATCCTACGACTGTGTAAATACCACCCAGTTTCATAGCTACTGATGATTGAACTAAATTACTATCCAGATAAATGTCATAAGTCCCATCGTCAAGTTTAATCAATTCCGTTTCGCTGAATGTCGAATTTATTGTTAAATGTAATTCCGTTTTTGAATTTGCTATAAACCGTAGACTAGCCGTATTCGACATGTAGCTATCTAAAAGAATTAGACCGCGTACAGCTGGGTCACCAGTTGTTGTTTTATCAACTTTATCTTCGTATTTGTAACTTAATCCAGTTCTCGTTACTACCCACGATGTGGCTGTTGCCTCTGGACCTTCAAGAGTTCCTACAACATGAAGTTGACTTATTAGTTACACACAATATGGAAAATTCCATAACTTTGATATACATTTTTTTTTCTCAAACTATACCTGAATATTGACCAATCTCATCTGAGAGTCTTTCTAAACTGCAAGCTGCAAAGTTGGCTGTATAACTCACAGATGCATTACCCGATGCTGGAACATACTTATCCTCCCAATAGCTCAGACCATTTAAAGTGACTGTTTTATTGCCGATAGTCATAGGAATGGTACAATCCAAGGTATTGAATATTCTAAACTGCGCCAAACCCGCAGATGGAGTTACCGCGTACGTTGGCTAGAGGAGAGAAAAAAATAAGTTGAAATACGTCATTAACAGAAAAGAATACATAATGGGTAACAAAATGTTGTGTACCTCCAAATTCAATTCAATCACGGCAGAAATAATGAATGCCAAGCTAGCTAAACATCCACCGGTCACCATCTTCTTCAATGGAGTATTAATGAGTTTAATTTTTGCCAAAAGTGGATAGATGCAACTTTCACAGAGTGGAATGAAAGCAAGAATCAGGAGCGGATTGACGACCTGCATTTGATCAGCTTTTATAGTGTAACTACCAAGTTCACCATTCATCCTCGTAGCCTGGAATGTCCACCTCGATCCTTGTTGATCGAAAAGGGCCCAGAATACTGGTAGAGGAAGGAAAAGCTTAAGAACTTGCATGGCAGCCTTAATGTCCTCAATAAGCTTTTTGTCGTATTTATCATCAGCATGATCAAGCCAGTGTTCTCTCTGTACTTTCTTCGAGCAGCACTTCTTGCTGATTGCATGCTACATATATTTCCAATAGAAGAAAACATATTATTTACTCTTATCAATGAGCTTGAAGTCACTTTATCGTTATCACATTAGAAATATCAAGGAGAAACCATTGTAACCATTAATGATATTAATTAAAAAGTCAGTAATTGGAACTTTTCCTCTGCAAATCTTGTTTGACTCAAAGGCACACTTAGTTCTCCTTGTATGTCCAAAATAAATAATCCTACACTTCCATAAATTATCTGCCAATCCAATTGATCCATGTAAAATATACCAAACTTACCCAGATACATTTGCTCACATCAAACAAAATGTTTCCTTCGGGATCCTTGATAATGTACAAGTTCTTCCCTATTCTAAAGACAACTGACAAAAAAAAAATAGAGCAACATTAATCAATCGTCTCAAAAATAATTTTTTAAACTCATTATTTTAAAAATAAACATACTTATGGAAAATATCATGAGAATTGCTGGAACGAAAAATGCCAATGAGTAACAAGTACTCTCCCCAAAACAGGAAACGTCGCTTCTTAGAATTGGAGTAACGAAAGTGGATATCAATGATCCTGAATTAATAGCAAAGTAAAACACGGAGAAGAAGACAGACAAGTAGCGTTCTTGCTGCGGCAGGATAAATTGGTCACCGCCAAAAGCAGATACGCACGGTTTTATTCCACCAGTTCCCAATGCAATTAGAATTAAGCCAACGAAAGACATTTCTCTGCAATTCACACAAAATATTTAATCACGTAAATGAAAATTGTTTAATAGTTCTTTAAAATTTTTATGCTTTAAAACTAATGAAAATTCATACAAGATACTCACGCTGTTGGCAACCCTAGCGGCGGCGCTGCACTTGCTGATAAAAGTAACTGTCCAACAGCATAAATCATGCTTACGTAAAATATCGTTTTGAATTTTCCAAGTAAAGAATCTGCAAGCATGGCTCCCAACAATGGAAAGAAGTATACGAGCATAGTGAAAATATGATAGATGACAGTAGCTGTATCATCGTCATAGTTGAGTTTGTTGCGTAGATACAACACCAGAATTGCTGTAAAATTTATAAAAGTACATTAATAAGAATGTATAAGTTACAGACAGTTAAGTGTCTGTTAAAACGTAAATATAATTCAATGAACTCACTGCGCATTCCATAGTAGGAGAATCGTTCGCAGAATTCATTGGTGACGATGAAGAATACAGCTTTTGGATACTTGAGCTTCTGTAATCAAAGTCAATTTCAAATGAGTAAAACAGCTGTGATTGTATCTCCATGCATGAGAAACTTCACTTGTCACTAAAGCTTGGCACAATATTCGACTCCATTGCCGTTCAGTGACCTTTACTTTCTACTCGGTTCGCTTTGCTATACATACTAAATAAACAAACCTGTTAGATTGTGCAAGTTTTGTTAAACATAATGCTACATGAATTTGTGTCAATACTTTCAGAATTGAAAATATATAAAGTTATATATGCATGCCTATAACAATATAACATTGCCGCTCGTGTACCGAAGGACATGTAATTATGTTACAAGATTCCAAGAATTTATTGAAGGATGTTTAATCCTTAATTATCGTATATAGACATACCAATACTAAACTACAAAATGTTCCGCCTAGTTGTCACAAACCGTTAAAGCGCCTTGTTCTCCAATCGTATCTGATCTCACTCAGAGTCGAATACCAACTTTTCCTCAGGTTATAAAGAACAGCATGATAATAATGTTTGCTGTGTTTCATAAGCAGTGAAGCGCACTAATGCAGAAGTCGCTAAAGCAAGTAAGCCTCACTGTATTGTATTCTTTCGTATTGACAATTTAATTGAAATGATCCCATAGTTCAATTATCGTTTACACGTACGTAGATAAGAAAACGCATAAAACAGTGAATTGGTTGCAATTCAACGATTTCGTTATAATTTACGTAATCAATGATGACCATAAGCAGAACAAGTACTCGTGAACAATTGTTATTACTGAAAATATTGTATTCACTTAATAACCAGACAGTAAGGAAACAGAAGACCACTCATACCCAATAGAGAATTTTTCATATCAACAACAATTAACCAGTTTGACAAGTTTCATTTTCATACAGTCGCTTAAGAAAACCAGCAAGTTTCAATGCTGCTACAATAAAAAGGCATAATGTATTGCAAATGAAATTGCAAAAGTACCTTTTATCTAATGAATATTTAAACATAAACATAAATCATTTCTCATGATGAGTTAAAAATTACGTTACAATATCAAAGTTACTGAATAGTGCAGAATGCAACTATTACACAAGTCATCGTTTCACTTTCAATGGAACGACCTTGTTATAATACATGACAAGTTGTTACCTGCTTTACAATTCCACGTTCAATAACCATGATGCAGCGAGCAATATAACAAATAACAAAAAACACGTAAACAAAATTGACAATTAAAAGAGATTATACAGTATCAATAGATTTATCACAATGGCATAGAGATTCAAAATTGCATCCGGAATTATAAATTACCGGATAGCACTAGCTTCTAAACGAGTCCAAAGCATCATTCTACAGTGAGAGATAAAAAAAGAGTGTGTAATGCTTCTTCTGTCAGAGTCTCGATCAAGTGAAACTCACCGCGCAGCGGCCTTATGAGTACTGAAAAGAATTGGGACTAACGGGGCAAATACTAGCGATCCACCAGCGAGTAACTGTTCCACTGCTAACGTGCTAATACCCCACTACTCAAGTGTCAGTGTAATGACAAGAAGTTTTGACAAGACTGACCACCATCCAGTAAAGGATCAATCAGCGTGGCGGTATGATGTTGTTAGATGCAGGGTCATGGACTATTGCTCATAAAGTGATTAATTTACCATTATCGAAGACTGGAACGAGCTATACACCAATAAATGATTAAATATACAAACGTCGTGCAAAATTCTTCGCAAGTTAATAATAAACTTAAATTATTTATGTATGTACAGCAGGTACATATGCGTGAGTGCAGTTTATTCATTTGTAATCTCAATATAATTTTCAGCAGTGCGATGTCTTGAGTGTTTTATCGACGTGACTTACTCGTGATTTTCTTTTTTCTTTTAGGGCATTTCTACCCTTCTGAATAAGCTCCTCGTAGAGAACGTAACTACGTTCGCCGGATCGCTTACGTCTTACGTTGACACTACCACGTCTTTCGACAATTACTCGCAAGCCTTCATCGAAATGAGTTTCCATAATATTCATATTATCGCTCTTTTCCATTATTTTGCTTATACACAAGCTTTTATTTTACACTAAATTGGACAACCGCTGCTGATTAGTGCAGTAAACTGTTATGTCATGCAGCCTAAAGACCACTTATCGAGCACTGTTGTACTGTTGAGGGCACTAATTTTTATTTATTTATCCCTTCACTGTTAAGTAATACAGATATTGATTGTAAGTGGTTACGTACCGTTCAGTAAATTACGACTAAATAAAAAGAAATTTTGAGACGTGAGAATGAAGCTTGCTGGACAAAATGTTTGATAAGAAATTTTGCTTTTCCTAAACCTCTGTTAAACGATTATAAAATATAAATTAATTGTTTCTATACAATATTTATCAGTTTGAATGATTCCCGCTGGTACTTTCAATAAGCGTCGTCTGAATAACCCATATAATCAATTAAGTGATTATATATGCTAATTATGATAGTACAGTTTAAATGTAGAATTCGTTTAATGAACGCAACGTGTGTAAGCGCCTCACAAAATCGAACCGATCATTTATAAAGAGGCGTTATCATAATTCAGATTTAAATCCTCTTGTAATTAATCGATCACAGTGTATGGACTTATCACATTGGCTGCCTAGGGTATACCCCCTTACACTAAGCAAGACCAAATTACTTTAATTAGTCTGCGGGTTACTAGTAATCTGCTAATGCACTATCTATCAATTATCATCTGAAAATTATACACCGTTTTTGAATCTGCTATAAATTGTAGACTAGCCGTATTCGACATGTAATCATCCAAAAGTAATAAACCGCACGCAGCTGGGTAACCAGTTGTTGTTTTACCAATTTTATCTTCATATTGTTAATTCTATCCGGTTCACTTTGCTGCTCAGGATGTGACAATATGTAAACCTTTTGTTTCATTGTCGAAAGCCATTTAATGACATAATCCAAAGTATTGAATATTCTAAACTGCGCGCTGCATGAGTTGTCTAGAGGGCAGAAAAACAAGTTGAAATACGTCATTAACAGAAAATAATATATAACGTGTTATAAAATGTTGTGTACCTTTAATTTTAATTCAACCAGAACTAAAACAATCAATGTCAAGCTGGCCAAACATTCACATGTAACGATCTTCTTCGATCGAGATTGATGACCTGCATTTGATCAGATTTGACGGTGCAACTATCAAGTTCCCTATTCATCCTCGCAGGCTGGAATGTCCATCTCGATCCTTGTTGATCGAAAAGGGCACAGAATTCTGGCGGAGCAACGAAAAGCTTTAGAACTTGTATGGCTGCTTTAATGTCCTCAATAAGCTTTTTGTCCTATTTATCATCAGCCTTATCAAGCCAGTGCTCTCTTTGGACTTTCTTCGATCAGCACATCTTGCTTAGTGCATGCTACATATTTTTCCAATAAAAAAAAACATATTATTGACACTTATCAATGAGCTTGAAGTGACTCTATCGTTATCGCATTAGAAATATCGAAGAGCAACCAACGCGAAATGATAAGTAATGATATTAATTAAAAAGTAAATAATTGGAACTTTTCCTCTGCAAATCTTGTTTGACTCAAAGGCACACTTAGTTCTCCTTTTATATCCAAAATAAATAATCCTACACTTCCATAAATTATCTGCCAATCCAATTGATCCATGTAAAATATACCAAACTTACCCAGATACATTTGCTCACGTCAAAAAAAATGTTTCCCTCGGGATCCTTGATAATGTACAAGTTCTTCCCTATTCTAAAGACAACTGACCAAAAAATAGAGCAACATTAATCAATCGTCTCAAAATTAATTTTTTAAATTCATTATTTTAAAAATAAACATACTTATGGAAAATATCATGAGAATTGCTGGAACGAAGAATGCCAATGAGTAACAAGTACTCTCCCCAAAATAGGAAACGTCGCTTCTTAGAATTGGAGTAACGAAAGTGGACATCAATGATCTTGAATTAATAGCGAAGTAAAACACGGAGAAGAAGACAGACAAGTAGCGTTCTTGCTGCATCAGGATAAATTGGTCACCGCCAAAGGCAGATACGCTCGGTTTTATTCCACCAATTCCCAACCCAATCAGAAGTAAACTTAAAGAATGTGCAAGCATGGCTCCCATTAATGGAAAGACGTATACAAGCATAGTAAAGATACGATAGATGACAGTAAACGTATCCAGCACCAGAATTGCTGGAAAATTGAATACACTATATTAATGAGAATGTATAAGTAACATACAGTTAAGTGCCTGTTAAAACTTAAATATAATTCAATGAACTCACATCGCATTCCATAGCAGAAGAACCGCACGCAGAATTCATTGGTGACGATAAAGAAGACAGCTCTTAGATACTTAAGCTTCTATAACCAGAATCAACATTCAATGAGCAAAACTAAATAGAAATCTGCGATTGCTTTATTAATGCATGAAATCTTCAGGTGTCCCCAAAGCTCGGCACAATATTCGTTGTAATTACCGGTCAGTGACCTTTACTTTCAACTCGATTCGCTTCGCTATAGGCACTATTAATTTTATAATTGCAATTTATATTTTATGAACCTATAAAAACTTTTAAAACATAATTCAAAAAGTCGTATAATTCCCAGGTGATGATTGATAGATGGTGCATCGAGGATTACTAGTAACTGCAGAATAATTAAAGTAATTTGATCTTGCTTAGTGTAAGGGTTTATACCCTAGGCAGCTAATGTAGTAAGTCCCTACACAGTGATCGATTAATTACGTATTTCCAAGAGAATTCAATTCTGAATTCTGATAACGCCTCTTTATAAATGATCGTTTCGATTTTGTAAGGCGCTCAGACACGTCACTTTCAGAAGACATATTCTGCATTTAAACTGCACTATCGTAATTAGCATATGTGAACGTAGTTACGTTCTCTACGAGAAGCTTACTCAGAATGGCAGAAATCCCTTAAAATAAAAAATAAAATTACAAGTAAGTCACGTCGATAAAACACTCAAGATTTCATACTGCTGAAAATTGTATTGAGATTATAAATGAACAAACCACACTCGCATCGAAGCAGTAGATCCTGCTGTACATATATAAATAATTTAAATTCATTATTCATTTGCGAAGAACTTTGCATGATTTTCATATACTAAATCATTTACTGGTGTCTAGTTCGTTTCAGTTTTCGATAACGGTAATAATTAATCACCTTATAAGTAATAGTTCATGACCCTACTTTTAGTAACATCATGCTGCCAGACTAAACACGAAATTGTGAAGCAGGTAAGCAGCTCCTCATGTATTATAACAATGCCGTTTCGCTGAAATCTAAACGACGGTTTGTTGCATAATATAGTTGCATTCTGTACTATTCAGCAATATGGTATTGTAATTTAATTTGCAACTGTTTTTTCTCTCTTCTCTTTATAACTCTAATTTATGTTTAAATGTTCGTTCGATAAAAGACACTTTTGCAATTTCATTTGCAATTCATTATGCCTTTTTATTACCGCTGGAATTTCGAAACTTGCTGGTTTTCTTAAGCGACTGTATGAAAATGAAACTTGTCAAACTGGTTAATAATTGTTGGTGATATGAAGAATTCTCTATTGGGTATTTGCTTGGGTCTTCTGCTTCTTTACTGTTTGCTTATTAAGCGAATACAGTGTTTTCAGTAATAACGATTGTTCACGAGTATTTGTTCTGCTTATGGTCATCATTGATTACGTAAATTATAACGAAATCGTTGAATTGCAACCAATTCACTGTTTTAAGCGTTTTCATTTCAATTAAATTGTCAATACGAAAGAATACAATACAGTGAGGCTTACTTGCTTTAGCGACTTCTGCATTAGTGCGCTTCACTGCTTATGAAACACAGCAAACATTATTATCATGCTGTTCTTTACAATCTGAGGAAAAGTTGGTATTCGACTCTAAGTGAGATCAGATATGATTGGAGAACAAGGCGCTTTAACGGTTCATGAGAATTAGGCGGAACATTTTGTAGTTTAGTATTTGTATGTCTATAGACGATAATTAAGAATTAAACATCCTTTAATAAATTCTTGGAATCTTGTAACATAATTACGTGTCCTTCGGTACACGAGCGGCAATGTTATATTGTTATAGCCGTGCATATATGTATAACTTTATACATTTACAATTCTGGAAGTATTGATATAAACTTCTGAAGAATTAGGTGCAACTATACTTGCACTATCGAACAGATTTGTTTATTTAATGTATATCTACTTTATTAATTAATTCTTACCTCCTCGGTACTCTCAAGATCCTCCGATTGACCTGAAACCAAGAGTGAAACGTTAAAATGGATCGAAACAAGACAGCACGATGAAAATTGGCTTAGTACAATATTAGCAGAAGAATTATTAATAAGAAATGTATGATTAAGATGTTCATATTGAGGGTGCGTAAACGGGGTCCCTAATACTTTTGAGCATATACAGCTGTACTGCTGTGAAACGATTTTAGATGATTTTTATGGAACTTTGCGACACGGATCTAATACGTGGATTTAGAATTTGTAAGGTTTTTTGATTTTTGTTCTTCAAAAACGGGGACGGTGACGGTACAGCTGATGATACGCAGCGTTGCCAGCTATCCCGTCGCTGAAACCGCCATTTTTCTAACATGGGGCCTAACTTATTCTCGCATCTTTTCATAATATTTTCGCGATTCAGTCCGATACATAATTTCTGAAATCCGGCAAGTTTATTGCACATTTTATATTTCTGAATCCGGAAATACCTTAATCATATCAAACAGATGAGGTCGGATTGAGTTTAATCGGATTATAGATTATTTTTATTAGATGTAATTGTTTCACAATCAGAATAATTAAAATTTGAGTTTATACATGACACTGATTTTTTAATATTTTTTGAAATCTTTTTTTATTCTTTCTTCCATATCTATTACACTTTCACTCATTCGCCGAAACCAGCTTGAAATCTTGTTTGCATTAAGGCCAGTCTGTTTTCACCGTGTCTCTGAATCAGAAGCATAATATACGTATTTATGTGTGCTAAATTTTTGTCCAACGGTTCTTAAATATTTAACATACTGAATCGCCCACCGTTGCACTTGTTATGGTCCTTGAAATCTTTAGTATTCAGCCACAGGTTCGAAAAAAAAAGGCGGCGACTAATACCTGACGTTATTCCGACTTAGGAGTCTCAAGAACGTGGCCTTGTTAAAGTAATCTCCTAGCTTTCAAATGAAATCAGTCAGCATATAAAAAATATGTTCCTCTTTTCGTTTCGTGCGGAATTCAAAAATGAAAATTAACAAATTAATGTCTTTTAGACTCTTTAATCTGTAGAGGATGAGAAGGCGATTTTTGGGCTTATGTTTATACTATAGAAGAGCTTAAGGTGTACAATTAAAATTTTGTAGTAAATATCATTACAATTTCGAAATAACCATGAAACATATCTGACATTATGATTTAATTTGTAATACTTTTATGAAGAATTTTTATGAATTGAATGTTTTTCTCTTGTTTTGCTACCTAAAGAGAGTAATATTCCATGCATTATCACATAATCATATTAAGTTTTGAATTTGATCACAAAAATTATTAAAAATAAATAGTTAAACGTTATAAATGGCGGATCCAATATGATGATTTGACGTTACAAAAATGGACAGATCTAACTGATCGGCTAAGTCCGTATCTGCCATATTGGATTCGTGATCTTGAATTATTTTATTTTGACTTCAGATTCGGGATCAGTGACCTAAAATATCTGAGTCTCGGATAGGTCTATTAATGGGTATAATATAAAAAGTAATCACAAACATCGATATATTTTATAGTTACTGTTAAAACTTCTCGTTTCCTTTTATTAGCCAACCAATTTACAGCAACCCAATTGGGTTCTGAGTTTGAATATCCACGAAACTCTCACAATTGGTCTTTCTCGCAAGTAAACAGAAAGAAAGTCGGAAAGTATGTTGTAAAAGTGAGTGACTATGTACATATGATATGTTTCTACTGATTTAATTTTTTTCGCTTTTTTTTTTCTGTTACTACCTTATTCGTAGTAT
Organism: Calameuta idolon; assembly: GCA_030142285.1. NCBI lineage: Eukaryota > Metazoa > Arthropoda > Insecta > Hymenoptera > Cephidae > Calameuta > Calameuta idolon. The sequence goes on along the minus strand of JARQSV010000736.1, from coordinate 42,143 downwards.
CATTTTATAACTGATTTAGTAATTTGCAACGTATATTATTCTCAGCCAATTATTTTGGTTAGAAATAATCTCCAAGCCTTTCAAAAAGCCAAAAATCATAAATTATTGAAATACTTAGAAATTTTCCACGAGTTCTTCAAAGCGGCATAAAATTACTTCAAACGAGGAACATCAATGGACAGAAGAATGTGAATATTCTGATAAAGAATTATCTTCTGAAGAACCTGATAATAAACTTAAAAATATTACAACGTTGCATATAGATACAGATTTTTGTACCTTTAGTTCTTACATTTATGAGTTAAATAGGAATATCCAGCAATTTACCTCTATGCGGGATCAGTAATTTCCTATATTTTCAATTGATTTTTAATACGTAAGTGTTTTGTCAATGAAACTAATCGCTACTCTAATTATTTGATTATCAATATTGATGGGTCAATGAAAGACTATCATACTACTAATCGGTTGCTGAGTACATCACCATTCAAGAAACTTGTTCTAGAGATAAATTGTTAGAAATTTTACATCTACGAATAATATATATAATATAACATAACTTTGGACTGACCAAAAAGTTTAAAAAAAAAACATCATTTGATTCGTTTGATACTGAAAAAATCTCATGGTAGTTATTTTCCTATAGAATTAAACAGTTCCAAAATATGTATTAAAGTTTAAAAAAGTATATACCGATAAATTCAAATTCTTACAAAAATCACACTGTTGGAAATATTAATCGTAATCCAAAATAAAAAAAATACGTTTTCTCTTTTCTGAAATACATTTCAAAATACATACAAGTGTCAAAATTATTAAAATTATTACATCAGAGCATGAGATCATTTCAGCAAGAATACCCCATATGTATTAAAGTTCTAAATTAAGAACTGTAAAAGCCGAACAAAAAGCCGCCTGTCTTCTAAATGTTAATGCAGAACGGTTCCTCAATTCGAGTCTACGAAAAGTGGGTCATGTGTCAATCAGACTTCCCTTTAGGGAATTCACTTTAGACATAGAGCGTCGAGTCTAAATAATTAATAATAGTAACACCAATAGAACGTCCAATAAACCTTTACAAGAGAGAATAAGCACTGTCGTAATGAATGTATTTGATAAAGAGGGAGTACCCCCCCCCCCCCCCAAAAGATACTAGCATTTTATCAAGTGATTAAGTCAACCGCACTTGTACGAATTTTCTTCGTAAAATATAAATTGAACTTAAACTTACTTTGAATCTCCCTCTCAGCCTCTTTATTTTCCTTTGTCATAGTGTTTTGTCTAATTTAGCTGATAGAAGTACCTTCTTCCCTTTTCACCTTCTTTCAGTCGCATCAAAACCCCGACTGATCAAGTTTCCACAACTGATCCCATATCACAAGTAATATCCGGTTATCATCCGTTTCATTTTCAATAAATCATACTCAATGAACAATAGCTTTGTAATGTCGTTTTATCTTGTTATTAAATGATCTTTGCAAATCCGATAAGAGTTTCTTAAAAGATATTTATTGCCAACGAATTCCTGTTATGCTGAAAAATTACCTTTTCCTTTAGGCGTTTTTTTTTTTTTAACGGAAATCGAAAAAGTATATTATAAATTAATTAAAGCAACTTCAAATATTTCTAACTTCATACAGAAATTGTTCATAATTGCAGACAGATAATATTTTGGTTAGATAATTATGTCAATTTGTTAGACACTGTTCATTGAGACATACGTTTACGATGATGGATTATATTAATCTTGTTCTTACAGTTATAATCATCATACATTAATAATGCTATCAGGTACAAGACGACAACGCGTTGATAGCTTAAATTGATTAGATTAGATAATTATTGTTCGAAATTATCAGTGTATCTCACGTCTACATATGTTCATCTTGTAAACGAAATGCGCACCTGCCCATAACTATCATTTACCCAAGAAAGATTAAGATAAGAGAATCCAATGTCTAACGTATTTTTTATACAGTTTTTTAATAGTTTTAGTTAGTATTTTCAAAATGAGTATTTAAAAAAATGAATGAAAGGGGCAGACTCCATCTACCGTGGCTTCCGTTTTGAAAAATGTCCAGACTTCATTCTGGGACTAATCGAGACTGCCGATAGGGCATATACCCCACCATTCAGCGAGGAATGTTTAATTAAAGGATAGTCCTCTTGTTTTTCTATGGCACTTTCTGCTACGGCACTTGAGTCAGCTTCCAGGACAACAAAACTGTATCTTTCGACCATGATAGCAAAAAGGACCATATTGATCAGAATGAGAGCAGCAAATAGGAAGAATTCGTAGGCCTACATCATTGATAATTCTTCCCATTAGCATATAACTCTATTACCGTTTCCATTAGGATCAATAATTGCAAAACCTACTTGACTCCTGAACAGGCGCGCTTGAGTTACAATAATGACCATCAGATTGCCAAGAGCCACGCTGACATACCAAGCAGCTATCGTCACAGTTTTCATACTGTTTGGTGCCTGTTTGTCACCGCAATGTCAGTAGTTATCTCTAAGTGTAAAGTTTATTCACCGATTAGAATGGGATACCTGAGTAAATGAAAACTCCAGTCCTGAAATGGCGAACATCACTTCCGCTATCGAGATCAGCAGATATTGAGGAATTAACCAAAGCATATGGATCTTGTTTGCTGGAGTCATCGTGAACATTTTATGAAACTAAAGAAGAGAGACTGTGTTTAGTCTTACAAAATGATCTAACGTAATACATGCTATTATTTTACTGTAATTATTTGACATACTACTATCAGCCCGTTGTGCTCTCTCAGTATCAATAAATAGACCGCTCCAAGTTCCAAGAGAATTGAGGATTTGTATGTTCCATAAGGATCATCGCGATTCCGTATTATGTAATGAAATCTGTTTAGATTATACTCCTTAAACTTTTATATACGATACTAATGCACTGATAGAATATACTATTTAGGTTCGTACAGGCCGGGTTCAAGTTCCATGTAGGTGGACTCAGAGAGCGAATTATCGTCAGGTACAAAATACTTGTCTTGTAATCCACTAGTGCTTTCGAGAGTAACTGTTACATTTTTTAACATTTCTGAGTCTCGGATGAAGACAACTCTATGTGATTAACGAAATTAATGCTTATCTTATGAGTTAATCATTTCAACCAACTAACCGAAGTTTAGGTCTGCCACTTAAGGATTTCTTGAACTGGTCTGGATCTGTTTTAAAGAGATGCAAATTTTTTCCTATTGAACCAACAATCAGAGTATTTACCTGATATTCGGAGGTATTAATGGACATGCTTAAGGTTGGATTTGCTAAATGAACCTCCCAACATTGAGGCAGAGCTACTAAATACAATTCATATTTAGTTAAATTATTGGCAGTCACGTTAAAGACTTGTCTCACGCCTGAATTTAAAGTAATAGTTGAATCAAATGGAGCAAGAAATTCAACATCACACTGCAGCGTATTAATGAAGTTCAGAGTGGACTGTCCTTTTTGAGGTAGAACAGGATATGTTTCCTATATATTCAAAATTGAATTTCTCATACCAAATATTTAATAAAAAATACGTAAAGTATATATAATTTTATTGTTCATGGTACCTCTAACTTTAATTCCAATAATCCACTCATAATAAAAGCTAAGCCAGCAAACATTCCACCAATGATCATTCTTTTTAATGGTGAGCTAAGCATTTGTAAATTTCCAAACCAGGGATAAATGAGTTTATCGAATAAGGGTATCAATAGCAGTACGATAGCTGGGTTTATGACCTATCAATAAGAGACATAATAATTGAATAAAGGAAGTAGATATCTTAGAAACAAATGATATAGTATAATTTTTAATTTAAATTGATGTTTCCTAAGTTAAGTGTTTTAATGGTTTATCCGGAACTTTGATTTTGACAATGTAATGCACATTTTTAAATAAAATGAGAGAATAATATTAATAAAAAATGTTCTAACCTGCATTTGATCTGGTAGTAATTGAGTGCCAAGAATTTTTCCATTCATCCTGGAAGCTTGAAAAGTCCACCTAGAACCCTAATAAAAAAAGCTTCTGTTAGCATTACAAGTATAAAATATATTTGAAGAGTATACCTGTTGGTCGAACAGGCTCCAAAATAATGGAAGGGGAATATATAGAAACAAAATGGCAAGAACAATTTTAATATCCATTATTAGTTTTGAAGGAAATTTATCCTCTGCATAATCCAACCAGTGATTAGCTACTTTTGAAGTTCCATCAACACTCATTTTCTTTTTAACAGCATACTGTGATTGTAAAACATATAATTTTAAATCATGCTGCAGTTATTAATTGTATGTAATGTGACTTACATAGATGCAACTAATGAATTTTAACATGATATTCTCCTTGGGATACTTTAAACGGTACAATGGCTTTCCTAGCAGAAACAAAACTAACATACATGTTTAGCAAAGTATTAGGATAGAACTATGCAATTTAATAAGACTATGATTATTGCAATATATACATAGTGCAGTGACCATCAGGGCTGCTGGGAATCCAAATCCCAATGCATAGCAATTATCATCTCCAAAACAAGTAAAAGCTTCTCTAAGAATGGGAATAAGAATCATCCCAACAAATCCACCAAAATTAATTGTGAAATAGAAAAGTGAAAAAAATTGTTGTAGTTTTTGTTGTTGCTGTGGTAAATGAAATTGATCTCCACCAAATGCAGCTACACAAGGTTTTATACCTCCTGTGCCCCAAGCAATTAAAACCAAACCGATATAAGTCATTTGGCTAGAATCAATAATGACAATATTTATTAATGAAAAAGACCTATAGATTTTATAAAACTATTAAGGGATTTGTAACATTGATTATGACATGGAAATTCTCACTTACATTGGCCAAATAGATATTGGTGGTGTTGCAGCAAAACACATTAAAATATTTCCAATTGCATATATGATGGAGAAGTATAATATAGTCCTGTAAATGTTATTTGATATTAAGGACATTTTCTGCATCATGTTGCGCATGGCCCTGTTAATTACCTGAAACGACCTAAATAACTATCAGCAAGGATTGCACCTACAACTGGAACGAAGTAGCACAGCATAATAAAAACATGATAAATCATAGTGGCTCCATTTTCATGAAAAAGTAAAACGTTCCTTAAATATAAAGAAAGAATAGCTGCAATAGAGAGAGAAGATATTTTCCTAGCATTAATTCTATATGAATGTAAAATATTTTCTAAGGAACTCACTTCTTAGGCCACAGAAGGAGAATCGTTCGCAGAACTCGGTGGCAATTATGAGAAAAATTGATCTTGGATACTTAGAATGGTCCTGAAGCCATGGGACAATATAATAACATATTACATGATATCAAAAAAACAAAGTCAAAGGATTGTATCTCAAAAGTATTGTTTTCGAAACTCTCTCCCCACCGCCCTTCGACAAAACCATCGCTAGAGTTCCTTCCTTCCTTTCCTTATTGGCTGACTCCTCCAATAGGGAGATGTACCAGCAGCATCACTACAGTTTAGTAATCATGTGTTGCATAATGGCGTTGACTGAAGAAGTAAGTAAACTGGACATCTTATGGGATATGGTGACACGCAAACCTGGGGGCGCTTTCCGAAACCTACTCTCGTACACTAGAGTAGTATTATTCTGTCTCTGTTAACCGACATGTGTTCGATAGAGACAGACTGTTACTTTAGAGTACAAGAGTGAGGTTTTGGAACCATACCCCTGGGTGCCGTGGTCATCTACAAATAGGCTTTATCGAGTAAAATACTGTATATTAATATATATTCTAGATATTAGAATAGCGAGGTATAGATACACGGGAATGTTTTATCTATATATGTATATTCAGTCAATGATAATGCGGAGGATCTACTATAGTCAGTCGATAAAAAGGGATCAATTTTGAAAAATGAATCTTTTATCATCAACAGGTGATGCCGACCGTCGGGAAATCATTTGCAAAGAGTCAAGTATTCAATAAAGGAACGTAGTAATGTAAAAAGAGGAAGGCAGAGAGCGATGCAGACGGTAAACGGTCTCAGCGCTATAAAGGTTCTTTCGAAGAAGAGAGAAAATCCAAAACGAGGCAGATAGAATAATTCTAGAAGGAAACTTGCTGATTTTGGTCCGGCGTGAGGAAGATCTTTGCATTCGCCAAGACACTCGTACATATCTAATCAAAATAAATCTCTAGTGAAATTGAAAGAAAGCTCAAGAATATCTGGATCAGTATCGACTGAATAATGTCATATTCGTGCGAACAATAAATGATGGGTTATGTGTACAAATAAAATAGATCGACGAAATCGAGCGAGACGAAACTCGCAAAGATCAGAGGGATACGTGCAGAAGTATGAACAAATTTGAGGAAGCATCATCAGTTTTGTTTTACATTTCCTGACGTGTTATTCTTTTATAATCTTTATTGAGGTTGCCTGAAATACTTTTCTATAAGGCTTGGAGTTCTTGACTGATATCTTACTGTCACAGAAGAATAGTTTTAATTACGTGTTTTCTTCGGTTTGTGAAACGTTATATTTAGAATTATTAAGGATGGGATTTGAGGTAAATCGTTTCCAAGGAGATGTCGATGAAGAACTGGTGTGTCCTATCTGCTCAGGAGTACTGGAAGACCCTGTTCAGGTATTGCTTAATATCTTTTTTTCTATCTACATGCATTCTGTGTAATGATATATTGTGATGGGTTAAGATAATATCACAAGAATTCTGAGGACTGGTAGGTGAGCGACATGTTACAGGCTCCAGTATGTGAGCATGCCTTTTGCCGGGTATGCATCAATGAGTGGATCAATCGACAACCTACATGCCCTTTGGACCGAACACCAATAACATCTGCTCAACTTCGACCAGTTCCAAGGATACTACGCAATCTCCTGGCAAGGCTCTGCATCACTTGTGACAATATCGTTTACGGCTGTCAAATTGTGGTGAAACTGGATAGCCTGGAATCTCATTTGGAGGAATGCGAATATAATCCAAAGAGACCAATGCCCTGCGAGCAAGGCTGCAGCCTCATAATTCCAAAGGACGAACTCAAGGATCACAACTGCGTCAGAGAATTACGTAGCCTCATTCAATCTCAACAACAGAAGCTTAGTGATATGAAGCGTGACCTCAGCGAGCAACAGTTTCAAATTAATGAACAAAAACGCGAGATTCACCTATTAAAGGATTTCATGCGGGCCATGAGAGTTTCGAATCCAGCAATGAGAGCAATTGCAGATCAGATGGAACGTGATGAGGTGGTACGGTGGTCTGCTACATTGCCGCGGGCACGAGTAACTAGATGGGGAGGAATGATATCGACACCTGATGAGCTTCTACAGGTAAATGATTATATTCTCCATAAGATGAGTAGCTCTTCTCATTAACACAGATTGTATCATATCCTGTTGTAGACTATGATCAAAAGAACCCTTTCTGAGTACAACTGTCCTCCACATGTCATCGAGGAGCTAATGGAGAACTGTCATGAAAGAAAGTGGCCACCAGGTTTAAACTCTTTGGAGACAAGGCAGAATTCCCGACGTCAGTACGAGAACTATGTGTGTAAACGCGTTCCTGGAAAGCAGGCCGTCTTAGTCCTGCACTGTGATAATACTCATATGCCTGAGGATATGATGGTAGAACCAGGATTAGTGATGATCTTTGCTCATGGTATCGAGTGAGAGATATCTCTAAAACCTCTTGCTAGATGAAGGAATAACGAAAATGGTAGTGCGGATGCTACGAGTGGAAGCTCTGCTTATTGGCCTCCGAGAGAATGGAAGTAAATCGTAACAATCCAGGTACCTGTTTAACTGCGACCATGCATCTTCTGCAAGATTAAAAGAAACGCGAAGATTACTTATCGATATTCTCTGCTTTCCATCGTCTTCATGGCTGTGACTTTACGAATCTTTATTGTGAATCGGCTTCACCTCGTAATTCCTGTTTCTTAATGAAACTCTTATTCGATTGAGATTCGAAAAAATGAACAGCACCAAATGAAAAAAATTACATTACTGAAGATTCATTGATTCATGATTTTCGTACTTTTTTTTAACAAAGTGTATAACGCAATTTTCGTGATACGAGAAAGATCAAGACTGCATACTTTTAGTGACGTACGCTTTTGTCTATTGTCTTTAATAAGTTTGAAAAGCAATTGATAATTGACTTTAATTTCGCGAATTCGCGTCCCACCATTTTTGGGACTTTGGACATGCACACACGCAAACACATACATACATATGCATATATAAATATTTTTTATTACTAATTTCCAACATTTTTACGGGATTTCTTTAATTCATACTACGTTTGAGAATGCACATTACCTAGAAGAACTTTCATAAATGTTGATCGTGTAAGCATTTAAGTAACCTCGTGCGTTTAATTAAAGTAGCGATTAATCCTCCTGCTCATATCCGCGACTTATACTTACAAATAATGCTGAAAGAGCGGCCGGATTAATGGCTTAGAACAATGATAATTAGATGAAAGAAATAAAGAAAATGAAGAAGTATAAGGATTGGAACTGTGCGTGCCTGAGCCTAGAATAATGAAAGGAACGTGAAACAAGGGAAATAAAAAGTAACGATAATAAAATGCAAAATAAAATATAAGTTGCACAAAAATTTCCAATCCCACAAACGTCCGGATTGGCTACTGCGTGTTGACCATTTTTATCCCATTTTCAATCTACCTACAAGCTTTAAAGTCATCAACAGTAGCGCCCGTATGATTCTACGAATGACTGTTATTCCAATTATGAGAACAATTATTTTGTTGTATAATAATTAATATATGTTATAATTCTGTGACCAATCCGTTTCTTTAAGAAGAGCATTTAAGGCTCTCTCAGATTCCAATTGAAAGTACCGTAACATAACGTAACATTACATGACGTACAATCGAACAAGCATGAAAATCAGTAGAAATGAAAATACAAGTAATTGTACACTTAAGCGCCATTATGAATCAATGTTGAGTGCACAACTGTACGTTTTAATCGTGACGCATTATGTACAGAGTAAATATGGATGAATAATATTTCTTTTACTCTCCCTTATACAGCTTCGAACAGTATAGTTATTTACATCTTGTTTGCGACGAAAAGCGACGTTTAATAAACTAGCAATAAAATATACTGAAGTCCTTCTTCATTTAAACAAGCAAAATATAAATTTTAAATGATAACATTTCAAAAGACACAAGTTCGTATAGGAAATCAAATTAGTACAGGACAAGGTTCTAGGAAAACGAGCGTAAAATATATCATTTATTTTTTCTTACAATGAGTCTTACATCGTACATTTTTTCTTCTTTAATTTGTTTTAATGCCTGCTTTGGTTCTTTATTAAGAATTTTTAAATTAATTATATTGCAAATGCGCTTATATCGTCGGACAGACACTGGCCGTTACGTGGCCATTAATTCGTTCAGCATCCAAATTTATATTGTTACGATTGATCATAATATTCTTTATGCAACCAACATACTGAGCGTGTGACACGCTGCCACGTAATTTTCGGCTAAGCAGCGGATGACCTCCAACATATATTGGATGCTTTGAGAAGACCCCCGCTAAATTTTTACCACTAATTCCTAGAGGAGCAGTCTTGTGATCAACTGACAGCACAACCGTGTTCTTTTGTTTGGCGGCTGAAAACGTAAAAAGAAGAAAGAGAATTGATAATATCTCAGAAATTACCGATAAGAACTGTTAAAGCGAATAAATGTTGAAGAATATGTAATAACTTTAGTTATTTTTATGTACCATGAATATTGTGCCAGTTGCCATCGCACAGTGAATTTGGCATCGTAGGCTGAAAAGTGGTCTCTATCACGCCCTTGGCTGTTCTCACCAAGAATTTGATGGTACCGTTGATCATCTCTAGGATCAGGAAGTCACGCTTGCCATGAACGGACAGCAAATGACCGGAAGTTGATCTTGGTTTTATATCCATTTGGATATCCACTGCTCTGCCCACGGTAAATTTATCTACTGTAATAAATTATTGCATTGTAAATTTATTGCCAAGTAGTTTTTATGATACGATTAATGAATCATCAGTATATACTTACTTGCTTTAAAGAAATTACTTCCATTTCCAGGATAGAAGAACAGCCCTGGCTCCACGCGCTTCGAGCATGGAATTACTCCGACCTTCTCAGCTGGTTCGCCAACCACTTGTCCATTCATCATGAAGTTGCCAATGCATCCATTGAACGTTTTGTTCAGCCCCTAGAAAATCCAGCATACAGAATTAATACATCAACTTATTGGTGTTAAATATTTGATACTCACAAGGGTGTCGTGAGCATGTTTGGATCTGTCTGGAATAACTCCTCCAACAAAGAATGGTGGGCTCAGGTTGATCGTCTTCGTATGGCCTTGAGAACAACCGGATATTGGTAGGAACTCATCAACAATAAGTTCACCGCAGTTTTCATTACGTTTGAAAATAACAGTATGCCATTTGTTATCATTTATTCTGTTTTCACTAGTGATCAGTGCTGGCCCACTGCCGCAATCAAATTTATAATTGACCTGTAAAGTATTAGAATATCAATATCGAATTCAGATCATAAAACTTGAAGAAGTATGCTTTTAAAATTTGGCTGTACCCTTCCATCTTTTATGTAAAGGGCGATCAAATCTTGCTTAGTAAAGTCAGAACTGTAGAATATTATTCCATCATCAGCCATAGTCTTTATGTCTATCTGGAAGTCATAGTCATTCTTGTACCTTCCATTGAAAGTTCTGTATTCCAATCTGCTATGCTTGGCAGTACCTATAAAGATGCGTAATATTTATCATCTAAAAATAAAGGCAGGGTTAAATGAACCTACCGATTCTCCAAGCATTTTCCAAGTCAGGGTCATTTGCAGGATAGAAAGGTAGACGACACTCATCAACCGTAGTAGGCTTAGGTGTAGTAGTAGTGGTAGTAGTAGTTGTAGTAGTAGTAGTGGTAGTAGTGCTGGTAGTACTGGTCGATTCAGTAGGGCCAATATTTATCCTACCCTCAATTTTGCCTTCGCCTGTGTCATCTTCAATGTCGAAGGTAACGATATCTGTAAAAATTTTTATTGAAAGCTTGTAGGATCTCGCAATGATTTTTCATTACGATTAACATCCTAAACAATCTCACCGACACTAGGATTTTCCTTGCAATTGGCTAGTCCAATTGTAATAACTAATAATAATAGAATAGTCACTCGGCAGATCATGACTGCTATTCAACCACTTACAGAGATATACTGAGCGACCCTACTTTCTGACAATCGCTATTGTCTTACTCTATCGGGTCAAAGTTCATTCCCTAATCTGAAGCTAATTACGAGCGGTCTTATTCATTACAGCAAATAAGAACTTCAAGATCCACAGTAAGGAGATGCTGTCCGTAAGAACGGTAATAAGAAAGGCAAAGGTTTTTATGCATACGATTCTTGATAAGTGAGGCTAATTTTAAACCGTCTCATAGAATTAATCTATGGCTAGTGATTATACCATGTAAATGACTACTCACTGGGTTGTCTTGGAGCCATAGTTACATTATCCAATCCTTCTGTTGGAGTTGGTGGCGGTGGTGGCAGCCAATTTGGTATGGGCACAATAACGGAAGGAATTGCTAAACAGTGCACAAAATAGATTTAGCGATTTCATTAATTGATAGTAAATGGAACTGATTAGTCGAGCTTATTTACTTGGTTGATCGCTGCCCTTGCATTTGCCCAGGATACTGTGCGGTCTTTCTGTAGTATTGGCAAAGTTTATTATGATACCATTGACCGTTGCATCACCTATGCAACCTGCAAATGGTGCAACTGAGGCAGTGCCATCCTTAGAGACACTTAATGTACTTGGTAGTCCACCTATGTACAAATTTCCATAAAGTATATGCATCGGAGGTGGTGCAGAATCTGTACTGTAATTTATTGTGTCATCGATATCTAATCTGAGAGCATTGTCCTCGTGCGTGGCAGTGATAACGTGCCACTCGTTGTCATTGAATTTCGTTCCAACGTCACTAGTTCTCAGTTCTTCCCCTTGACTTCTGAAAGACAGTAAACCATCCACCAGAGATAGGGAACTGGTAGCCGTTTGATCCGAATTCGTAACGTAGAATATCAAGCCGTTGCTGGATGCAGTTTTGAACTTCAAATTGATTTGCATTGAATTTGATATCGATATGTTAGGCCATTTCACGTAGCCCGGTTTGTGCTCTTCGAAGGAAACTAGATTTGAAAACTGAAATTGGATAAAGTGTTGTAAACAAAAGAAATTAATATGAGTTTTCTGATTGCATCCAGATCGCCAAAGACGTTTTTGGATGGTATAGACTTACCCGAACTGGACAGCCTGGCACCACACCAAATGCTTCAATATTTTTCCTGAGATCTACTGAAGTATCTAATATAACAACATCATCTATGCAACCCTCGAAGCCAGATTCTCTGTGCACGTGCTGCTGACTCGGTGGATATCCGCCGAAGTAGATGTGGCTTGGCAATGTCATAGCGGAACGGTTTCCAGGTGCCTCAGCTTTGGCTACTATCTGCCCATCTACCTTCAACACGCCCTTTTTGTTCAGCCGAAGTGCATTCAAAGTATGCCAGTCACCGTCATTTACCCGGTCAATGGATCTCAGTATAGCTTCCCCGTCGCCAAGATTATATCTATAGAGCAAATGCCCATTTTGCATTTCCAGAGACAAGAATGTCTGGTTGTTGATCATCTGGAATATTAAACCATCCTCTGCGAATGTTTTGAAGCGCAGAATGATGGAAAACCTCAGGCTATCGGATGAAATCCGTGAATTCTCTTTACTCAGAACAGCATAGCCATTGCCGTCAAACCGGAAGCCTGTGCTTGGCTTTAAATTTATTAACATGTTCCTTTCGATGGCACCCTGCCTGTTGTTCTCACCATCAATAAAGTTCCAGAATGACACTGGTATGTCGCCAATGACTAACTCTTCCATTTCACCTTCGAATGAAGACGAGGTGACGGCATTTTGAATTTGGAACGAGGAGGGGTAACCACCTACAAATAACTTTGATTGTTCCTGGTCCAGATTGAAGATTGAATATGATCCAGGTAGAACTTGTTCCTTGACAAATTCTTTATCTTTGCCTTCTCCTATGTCCTCACGCACTATCAATTTGATATTCTTTCCTGTACGATCAACGATTACCTGTCGCCATACGTTATCAGAAACAAACTTATTGCTTATGATTTTTTCAGGACCTGATCCCAGATCCACTATTAAGACAGGATAACCATTCTCGACGAGAAGCGCCATGAAGTCGTGAGATTTCATTCGTGGAAGATTTGCTTTTTCCTCGTTTCCAATATAAAGCAAGAAACCGTTGGTCTTATTGGTTCGGAAGTACAGTGAGATCTTGGTGGATGTCGCAAGAAGAGGGAAATTCTCAGGATTCTTAAGTTCCAGAGTTGTGTTCCTGTAGAAAGTCAGGCCGGTCTTGAATCTGTCAGCAAGTTCTCTGGCATTGGCTATTTTATTTTTGAGATATTCGATCTTGTCTTGTAAATCATTTCCGGTGCTGTTGATTAATCTCTGTCTGTCACTCAAATCACCTAACAGATTTGTGATATTTGGTACGATTTTACTAACGGAATCCAATTGTTTATTCGCCTGAGAAATGTCTCTGTTCGAATCAGCACTATCCTTGGACAATTGTTTAGTGTCCCTTAAGTCATTAGGAATCTTATTCACTATCCTGTTCATATCACTGATTGCTTGTTGAATAGTTATCTTTGACTCTTCAGCACCTTCGATGAATGTATTAACCAGACCGGATGAGGATTTCACAGGAATGTTAGTGAGGGCTTTCTCAATACGATCAAGCGCATTATTATTCCATTGATTCTTCTGTATTATATCGTTCGTTTGTCTTTGAGCTTCGTGCAGGTCTGTTTGCAATTTTCCTTCTGTTTTGTTTAGAGCATTCTTAGCCGATTCCAAAAGCTGTATGCAATTATCCCTTGTTGCGAGAGTCCTGCCTTCAATGCCATCGGATAATTCTGTGGCATTGTTAGCAGCTTGATGTGCATCCTCAGCAGCCTGTCGCGCTTGTTGTATAATCTCTTCGATATCCTTATAAGCCGAGACAGCACGTACTGCCGTCGTGTTCCTAGTATCAGTTAAAATGTTGTCAAGCTCCAAGGAGCGTTGATAAAGCGAGTCAGCGTGTTTCCTTGCATTCTGAACAGGCATCAGGACATCAACGAACATTTGATCATTGGAGAAGATGGTCTCATTTAATTTGAGTCTGGAATCCGCGCCGATGTTGCCCCCCAGGGCATTTATATTGCTGAAAGCCTCATTCAGAAATTCGGAAGCATTCTTGTTAAGCTGCTCGCCAGCTTCCAGATCCTCCAGAATTTCGATCGTTGAATTCTTTACACTATCAAAGTTACCTGTCTCAATTGCTAATTTATTTTCTAGATTGAGCCTCTCTGCACTGCCCGCTACATCTTGTGCTTTATTGGTGATGTTGTGCAGGTCGTCTATCTTCGCACTAAAGTTTTTCACTTTGCTGTTTAAATCCATTACAATGGAACTCAAGTTGCTCACTGGGAAGTTATATTTTTGCATTTCAGATATTAGTATATTGGCTGCCCCTGATTCATCGGTGGCTCTGTCTCTGAATTCCGTGAAGGACACTTCCTGGATCTGCTTCAGTATGTCTTTAGCTTCCTTGAGTGCACTTTCTACTTTTGCTCCAGTACCTTGTTCAATGTTTAATGCAAGTAATTGCACCTCTATTATGATGTTGTTTACAAGCGCAATCTCTTGCATTACATCCTTCTCGAGATTATTCATGTCGCTGAGCGTCTTGTCAGCCCCCGTTTTCCACTTGACGCTATCCTCAGCAGCATACTCGACCTTACGCTTTTGATTCGCAACTTCCTGATCGAGTCGTGAGATCTCTTGTTTCAGTGGCAAAAAGTTCACTCTTCTAGGATCTAATAGCTCAACTTCCGGATACAGTTCGTTAACAGTGTCATTAATAAATTTCAGTCGTTGATTGGTAAAATAACTTTCAGCCACCTTGTTAAACTGTAGAGTGACTGGCTCCAGCATATTCTCCAGGTCATCGGTAACGTCGAGAAGATCATGGACGCAAATGTCGCACTCGTAGCAGCCACTGCTTACACTTACCGCGTCCAAGATGAAAACGTATCTGTGTGGACATTCATCACATTTCTCACCAATTACTCCAGGTAAGCAAGTGCAATGACCAGTGGTAGTATTACACGAGGCACCAACAGAGTATCCTGTGTTACAGCCACAAGATATACATCCATGAGGTCCATAATTCCAATAGCCAGGGATACACTGGTCACATTTTCTACCAGTGACACCAGGCTTGCATTTACACTGGCCCGTTTCGTCATCGCACTGGCTGCTCTCGGATGCCAAACTGCATTCGCAGGGCTTGCATCCATCACAGGAATCAAAACCATAGTGGTTGATCTCGCATCTGTCGCACTTATCGCCGATGACGTTTTCCTTGCACAAACACCCTCCGTTGTAACTATCACACTCCTCCATTCCACAAGTGTCGCAGATGCAACTCTGACAATCCTTTCTATCAACAGCATCACCAAAGTATCCTGGCGCACAGAGGTTGCAAGCCTCTCCGTACGTATTGTTCAAGCAATGAAGACATTCTCCGGTTATGGAGTCGCACGCACCTATCTCGTTCGTGTCTATATTACCGGAGCACTCGCAGGGTCTACAATAGTTTCCACGTTCATCAGGTTTCCCGTAGTAGCCTGCAGCACAGACCTCGCACCTGGCTCCATAATATCCTGGCAAACAGTCGCAGCTAATTTTACTACCTTCCTCATTGACCTCGCATCCGCTGGCGAAATTGTTAGAAGCGTATGGCAGAGGACAGGCACATATTAAACAATCGGAAGGTGTTCCTACAGTGGCGTTGCCGTAGTATCCCGGTTCACATAATTCACAATGATCTCCCGAGGTACCGTTCTTACAGTTGAAACAAATTCCAGTTTCGACGTCGCACGTGTCGGCATGATTATTACATTGACAGCGCACGCAGTAACCGCCGTAAGGTCCAGATTCCACTCTGTAATATCCTGGTGCACATTCCTCACAGGACAGACCCTGATAATTTGGTGGGCATTGACATTGTTCTACGCTGTGTGCCGGGACACTGTTGGGTATGTAGTCTTCGGTGGTGACATCGAGCGTCACATAGGACAAGGTTCCTATTAGGCTAGGTTTCCAATAGGTCGCTCTGATGTAGATACCATGTAGGTTTTCGAGAACGACCATTATCTGTTCTCTGGTAGCTGGGCTACGATTTAATGTCACGAACTTTGATTCAACAATTTCAACGGCTGCACGGAAATTTGTGAACGATGGTGGTTGTTCATCTCCATAGTGAAGGAGGAAGATGTCAGCGCCATAGAGTATCAAATCTGGTCCAGCTACGGCATTTCCGAATTGACCTGTACTGTAATGCACTGTATAGTTGACGTAACCACCATAGGAGGTCAATTTCTTTCCCAGGTAGCTTGCAGGTGCTGAGAAGTAGACTATGTTGTCGATCGTGTCACCATTCGTTAAACTAACATCTATGCTGGTGTCATTCAATTCCTGCGGTAGTGTATTCAGGGCACTGATGTTGCCAGTCTTATCGTTGACAAGTACGACGTCCCAATCAACCATATCGAAAACGTATGTTCTGTATAGATCGGCTGAGGCGCAACGGGTTGTCTTTCCAAAGCAGAAACACTTGGTGCAGCCCTCTTCGTTGTTTTCTTGAATATTGAAGGTACCTTCCTTGCAAATATCACAGCCTTGTCCCTGAACATTAGCCTTGCAATAACACTCAGCCGTTCTCTGATCGCAAATATCATAAGTCGTTCCTCTGGTGTCGCAATCACATTTTTCGCATAGTGGAAATTGTGAGAAACCAGCCAAGCACTTGTCGCATTGACGACCCACTACGTTGTCCCTGCACCTGCAGCTACCGCTGAAAAGATCACACTGAAGATCCCCTCCTTGGACACCCTGAGGCGCACAGTTGCACTCCTCGCAACCGATTATTGGATGGAATCCATAAGTTCCTGGTTCGCATTGATCGCAGCGTTCCCCTGTTACCCTAGGAGGACATATGCAAGCACCGGTTTCTTGTTCGCAAATTGCTGTGCTTGGGCAATTGCATGGTCTGCAGTTTGGAAACCCGTAGAAGCCAGTCTTACAGATTTCACAGCGTCTACCTATTATGTTCGGTTTGCAAGGACATTGTCCGCCGAATTTTTCGCATTCAAAGCTCGTGGTACCCTCTATGTCGCACTGGCAGGGCAATGCACCGTTGTTATAATTTGTCGTTAGAGAAAATATTGAATCTCTGCAGAAGCTTTCGTCATTGACGTTTATGTGGAAATGATTGTTGCCACATTTCTTGATGAACTCTTTAGTTTGATCGAATTGGATTTTCTTTAATAGCTTGTCTCCATATTGATCAGTTGGTATCACTAGAATGTAATCCAACCAAATATCATTTCCAGTTGTTTCCTTGAAGCTGATCACGAAATTCTCATTCAGTTGAAACCTTGTATTGCCATCAGGCTGACGGATGATACTTCTACAACCACTGTTACTGGGACAGTGTGGTACCGGCACTTTGGCCTCGTAGGATTTACCATTTTGTATAAGGACGTCAAGTTCAAATTGCGGGTGATCCGGCTGGAAGTACTGTACGACGAATACGTATTCACCGGGTTGAGGTACCTTGCCAGGAACATCTACAGACGCATCCACGTTATTCAGATGTATTAACTTGGTACTGTTATCGTAAATCCCGTATGGTCTGCTTCCTACGTCTAAAACCTCGTTACTGGTCTCAAACTCGATTTTTTTAGAGTCTGCTGCAGCTGGGAAAATTCCTTGGACGCATTTGCCATTCTTCCTGACGCATACAGATTTTGGACTGATATAGTCCAAGGACCAACGATTATACGGAATGGCTACCACCGAATTCAAAGCTACCTTGCCGGTTCCTGCACTAGGTTCACTAGTAAGAATGAGTCTGATGTAATCACTTGGCAAATTGAGAACAGCTACCTTTCCGTACCTGTCAGTGACTACTTGTCTACAGATACTTGTATACTTGCAGGGATAGAGAGTAACTTTACCCTTCTCAATATCACTTGCCTCAACGTGTATAGTAGCGGTGTCGTACTCGTTCTTAGATGTGATATAAGTCACTATTAAAACGTATGGCCCAGGATTGGCAACTTTGAAATCGAATTGGATTTCTTCTTGATTTTCATTGATCAAAGGAAACTGAAGATTGTCGAATTCGCGGAGTGTTTCTTCCTCTTGGAAATATTCTGACAATGGGATCCTTATGTTGTTTCTGCTTGAAAATGCATCTGCTCCGTGTACAGAATCAAACTGTGCCAAGCTGGGATAGCCGTAATGTCTACACAATCCTGTGTACCCAATTTCACATGGTATATTAACGTCCTGGGTAAGGATCGTAGCCTCGTAGTATTCTGAAGGAAGCAACACGAAGTAATCTAGAAAGAGGCTCTTCTTGGTGGAAATAACTATACTCCACCGGCCAGGATTCATAACCATCGGCGAGGGTAAGTTACCCTGTGCTCCGGCAACGGTAACAAATGCTGGTTTTGAGCTGGGCTTAAGCTGTACCATAAACTTTTGTTCGCTTTCAGAAGGATTTTCGGGAATAATCGTAATAGAACCAAGAACTGGTTCATTGTTTGGATTTACGTATCGAAGTACCATTCTGTATAGAGAAGACTTGTGGATGTCCACCAATTGAATAACTTTATCCTGTAGAGCTGAAAATACAGCATACCCTTTCCAGGAGTATCCTGGGAACAGTTCTTCCGCAAATCCATACCTCACAGGACTGTTACTCAATGTCCTACCGTCCTCGACCTCATACTGAAATTGATGAAGTGTTGGAAAATAATGAGCCTTCAAGGGTTCATTACAAGTAAGTCCAGTTACTCTTGGTTGACATGGACATTGACCACTTTGCTTATCGCAAATTGAATTAACAGATCCACCGATGTCGCATGCACAATCGGAACATCCAAACAAGTTGCTCTCTTCCAAATTGTACGTTCCGTCGATACATCTGGTGCAAGCTCTATCGGTAACACCCGGCTTGCAGATACATTGCCCACTTTTGGTATCGCACTCTGCAATGCTACCAATCACTCCTGGGATATTGCATCTGCACTCTTCACATCCCTGAGGATTCGCTTGCTGAAGGTTCCAATAAAGAGGCCTGCACTGATTGCAGATACGACCTTGGACGCGGTCCTTACACTGACAAAGTTCTCCTACAGGTAAAGATCCGCAGCCCATAAATGTTTCGACAACTCCGGCGGGGTCGCAGTTACATCCCTCGCAGGTTGGGAAGTTGTAGTATCCCTCCTTGCACTGTGCACACTTCTCTCCATCAAAGTTATCCCAACACTGACAGCGTCCTTCTGTGTCACAAGATACGCCGTTCGATCCTTGAGTATCACAGTTGCAAGCAATGCATTCAGGATACATATAAAATCCGGGACTGCACTGGTCGCAGGTTCGTCCAGCAAAGTTTCCTAGACAAGAACACTTTCCAGAAGCGTCGCAACTGACTGAGGATGATCCAACGATGCTGCAGTTGCAGGGTCTGCAATTTGGATACCCATAGTAGCCACTGCTGCATTGATCGCACCTAGCGCCGCCATATCCTTCCTTGCAGAGACAGTGACCGTCGGTCTTATCGCAAACGTCAGCTTCCGTACCACGAGTATCGCAGTTACAGAAGCTACAACTTGGGTAATTGTAATAACCATTTTCGCATATGTCGCATTTTCTGCCACCGTAACTGTTCTTGCACACGCAATTCCCACTAATAACGTCACATACGCCATGCATGGCACCTAAGGGATTGCATTGACATGGTTTGCAATCTGGGAAGTCATAGTATCCCTCTGCACATAGGTTACAGTAAAATCCTCCGTAGTTTGATTTACAAGGGCAAGAGCCATTTATGGATTCGCAATGGTATCCATCTGTTCCATTGAGGAAACATTCGCATGGTCTACAATTTGGATAACCAAAGTATCCATAGCTACATGAATCGCAATCGGGTGGAGTGAACTCAGGTCGACATTCACATTTCCCTGTAGAATCTGCGCAATTTCCAGTAGAGTTGAAATAATTACAATTACAAGGATGACACACGTCAGTGGCATTCAAGGGTTTGCCTCTAGGTCTGTAGAAGGTCGGTATACATCGATCGCAGTTTATACCCTCTGTGTTGTCTCGACAATTCTGACAGATCCCACCGCCTTCGTAATTCATGTGGATGTCCAACGAGAGGTGCTTTTCGTCAATTTCAGGATCGTAGACGCATTCGTCCGAGTGTCCGAAACAGTTGCAGGGCTCGCAGGTGAATTTTTTGAATGCAGTGGACTGTCGCCACTTCTTCTGCTCGAATCCCTTGCAACAAGTTGCGCACTGTGGACCACACGTGTTGTGCTGGCACCGGCAAACCAATTTCTTTGGTGTATTTGGATCTTGGATGTCACAGGTATCGGCATGGCCGTTGCACATGCATCTGCCTCCGATGCTAATGTCCTTGATAGAATAAAAGTAGCGTCTTGTTACGGTGGGATCTTGTCTAGCTACAGACATCAAATGGCCCAAGAGATTTTTCGTCCTCAGGAAACGGAATCGTACATTGGTTGCCCTCGTCCATTCTTGGAGCAGCGTGGAATTAAAATAATGTTTGGCAGACGGTCGGTTATTCAAGATAGATATCGGAATTTCACCACCTTCAAGTGGAACAATTTTGGAGTACTCTGTTGTACATATTACGCTGTCGTCTCTGGTAATTGGCGTGTTGCTGTCTACACCAAAATATGTAAGGCAGTCGCTGGCAGAATCAGAGAAATATTGCCAGGGTGACCATGTTTTTCCGTAGTCCTTTGACTTCTCCAGAATCCAAAGTCCTGGTCTTGGGGAATTACCCATTCGGACGTAGACGTAAGCCACATGAAATTCCTATGGAAAAAATATCTTCTTCTCAGAGGTTGACAAACTTCAAATACAATGTGTATGTCATATTTATCAAATAATAATTCTTTATAAGTCCAGTAATTACCGTTAATAGATTTTCTAAGGTCGGCGAACAGTAAAGAACGTGGTAATAAGAGATAATTGTTAGGAATAACGGTCTCGTTCTATACATATAGCTGAGCAAGTTATAGTATATTATTTATAAGAGTAATTAAAATTCAATAGAAATTTATTGATATAATTGATAGATTGAATTGATAACCCTTTAAAAAGATCAACCTTAATAGTTTGCAATCGTAAGTGGCTCGAAAAATTTTGAATCATTTTCAAAGATATATCTTTTAGACCAAATGTGTCTTTGTATTATATAGCTATTCCCTGCAGAGTCTAAAGGGCCTAGAAAAACCCACGAAGGAAACGCCAGATGTGCGCCACTCGACTTTCTGCATTCCCAAGACACTCCAACACATGGCACAAGGCGCATGACTACATTGGCCTAAGATTTTTCAGAGCTTATTCTGTGTCCTTCCAGGAACTTCTTTTAAAGACTATTCTCAAAATCATTCAAAAGAAAAATAAGAACAGTGTAATTTTTGCTCCAAAAATACCAGACAAATGAATAATTATCTGGATTCAGTATTCGAATACGAGATAATGTATTATCATCGCAGGAAATAGAGAGGAACGATAAGGATTTCCCATTCGGCAGGAAGACTCTTCACCCACGTAGTGATATGATAAATCATTCATCGTTCTGCATTTTTAATTTATTTTGAATACTATGGCAGCTAAAAATTTCTTGTATCCATTTCCCTTGTTTCAGATTCTCATTAAACTCACCTGGCCCAGATTAATAGTCAAGTTGACTTCATTGTACTTCATTCCTCGAGAGAGTGGTGGGGATTGCCACCAGGTTTCCATACCGTCGACAGCATGCTCCGGAGGATGTCGCTTCTCGGGGTTATTCGGGTCACAGTAATCGCAGACCTGAAATGCGATAGGGACGTTTCTTAAGACCAATACACTTTATCCAATAGCGATAATAAAGAATCATTCCTAGAGAGCTCTTTCATAATAGCAGACGAGGACTCTCATTACATAGTTATAAATGATTACATTTGTGCCAGTTAGAAACTTTTTTTTTATTCTTTTTTCTTCTTGGTTTCAGATTAAGCTTCATAGAAAAGTCGTGTTATCGGTGGGGTCACGCACTATCTACGTGCTTATCATTTTTCTCCCTTTTAAGATTCTCAATTTTCTTGGTTGGTTACTTTATCGATGTTTGGATACTATTCTCAGCGATCGAGAAAAAATATGCTTAAGGATGGACGAACTTCTACTCTACAGAAAGTTTTATGTATTATGTATGTAAAATCGTTCAATGAATTCATTCATTCCTCAATGAGTTCTCTTCTGTTTAAGTTTCTCTTCGGTAACGCCATTCTACGTACGTTACTGTAAGTATATAATTTTGGGTAGACTTTAGCAATTATTCAAGATGGGAAAAGTACCTCGTTACAACAAGGATATTCTGGTCTAAAGCAAAGCACCTGGTTACAGTAATAACACTTGAATGGAATAGCCTGACCAGGGCGTTCCATAGATTACTATATTACTTTACAATAAGTACTACTTTTTGACCATTATAAAATCCTAGGACTTTAGTGGCCATCGAATGGTTTTTTTCTTTCTTCTTTATTCTCTTTGCAGTAATGGGTTGTGGGGAGAGAACATTATCAAGGTTTTTCTTTATTTCTCTATCCCATTCTTCTAGTAGGCCATTGAAAGGGTCTTGCGGACGGGCGCATCCTTTCACCAATAAGAAAGAGAACCTAAGGACTAATCTAGAGATTATCCTGTGCCATTAGTAAGGCCAGGAAACCGCAAATTTACTACGAACAATACAAGTAAATAGTTATACCTAATAAATAATACTTCAAAACATTCACAGAATTGCCATCATAACTATGCTCTCTCGTTTTCTCTCTCACGTTTGGACATGGAGAGGGCCGAACTTTAAAATAGTATTCTGGAGTTCCAAGTGTACGATGTTTATTTTTAAAACGTGAAGGGAGATTCCCATAGCTAACAATAGTACATGCAACTGGAGCACAGTTCAATGGCACGAAATTTTAATTCATTGATCATGAATTTTACTGACCTGGCCCTGGATAAGATTGATATCCTCATCCTGATCTGCATTAGCTCCCACCAATTTGCAATAGAGTTCTGGCTCCGGATGATCAACACCGCAAGTAGCTGAGGCGATGATCTCGCGACCCTCCGCGAGATTAAAATAGGGTGGCGTCAAAATCTCTGAATTGACCTGGTGAACCACGAACAGGACCAGCACCGAAAGAAAGCCCAGAGCCTTCGTGTCGGCCATCCTGCTCGATCTTATTCTTACTTTTTGGTCTTTATTTTTTTTCTTCTTCTTTCCTCTCAATAAGTTACGTCTTCACCACTGCAGTCTGCTCCAGAGATACTTTCACGTTGGGACCGATGAAGCCTGGCCGGCTTCTCGTTGCAGACTGAATCCCGAGGGTCATCGAGAACCGGTGCCTGAGGGTGGGAGTCTGCCGTTGATGTTACATGTGCTTGTGAAAATATCAACGCAGTCTTCGTGAAATCTTTATTCGTATAGTCGTGACGTTACTGGATGCTGAGATGCACGTGTATACCTTAACTGAATTGCATGTGCATAGAGTGCATCGAATATCAACACCAACCCTGGTAATACTATCTAGGAATAATATAAATTATATTAGAATTTATTGATATAAGGAAAAATAATTCTATTATTCAACATCTAGATAGTTATTTTATTTTAACCATCTTTTACATTGGTAAGTGAATAAAATAAAACAACCACACAAAGCAGCATATCGGCAACGTTACAATTCCTTATTCAAGAATATAATAGATACGTAGGTAAGCTGTTTTATAGCTATTACAACCATGGGTGGAAAATTATGACATTTTCGATATTTAAATACTGCTTTGCGTTCGCTGAGTGTATAATAAAGATTATGTACTGTATTTTGAGTACATTGAGTAATTTGCCCTCATTTCTTTTTTTTATATGCTTCTATCTAACTTAAGGAAGACTTTTCTCTTATTTATTTACAGTAATATAGTAACGACCAGCATGCATCGTCTTACTGTTGCTTCACCCGTCGTTTGTAATACATTGCCGAAAACATTATACTGGAACTTAATGCGGTCGAGATGATGAAGTTTCCAAGGAGCAGAAGGTCCCCTGAATCCATCCAAATGGTAAATATTCTCGCTGAAAATTAAAACTCATTACGTATCCAAAGTGATAATCATTTCTATTGAGCTGATAGTAATCTGATTATACTTACTTAAATTTGTAAAAGTAGATATGAGCCATGTGAGGACGGAAACGGATTCTGCATTCCTTGCTCTGATTATCGCCAACAACTGCACAACTTTACTTGATGCCGAGATAGGTGTGCACATTGGCTATAAGAAAAGGTAATAAAACAAATTATGGAATGAATAAAACAATGTCTACTTATGTACCATACGTATGATATAATATAATTACTTACTGCCAGGTAGGTGAAGATGACTTTTGGAAAGATCTGTAGCAGGATACAGGTGCAGAATGTAAAGTAAAGAACAGCCAGGATTATGGATGTTCTATTGATTTGATTTGAATACTTCAGTACTAAAAATATAAGTACAAATTCCTGTAGAAGAATAACGGGATACTCGAGGTAGGATAAGAGTAAATATCCATTGGTATAATTGTAGCCGGTCATTACAGTGTAACTGAAAGAAAAGCAAACATTAAATAATATTATTAATTTTGGTTTTTTTTTTTCATATATTTCTACGTCATGATTAAGTAGTAATGGTATTTGCACAAGTGTGACAATTATGCGAAGTGTGTATTTAGTAAGTAATCACCTCGGGAAAAATTGTTGACTAACCTCGTCAGTTCAAGTAGAAGTCCCAGAATAGATATTCCAGTAGCGGATTTCACATTGATAAGATTAAAAATTTGTGGCACTTTGAGTACAAAGCACGTGATTATCGTGACGATACTCAAGAAATCCGCAAACAATTGAAGACTCATTTTACTGGAGCGTGATTGGAAAATATCAAGCGGAGGAAGAGAAAAATAATATGAAGAAAAAAAATCCTATTGTAGGAACATTCTCCTTATCGATATTCGTGTTTCTTTAAATTTCACCAAATGTTCAAGTTATAAAATAGCATTTTCATAGCTGTGAACACACCGGGCAAGATTTCATTTCACTAAACACCACATTGGAGAATGAATAATTTGCATACGATGGAATCTTCTTTCAAACGTCTCCCTCTACCTAAAAAAACCAGTTAAAGTGAAAAAATCAGCGGGTACTAAAAGTAAAAAACGACTGGCACGTGCTGGAACGTTCAGAATCTATTTAGTTGGCGATATGCCGCAATATCGAATAACTAGGCATAAGGATAAGAGCAAGATAAAGCACAGTATGTTATTCTATTTTTGTGTCAGAGCTTTTCAGGGATCGATGGAACATTTTGGGAATCGTGGAATGTATGTACGCGACCGAGTTTACATATTAAGCTGGCGACACCCGCGGATCCGTGCGAATGCGTACTGACTGAGAGTCAAAATAAAAAGGAGATATGCGCTGAGAAGGATGAGAACATTGGACCAAGGTAGGGATAGAAGTTAGAGGGAAAGCGAATAGTTGAGCTATAGTAACTGCTTAGCTGTATTAGTAGTAGTTGTGCTGGTAGTAGTAGTAGTGCTCGTAGTAGTAGTACTCTTAGTAGTAATATGAGTAGTAGTGGTAGCCGGGTGATGATAGCGGCGGCAGTAGTACTACTCGTAGGTGGTGTGCGAATAAGCTGTTCAGGGCGTCTGTCACGTGGTAGCTCGGGTATCCATGGAAACTGCGCAGACCCGGTTGCACTCCTCTTAGGTGCATACATCTGCAGAATTATGGAGTCCCTGATCAATACTACGTTACGTTTACGGTGGCCGCGTGCACTAAGAAGTGGATGAGCCGGCAAACGCACGTTGTCCGCCTGAATAGAAATAAATAAATTTTGGTTAGACACTTACGCCTTTAACACGTTTTAGAATTCTGCCACGAATATTAGCGAATGGAGAAACCGGTATTCATACTAACGTAACTGTATCGTTAAGGCTGTCGTGGCCGGAGTATTATATTCTACTAGGTCTCCTTTTGTTATAGCATTGAGTATTATGAATTATGATGCACCGGGTAATCATTTGAATCTCTAAGAATAATGTGAAAGTAGTGCAGACCGATTATCGATTTTGATAAATAATAGTGAAACATTATATAAGTTATAGAGCATGTAGGTTGTTTATTCACACTTCGCAATATAATGCATACGAAAGGTATTAGAATATTAGAATCAGTTGGAATTTAAAAAACTTGGGCTCTGAAGATTGTACGTTTTATTTCCACTTCTGCTAAATTCAAACAGTTATTCACTAGATAAACAATTAGAATAAAATTATAATAATCGCAGAGGATGCAATTGCAATTCTAAAATTAATCTGATGACCCGATCGTTTTATTATGGATAACGGGTAGGATGACCATTGAAGAGGGTGTAAAGTCCAGTTTAGTGTATTCTTGATACCACAGAGTATTGATCATCGGGGAAGGGATTTGCATCTAGCTATTTCAGTAAGGATTGATCGTGGTTACTAATTAAAAATGTTCTCGGGGAAGCCTGTCCAGATTCCCATGACTGTGAGCATTTCGAACGTGCTGGACTCGTAGGGGGGCCAAATGTACTCGAATGGAATGGCCTGTTGGGTGTTATCGCAACGTTCAGTGACAGTGCACTAGTGTACATACAGAGAGTAGCGTACAGTGGCGTATAGTAGTGAAACCAGTATGGCGTAGAGCATTGGCGTACAGAGGTTCATCCTAGTGCAGGCAGTTACGGTGCGCTGGAATCGAACTAACATGGAGTAAGTGAAACCCGAGGTGGCTGCGTTGTCTTTTAAATATTGATTTGCGCTTAGAACGGACGCGATGCTGGCACCATGAGTCGATCCTCGAGATCCCTGCGAGTCAATCACAAAATATCCAGGGAAGAATGCCGTCGAATAAGTTAGTTGAAGGTGAGTAGATCCTATTTCTCATGTGAAACGTCAAACGCTTTCTACTCACCAGTTGGAAAACATCGACTTCGCCGGGATGTAAAACACATTACATTTGAAGAAGGCATGCCGTTTGCCAGTATCCACCAAACTACATTAGATTATTATTATCTTTAATGAATTAATTTTTGTTTATCATTATTGTGGCTGTTGAAACCTTTAGCCCTTGAAAGTGTGTAGATCTTATGTTCGTACCTGGTATTTTGTTACGTAGGCACACTACGCCAAGGATCCTCATCATCTACTCTGCCTTGAAATTCTAAGTCATAATGGAAAATGCAATAACTAAAAGAATTGCAACACAGAAGACAGTGTATCATCATGTCACTTTACGCATATGCTACTTTAAGGTAAAGTAATCGCAGTGAATTATGATCTGAGATAATTGGCTTGTTGTATTATGAGTACAGCTAGAATATTTGTGCAGCATGAATTTTAGACGACAATGAGGAACGCGAAGAGGATCTTTTTGTCATTGTAAATCCTTGGAAGCAGTGTGTGAAGGTCAGATGCAAGAGATGGATTCTCCTCCATCCTGTTCGTTAAGTGCCACTGGGCCACTAAGCGATCTTGGAAGCAGTGGCCTTGGTGGGTCCATATCCAGCGATTCTGTACGAGCTCATCTCGCGATTGAGGTACATGCTGATTCCAGGATGTGCAGTTCTGCAGTAATAAGGTTATGGGCTCGTCACTCTAAATTATTCCCTTCTCAGATGCAAGAGAGCGACGTGGAAAGTAAATCGCTGTCACAGGACTCATTTGATTATTCGGATGGGATGTGCGGTGAGAACTTTAATACTTTGAAGAAAGGGCCTGGGTGGAACGACGTAGATGGCAAGCTGGAAGTAGAAGTGGTAGACGTGGCAATAAAACCACCACCAGAATTTCAAGATAGTCCATCTCCACCAGACTCGGTGTCCTCCGCCGCACCAATAGTTTGTTATACGCAGCTTGTATGTCAAAAACTGCCACGGTGGTTGGACAATATAGCAGAAAATCTGGTGCATCTTATTATTGAGGAAGCATTAGCTATATCCTGCAGGATATCTTGGCCAGAAGGACGAATAGCTCCAGCAATACATTCAGCCACCGTGTTAACTTGTAACGCGCACAATTCAAAACTAGTGTGGACATCGGAATTTATGGGCGCCTCGGCGTTATGTCAGGGTAGCGCGACGATCACGATAACACCATATAACACGTTAAATCGTCCTAATTCGCGCTGTTCCCTGGCCTCCTCGAGGTTATCGAGTTCCCATAACTCTATAAATACAACCGGGCTCAGTCACAAAGTGGATGACAGCAGTTTCATTACGTCGGCAATGTCCCATGACGTCCTAACTACCAGCGAAATTAGTGACATGTACAATGTACCCTTCGATTCGGACATCTACACGGTACCAATAGACGTGGTGCGACCTCTACATGAATTACGTACTCCACAGAGACCAAAACGACACCGTCACCATCGGAAGCGACGAAGAAATGTGTCGGCGAGTTCACAGAGCGAACTGGAGGCGCATATTCAGCAAGCGAGGCATTACTGCGGCAAGCCCAGGGCAATCACACATGTAATAAAGTCTCAGCGACTCTTGGCTGAAGTTTGCTGCAACGAGGCTGGTAACGGGAAGCGCCATAGCGTTCCTGGAACATCCGGTCGACACAGTGGACGTTCATCGAATAGCCACACGCACAACATTGGCGAGCCGATTCATATGACGCTTCACGAAGTGCGCCAGTATCTTCAGACTCTATATTCGAGCTCCAGTGATTCTAGTGAAAATAAGATAAAACGCGATAAACTTACCGCGGGTCAAACACCCGTGCATCTAGCTACGCCAAAGGGTATTAGTGTAAATAACAACAATAGATATAGCAATCCGCACACGGATTCTTCGACGGATACCCCCATATCCAATAAGAGCAGTAATGGACTGATTCATAATAATAATAACAACGGTAACGTCAGAAAACATAAGAAAAATGCCTTCGTTAGTATCAAACATAAAAAAGCTAAAGACGAGCAGCATAATAAAGAGAAGGTTGAGAATGAGAGAGAAAAGATTAAAAAGACCCAAAGGAATTTCTCTTTGAATCTGAAGCAGACACTCTGCAACATATTCAGATTCCGCAGGCTCGGTTCGCCTGATCATTTCGTAGGCAAAAGGAACAGCATCGTCCAGGGTGAAATCGTGGAGGAGGAGGAAGGTGTTGACTCTGATCAACATGCGAATAATAATAATACGACCAGTGAAGTGGACTCTTCGGTTCAGAAACTCCCATTTTTCAAGCGTGCCCTTCCTCCCCTTCCTAAGAACAATGGCCAGGTAGGCATCGAGCAAGCCGAGGATGCTCTCACAGCAATAGTAGCCAAACCAGACTCCCCTACCTCAATACAACGCATGCCGGTACTGCCTGCCCGAGAAGAGGAAGAGATCGCTGAGGATACCAGTATGGACTTTGCTGCCAGTATCGAGAAAGTGAAGGACGTAAGTCTCATTTATAGATTTCTTTCAGTCTTGATAGTATCTGATTTTCATCCATAATTTCATACGGTTTTTAAACACTGATTTATTAGTATGGATGGTATTGGGGTCCCATATCTGGCGAGGCGGCCGAGAAGATCTTGTCCAATGAACCGGACGGTTCATTCATCGTGAGAGATAGTAGCGACGATCATTATATTTTCTCACTATCATTCAGACTGAATAGTTGTGTACGACACGTCAGGATAGAACACGATCAGGGTGAGTCAATATTATTAACTCGATGATTAATTCGATGCTCTCATCCCCGAGAGGATGTACTTCAAATTTGTCTTCTTTTTAATTTAGGTAACTTCAGCTTTGGTAGCTGCACGAAATTCAAGTCACATACGATAGTCGACTTCATTGAGAACGCAGTGGAGCATTCACGTAGCGGACGCTATTTATTTTTTCTTCATCGTCGTCCTGTTCTGGGGCCGATGAGGGTACAGTTGTTACATCCGGTGTCGCGCTTCAAGCAGGTCCAGAGTCTTCAACACACATGTAGATTCGTAATCCTTAAAATGGTGCGCAGGGACTTGATACCCACTCTTCCATTACCTAGACGTCTCATAGACTACCTGAGCACGCCGCATTACTACAGTGAGCAGCTCGCTGAACAGGACGATCGTGCGGAGTCCCCAGTTAGTTCTTCTACTGGAGAACTCGAAAAGATCTGTTTCACGCCTCAGGGTTTGTCGTGAGATCAGGCATCGTCACAAACCTGGTCCCGCTTACAATTAAGATACGTAAGATAACCTTACGAAAGGCACCAGAAGAGACCATACAAAAGTGAAAGAGCAAGAGAGAGATAGAGAAAGATATAAGAACAGAGAAGAAAGAAAGGAGAGAAGACATCGGGACTGTAGGAGAGGATGTCCAGGTCAGTCCGTGTCCGATATCCAGTCGATGCAAAAGGCGCGTTTTCTTCTTTTTCTTCAAAATATTCTTCCGCTTCTTTTCCATTTCTATTTTTTCTTTTTCTTCTTGATGCTCTAAATAAGTGGTCTTACAAGGAGCTAATAATAATAAGGTACGACCCTTGCCACTCTTACAGTTAAGTTTGCTCCACTAACCTTTGACCTTTTGCAAATCAATCGACCGGATTACATATGGCGGGCGTCTAGTATCTATATGCGAATGAGGTATACGTAGGCAAACGTGGATTTGTTGCTAGCATAAAATAATTGAACAATCTGTTGAAGACGTTGGTAAAAAGAGCAGTTACTAAAATGAGAAAACCAGCGATGCTGGCAGAATATTCAAGTGGTGGGAGGGGAAGCAGAGAACGGAAGAAATGTAAAAAGACATGGTAATGAAAGAAAAGTGAAAGAGCAGATAAAGAGATATAAAACTCCTCGCGTGCCATAATTATGCCTTCGCGTTAAAAACAATTCGGATCGAATTCTCAAAAGTAGGATCGATTTATCAATTATATACATTAAATAGGATAAAAGTAATATTCGACACTCGCCATTTTCGCTATCGATTCCTTTTCGCAGATTCAAACAAATTCCATTATAATATTAATGTCAGATTGCACGGTACGACTCATAATTGATCGTTTCGCGTACAATGATAGTACTTACAAGAAATATGAGTATGATATCCGCCCCTAATATCATTTCTTTTATGACTTGGTATAGAGCAATAAAATCTAAGAGAAATTTATCATTTCTTAAGAGCGATGACGCAGTTTTAAAGATTGGAACCTCCAACCAAAGTTAATTTTGCAAGGGGGTGATTTTTCAAATTGACCTGGAAGCCTTCGAGCCAAAGAAAAAAAGGTTTTCTTAGATTTGGATAGTCTACAACATATCATAAAAGGAAAGAAATGACAGAGGCACACCGAAGCGATGTTTTTCGTTAAAATGAAAAAGCATTATTCATTGCAGTTTTGTTCCTTCTCGTAAAGAATAAGGCCAAAGCACGTAACACGATTGGTTAAAGGCATAATTAAACGTTTAGAATAAGCCAATGCGAATTTTACAAATTCAGATATACACACCGAGTTATAAACACACATTACGGTATTGTCTATACATATATTATTGATAATGGGCCACGGCGGCCTTAATTATCTTTTTTTTCTTATTATAATTTCTTTTTCTCCGTTCTGCGCGTTCCTCTCCTATATTTCTCTCTTTACGGATTTGCATGTGCAGTCAGAGTGCGGTCTCTCTCTTCTTTAATCATTTCGAAACATTCTCCAGCGCCTGTCATTATAAGCACGAAGGCAGTAGATAAAGGGAGAAATGGCGATTCGTCCAAATGGACCAGTTGCAGTTAAGAATTATTAGGAACCGCGTTAATTGTGTTAAATGCGATTGCGCGGTAAGACCTGTTATTGTTTGTGTTTTGTTGTTTTTTCTGTTGGAGTCCAGTAAAACGAAACTCGATACCAATATATAAATATATATATATATATAGAAAGAGAAAAAATTGTATACAGCGAGCAATAACGCGAACGATTGAAAAGATAAAGAACAGGGAGAAAAGGAGAAAAAAGAAGATAAATAACGCGAAAAAAAAGGAACAAACAAAGCAGCGTTCTGTCGCGCGAGCTGCTCAGGACATTTTTCGACTGGAAGACTTTATACACGCGAATTTTCGATGTATTTTCATTAAAGCGAAATGTACGAGAAACATATAAAGCGCCTACGTGTTCATATGCTTTGTAAACACAAGATTCATGATAGCAAGAAAGAAGAAGAAGAAGATCAGGAGGAAGAAGAAGATAAGACAGAACAATGCGTATCTCAAGTGTACGCGAGAAGAATTTAACTGATTCGTTGTAGGAACTCGCGAATCTGTTCATGATTTCTCTTCTGAGGTGCGCTTAGAAATCTCACTCGGGGTAAGTCTGGTCTATTGGGTCTTTTTTTTTTTTCAGCGTTATTATAATGAAGATAGAATGAGACTAGAGTACACTCTAGCGAGGTTCTTGAACGTGACCCTGATGTCGGACTTAGGAGATTGAAATCATTGCGAATTTATCATCGTCATCGTCATCATTCCATTAATTAATTCATCAATTAATTGCAATATCGTTGTTACTCGTTACTCGTCCGTAGTAGCGACGCTAGTCATACAGACTTTTAAGTTGCCGAATAGGCAGAAACAACCAAAAAGACATTCAAGATAATTCATTGTCTTGAATTCATATTCTTTATCTTGTATTTATCTGCCTCTTGTAGCCATATATTCTCTCTTTTTTAAAATTGTTTTAACATTAGGATATAATTTTCAATCTTTATGATTTTGGAGTTCTTTTGTTCATGTTTTTATTTTATGTATTATTGAGTTTATGTACAGTGCGGTGAAAGAGTCCTGATCTATTTGAACGAAGGGAAATAGTGAAAATCAGTCAAGACTGTAGAACCACTCTGTATTATGTTATACATGATTATTCAGGGCTATTGCACCATCTGAAGTTTGCACGTCCATTTGATCTATCGATTTCTGCAGTAGAACCACTTTCAAATGTTGCAATACTTTTGGAATAGTTCTATATACGAACTTCTAAAGGCCAATTTTGAGTGAATCCCAATGCCTCCTATTGCGAACCTGGCGTTTCTTCTAGTCCAAGATCCCACTTTTCAATCATCATCAAGTTCAACGTCGTTAGGTTCATTTGTATGTTTCTTTTATATACATATAAATAAATAAACAATTAACGTTCAGTCAGTCGAAAACGTTTTGCAAGTGGCGATATAACGTCTCATCGTGGAAGACCTCTTGTTCATGGAAATATATATTTTATATTCTTAAGTCTTACTAATAATTTGTATTTAGTACTTATATTGTGTAGTGGTATGTTTTGGAAATAGGAAGAAAAGAGAAAGGAAACAATTAAGAAAATTGCCTGTGATGATTTTGTCGAATTTTGTACAAGTATGTAGCCCAGTTATTTCTATTTTGTTTATTTCCATGTTAGACGTTAACTATAGAAATCCCACTGTATTAAGATTATTGGAATTGCCTGTGGAATTTCAATTTTCACAAATCTAATATGAGTGAGATATATTTTAGTTCCATGAACGAGAGTACTCTAAGTACGCCTAAAAGATTCTGCATTTCCTTGACCATTTATTCACTCATCTATGAAGGTAATTTATAAGCCTAAGCAAATACACATGGTATTTGATTAAAGAGGAAAAAAAAGAAACGAACGTTTGTACTGCAATGTTGACAATGAAATAAATTTTTTGAGACTATTCCAAATGAGGATTATGTGAATCCCCTCTTGAATATTATAACTAACTATAAAAACAATTTTTTACTAACAGGTGCTTTAGAAGCAAAGATAAATTGACAAGGATCAAGATTGAAGAATCGGTTACTTCTTAAAATGCTTATCGATATCTCATCATTTTTATCCCATATACAATATAGACTTAGGCATAGACGAATTAAAGAACAGTAATGATATACCACATATATGTCCCATGAGATTATTTACTAAAATTAAATTCTAACACGGTATCCCTAATGTCTTCCTCACCAGTTTTTGAGCAATCCTCTCAAATTCTGGACGGTCCTCACGCCACATCTTAGCCGCGTCTACGTTGGCACCGCTCTCATCATTGGGTTCAGCCAACATACTCACCACACTTAGTAAAATTTTCTCGACGCTCTGTACAGGACTCCAGCGTTCTGCACTACTCTCGTATCCCATGGGATCGTCTCCAGGAGCATGTAGAATGCTGATGCATACTCTACCATCAGCATAGACTATAATAGAAATATGCATATAAATTGTAGAATGATACAATACTTTAGATAGCGTCTATCTGAGAACGTACTGTTAGGATGAAACATCTCACAGGTAAACTGCATCTTCGGAGGACTCAGTGGGTAGTCTGGTGGGAAGATCAACTTTGCTGGGAAGACACCACCTTCAAAGCAGGTACCCTCAGGACCTCTAATGAGGATTTAAGATGAGTATCCATGATGTAATGTAGTAATATGATTTTTCATATTTGTTTCCAGTATAAGTTCTCTTGCCATTAGGAATTTAATGAGACGTACGTAATGAGGGCTTCCCATTCGAAGAAATTCTCTTCGTTTATCGGGCCTGCTATGATTCCCTCTGGTGGATTCAAGGTTAGTTCTGAAAATTGTTTATTTCATTTATGATATCGAGGCTAATTTGATATGAATTTTTATTACTGTAAGATGTTAGTGAGACACTACAAATTAAAGCTTCGACTTCCTGTGCCTATGTTCTTGATTAGAATGTATTTCTCACGTTTATATTCTGCCATCAACCGTCTTAATGCTGACCCCGCCATTATGTTGACATATAAGTTGTCGGTAATCATTATCAGCAAAATTCATCACTGATGCCTTTCCTCTGCTACTGCATGGGTCGCTAAGTACTACATGGAATCAACAGAGAGCATTATCTACAACTTTTGGAAAGTGGAAGTTACACCATCTCTTGTAGAATGCTTCAAATTACTTAAAATTCTACGCGTATTGGGTTATTGGGTATGCATTTAAGCTGTGTATGGTTGCGTATAGTTGTGTATGCACTGGAAATTAATAATTCAACCTTTCATTCTAGATTTCTTATACGTTTGAACTACTAAAATTTGGTTTGACGATAATTTAAATAAACAATGGGTAAAACGTCAAAGGACAAACGGGATATATATTATAGGCGAGCCAAAGAAGAGGGCTGGAGAGCAAGAAGTGCATTTAAACTTCTTCAGATCGATGATGAATACCATATTTTAGATGGTATATAACAAGTTTTTATTTTAAAGAAGTTAAAAATAAAAAATTGACTGAAATACCACTTTGTTTTCATTACAACAATATTTTGCAGGTGTGACGAAGGCTGTAGATCTCTGTGCTGCACCTGGAAGCTGGAGTCAAGCTTTATCTCGTAGATTACAGTGCGTGTATTGTCAATATAGTAGTTACCCCTATATTAACTTTGACTAACGAAAGAAGTTTTCTCTGCCAACAGTGAAACTTGTAAGAATGATAAAAAAACAGCTGAATCTGTAAATCCTATAATCATTGCTGTAGACCTGCAGGCCATGGCACCATTGGAAGGTGTCATCCAAATTCAAGGTGATATTACAAATGCAGCAACTGCAGAAGAGATACTAAAATATTTTGCCAATGAACAAGCAGATTTAGTTGTTTGTGATGGTGCTCCGGATGGTGAGTTTCAAATCTTGTTTTCAAGAGTATAATAATTTTCACATGTTCTAATCCTTGTTTTCTTTAATATCCTAGTTACTGGACTTCACGACATGGATATATTCATTCAGTCTGAGCTGCTTTTAGCTGCTTTGAATATCACCACTCTTATTCTTCGATCTGGTGGAACATTCGTAGCAAAAATATTCAGAGCCAAGGATGTGTCAACATTATATTGTCAACTAAAGGTCTTTTTTGCTGAAGTGTCTTGTGCAAAACCAAGTAGTTCACGCAATTCTAGTATAGAGGCATTCATAATATGCAAAAATTATTCACCGCCAGAAGGCTATGTACCTAATGAATTAGCCTCGTTCCTGGAGAAATACAATTCCACAAAACTAGCTTCATTAACAGGAATTAATCGTTACGTAATCCCATTTGTCGTCTGTGGAGACTTGGATCAGCCGGATTCGGATACGTGTTATCCATTGAATGTAAGTTTCTTATTATCATTTTTATTGGCATATATTGATCGAGATAACAATTTTTATTCTTTTTTAAAATAAATTTTGCAGTTTGAAGGCAAGGAATATAAATATCATGAACCGACTCAGTTGCCAATTTCGCCACCATACGCGGAAGCCATTGCGTTGGCTGAAAAGGAAAACGTTAATCTAAAAAAAGCTGACGCTAGTATCGTAATTCATAACGCTGCATCTAAATGTGAATCTTCGCCGTGTAACAAACCAATAACTGAAGAAGCAATAAATGATCTTGCGACGACACCCAATAGGAGGAAAGAAGAAGAAGATGAATGTCCCATTGAAAAATTCGACCTTGTTGAATCCTTTGTTGATTTTCATATCATCTAGAGATCCTTAATTTTGCATAATGTAAAAATAAAATTTGCATCTAAGTATATATTTTCTTATTTACTAATTTTGTATGTAGTTCGTGATTTTCTCGATTAGAGTACGTATTAACAACTATAGCTATAGAGTGTACCATATAGTATGATGCAAAACATTAATTTGCATCTATTGCTATTAGCTGCTATTAAATCTTTACGATGACTTTTCTCCTACGTTTTTCATTAATCCGTTTAATTATAGTTTCAGCCACTTTTCTTATATGACAAAGGATAAGCAGGCTGACCGGTCATCTGCGTTTAAGTGAAGAAAAATGTACAAAAATGAGGCAGGCATAAGGACAGCCGCCATGAAGATTTGACAGGTCTGTTTCTTAGACATTATTCTTGAAGGCGAGATTTTCTAAATTTTAAATACAGATGACCAGATTTTCTTGTTGCGCAAGGAAGCTGGGTAAATTAATAATGTATCAAATTATTTGAAAACAAAAGAAAAAGGTTGTAAAGGTTTAATTGCTTCTGATGTAATTATATGCCCTACCCGCATGCAGACATTGACTTAGGTGAACAGCCACCTTAGTAAATAAAAACAATGTCAAAGTGACTTGTAAGTCTTTACAGTAAGAACTATCATATTGTTTGGTAAATAGTGTATTTAATAAGTGACCGTATCCTGGTATCATGAGGAAATCGTTAGAGGTATAAGAAAATCGTTAGTGAAACAAGACAGAGTTTTAATACTGAAGATTCACATTTCTCTGTCTTTAGAAAAATCGTTGTGGATATTGCGAGAAAGTTTTCTGCTGCATTGAATGTCGAAAGAAACACGAGAAGAAACATCATCCTGTTCACGGGCCCAATTGTCTCTTTTGTCGACGGAAGGATGTACAAACGCGTTATTTCGAGGATCCAGAAATCCTATGTCACGTGGTAATCAATCATCTTCCACTGTACTGTAAATTCTGTGGCGATGAGTTCCGGAACATCGAGGATCTACAGTCCTTGGGAAGATGTCGACTGTGGAGTGTGAAAAAAAGTTTACCAGTGACACCATCACCTTTAGATAAGAAGACGTCGGGTCCTCTTAAAATTTATACGCGAAAAGAGGGTTCTTTGGACGGAGAGTATACTGGTAATTTTGGTAGCTTCACTTCGCCACCTGAACTTTCCAGGAATACAAGTACGCCAATGCATGGCGGTATTGTCCGACAGAATACGAATTGTGAGTATAAGATAGCAAAGACGCCCAATTTCTCATTCAAAACGCCAAAGACGCCTTCCTTGACGGAAAGGAAAGCTGAGGATTCACGAAACATTGATGGCAGCTCTAAAGATAGTTGGGATGCGCATTTTGTGAGCTTCTCGCAGCTTTGGAAGGCCAACTCTAAGGGAGAAGATACTCCTTTAAGATCCGCCTTACCTTTTTCTCAAAGAGTAAGGGGGCAGGATTCTCGAAAAGAGGGTATCATCAATTCTGGAAGGAAGTTGGGGGCAATGCAGGAGGAAGTCCAGGATATGGAATTAACTGGTGTACAAGGCAGTGATATATTATTGGCCAACGATATTAACGGAGGTGAACTACCTACTCCACCGGAACTCACGTCGGGATTGAATAAGTCTAAAAAGGAAAGAAGAGAGTCCAATAAGAGAGTTCGATTCTCAGATCAGTTTGTTACCACTGGAAGTTTCGACGTTACTGAGAACGAGTTTTACGACGCTCGTGAGACAATAACAGACAGTATGTCGGCAGGTCAATCATCATTAAACAAATCACAGATGAGTCGCGAAAACGAGAGAAACGCTGAAAAGGAGAATACTGATAGTAATGAAATTCCAAAACATTCACCGGAAACCAACAACAGGCTCGCGAGTTCGTCACGGGTCGTGATGATGGTCCTCGTGGAAAACACTGGCGAACTATCTTCTTCTAGCTTGGCTCCCTTGATAGATTCTAGCATAAGAAAACTCGAAGAACGATCTTCAGAAAGTATTTACTCTTCTGTGATATCTAATCTTTCTGCAAGTCAAACGTCCGCTTCCAGAAGTTTTAGAAGATCTACATCGTTGGACAATTATAGACAATCTAGTGTGGAGCATTTCTCAAATTCTCCAGGGGTTTCTACCAAGCCCCAGGTTACAGAGATCTCTGCTGCAGGTGGAATATTTTCAGCAGTAGCCCAAGCAATGAAATATGCTTTTAGCAATCTTACTGGTAATTTATTATTAAATTTTTATTGACTAAAATCCAGAGTAATACATTGCAGTATCTGTTGTTTATTATGTTATATTTCACCAGGTGTAGGAACTATGAGAAACGTCTGCAGAGAACCAGTATCCCAGAGCGCAAAGTCACTATCCAGATCTTGGACGTCAGAATCCATCCTGGTCACTCCAGCCTCTACGTCTTCTGTCCTATCTCGAAAGCGTCCAAGGGATATCGTCGATATAATGCCTACGCGTCAACGTGATACACCCGAGACAGAGAATGAATCTTGGAGTCCACTTGCTAAAAGACAGCGTGGTTGGTACAAAATCAAAGCCAGAGAACCTATTGCCAGAATGAGGACACTGGAAGCGAATCAGACTGCTGTCACTAGAGGCGTTTCTTCAGAGACTCAAAGATTTACACAAGGTTCCTTGTCGGTTGGTGATACGGTACTGCCCATCCCAGCAAGAGCTCATCAGTCTACACAGACTGACTAATTAAAGAATTTTAAGAATAACACACATATTTCATGGTTTTCTATATATTTTTTAATATTTTTGGCGATGACATTTATCTAATAATATTAGTGTTTTAAATTATTTAGAGCTTGCAAAGCATTTTGACTAAATATATTTTATAAGAATATGTGAAAGCATTTATTTTAAAAAAATACAAATATTATATGCTACATCAACAATTGTTTTCTTCAAACCTTAAGTATTACTATCGCGAGACTGACACATCTCTAGAATTGTTTCTATACTGACTGGATCACAATGATCCTTCAGCATTTGAGCTAGCACTGGACTGTCTTTTATAAGGTATTCCGATGTTGCTACTAGGTTTGTTATAAGTTTCTTCATTATATTTATTTTTCTTAATGTTCTCTCCATTTTATCCTTACTTCTGAAATATGTAAAAACAAACACCAAATTAGAAATTCAATAATATGAGATATCAAAAAAATCGGTAATTTAATTACTTTGCTATCTCAGGATTTGTCTCCTGAAGTTTTCTATCTCGAAGTTCTTGCTGTTCCTTCAAAAAGTCTTGGTACGCATATACAGCCTTGCAACATTCTATTTTTGCCTCAATTTGTTTTGTCAAAGCTTCCTGTAATGACTTTTGGATTGAATGTGCCTTGTCGTTAAGTGAAAATAATTTTTGCATGTACTCCTCGGTTCTCCTACAACAGATATACTATAGAAATTTGTATATTTAAATTTTGGATATAACAATATAAATTCTTACTTTTGTAATGCAGGAAACTCATGACCCTCAGAAATGATTTCAATCACAGCGCTGCTATGAAGGGATAACTCAACAGTTTTATTATTTATAAATGAATTAGCCAGTGCTTCGTGTAGTCTCTCTATTGTCTCTCCAATTTCTTCTTCTACAACCTTTTCCGTGGAATCTGAAGCTACGATACATTTCTTTAAGACGGAAATATAGTAAATTAAATCAAATATAGTAAATTATAGTTACCGGTATCTCTTCTACATTGAAGTATCAGAAGCTTAGCATTAAGGGCCTTCAACAATTCCCTGATATCCTTGATTTTCTCTTCAGTAGGTTTAAAATCCTCAAAAGATACAGCACCTATAGGAAATTCGCTTATCTTTTCGTGTAGAGAATCTACAGCCGCCGACAATTTCGTTAATTCAGCCATAATTCAAATATCATTTATTGAATAATGAATTTCCTATTTTCAATTACGCAGTTAGATAACGTTAACTTTTTCCTTCCTTCCTTCCATTCCTAATAGCTTTATCCTCTAATGTTGACTTTTTATTATTATTCTTTATTACTACTGTCATTGTGAAAATGAACACAAACAAAAACCATTCTGCATAAATTTCGGAGTGAAACGTAACCAACTAACAGGGGATAAAGTTCACCCATTCTCTCAGAGGTGGCGCCACTTATATCGCCCAGGAGGTGCTGCACCCTTATCGGCGAAAATGCGAACTAATCCAAATACATTTAATAAGAGTTGCCGCATTGAAGTTTCGACGATACGACTTTCAAATCACATTTCAAAAAGCAAAGGGATTTTTTTTAAATGGTCCTACTGCAATTTAACCTGCACCAGCCTCTTAAATAGACCATTCTGGCTTCCTGCTTTAAGAGATCTTTCAAAAAATCAAGGAATAAGCCCTAAAACCAACCCTTTCCGAGATACAGCTAATTATCAAATTACATTCGGAATATTTTATCTTGGAACGTTCACTAGTTGAATGTTCACTAGAGATGAATATTGAATGATGGATGAAATTAGGGAAGACGATGGAAATAATGACAGCGAAATAGGAGCGTAGCTGAAAAGGGTGTCAAAGCATAGCGTAGGAGAAGGATGCAGTTAGGACGGAGGAGACTAAGAGAGAGACAGAACTCATTCGCACTCTGGGATATTCGTATAGGGTAAAAGAATATAAACGTGTATGTGTTTAAAGATAATTTATTCGACAAATGCGATAACGATACAGTATACGAAGTACAAATGTACATACTATATGGCCTACGAAAAATTAGCAATAACAATATCATTAGAGATATATTAAATATATCACTGCACTATAATATACATATTGTATGTTATATGCGTTACCACTTTGGACTTTTCCTTTGCGAAAGGACTTTTTAAGAACTTGGTTTGGACGATATACTAGAAGGAGAGTGATAGAGACATAATAAGGAATAGGAGATTCGAAAATAGAGTAGAAACGTTTGGTGGCAGCAGCCAGGGAAGATGTTGAAGGGAAAAAGATGAAGATTGTTAAAAAGAAAGAGTGAAGAAGAGAGATTGTAAGAACCGAGGGAACAAGTAGAGAGAAGAAGATGCGTAAAACGTATGCACGAGGAGCAGATTATTCTGAACGAGCGAAAAAAGAGTATACTGGGTAAAGTAAGAAGGATAGGGGACCGAGATGGGCCCCTCCTCGCCCATCTCCGTGAGGTCCTGCCTCTCCAGAAGGGAGCTACGACCCCTCCGTGGCCCCACAGGGGACCGTGTTTTTGGGATTGAGGAAAACCCCCCAGCCTTGTGGCTGTCGCGCACAGGACCAGGGGGG
>JARQSV010000735.1:119000-174019 GCA_030142285.1 Calameuta idolon | reverse complement strand
ATTCAAATGATACGTAAATGACTTGGTACCAAAAAAAATAAGTTTTAGGATCCTGTGATACAGGTCCTACCATGCAGGATGTATTATATTACTCAGACTGAATGATGTATTTTTCTGTGAAAACAAAATGCAAATAGCTCATTGCACTTGCATTCTTTCATATCACAATTCCCCAAGTATTTTCTTTTATTTCCTTAAAAATTAAATTACATGCTTAATTCTAGAGTATGCCATAATTAATATTAAGTCCATAACATAAGGCTAAGCCTTTGATCTTAGCATTCAAAAACATTCTCTTTGAGCTAATCTATTTCCAGGGTCTCTGTTTTATTGAAATATGCGATTTTACAAACCTCACATAAATGATACATTATTGATTATTGATATCTGTAGATCCTATTAAATTGTGGGAATATTAACATTCATCCCATAAACTTCTTTGCCAGTGTTCTATAATCTGATTCGTCCATTATGTGGATTCAAGGGAATTTCGATCCCGCCCAAACCCTTCTTTAATTAATCTAACTGTATAGTACATACACATACAGGTTCTTCAGTACTAAGCGTTGCCTTAGTAGCGCGTCCATTTGATTCTCAGATACGTTTTTGGTATATTCGTTAATTATGCGAATGTTCTCAAATTCAGACTTGCTATTTTTCAAAGCATGTTACTCTGTTGTGTGATGGACCTTTAAGTGGTATAGTTTCTTACGGATATATAACTCGCAGATGTGTTAAATAATGCGGATCAAATACTGCTGGCTGCACTTTTTTAGGTTATGGTTATGTAGTGCAAGTTACCTTTTGAATTAAAACCTCAAATGTTCGATATTTAAACATTTCTTGGGAGAGCAACATTATTTTGATAACAGGAAATGACAATTAAAGTATTTTATTCCTAGATTTTGACATCATTATCATTTCCTTGAATTTTTGTCATATATTGTACTTGCTCTGACTAATAATTTGGAGTTTGAAAATTTTTAAATCATTCATGATGTTGAAAGATACATCATTTTGTATTTAATAATAGTTGTAATGCTTTAAATGGAATAACTAAAATAATCTTGAATGACATATTTATATATTTGATTAACTTTTTTTTATGAATTTCAAAATACTTTTGTTGTATCAGTCATTTTTTATCATAATTCATAGTTTGTGCTTTGGGGAATACATATAAAACTTAAATATCACTAAATATCAAATATTCTAAATAAAATTTTTTAATATATCCGTGTATAAATATATTGGAAAGACAATCTTTTCTCATCGCCATGGTAAAAAAAAGAGGAATAGTATGGAACTACTATATAAAGAAAGTAGATGGATCTCAAGTGATTGCCTTTTGCAAATTCTGCGATCAATCATATATTCAAAATGCTACCCGAATGGAACGACACATGGAACGCTGTCCAAAGTGTCCAGAAGATATACGCCAACAATTCATCCAAGTGGCACATAACAAGAAAAACAAAACAAACGTTCTGGGGATCAAGATAAGTGATACTTGGACGAAACAAGAATCATCAATGGAACAAAGCAATATAACAGACACTGAATTGGAAGACTTGGATGATTGGGGATACAGAAATCAAGCATATCCAGATGGTACAACCAGTACAATGCAGCAGAACATGGAGCTTGTAATGCAAACTGGTGACCAACCTTGGGAAAATCGAGACTCTACAATGCAGCCTACCGAATCAGATGCAAACACAGTAAACAGGAACTGGGAAGCAAATCGTAGTGCAGCTGAACCTGCTGCATCTGGTAAATTCCAATTTTCAAGATCTATATTAGAAAACATTGAATTGCCTTTATATAATTACAATGAAAAGTAAATTCATCAGGATGAAATAAATAAAAATAAACCGTAATTCTTAGCTGCATCTCAGGAACGAGGTGGGTCAGTGCACCAGCGAAAGTCTCATGCACCACGAAGAATTTCACAATGGCCACTGCTGTCCATGCGATCCTCAGGATACTCTCCACTGCAGAGCAAAATCTACCAAGAGCAATTACTCGAACAGCGAGCCTTAAGACGGACAGCAGAACTCGAGCTACGACGAAAAACCCTTGAATTCGAGCGTTTCCAATGGGAATATGAGCGCGATAAAGCGCACAGCGAATTAAGATGGGCGCATGAATCTCGTATGATGCAGCTTAAGGAAGAACGAGAAAGACAAATAATCGAACAAAATAGAACACGTGGATTGTCACACGTTATGTAATTATTTACAGCGACAGAAACAAAATCCTTCAATTGTACCTAATGCTGCAATTTTTTCTTAAATACCAAGATTTCAAAAAAATCGTTGCCTTGCAGGTTTATATCTCTTTCACGCTCATCTGTAGGATGTTCATTAATACATACATTCCTTTCACATAGAAAGTTTACTTTTATTGATAATGTTAATCTTCGTCTTCGTACATTGTATATATGTTTTGTAAATCAAACATAAGTCGTCGTGATTAAACGTATGATTCCTACGAGGACACGCATTACGATTAGTCTATTTCTCCTTTTAGAACTGAAAGACAACGAAGTCTGAGATTCTTTTAAATCAGATTTTATAAGAGGAGGATAAGATGTCTGAGAAACTGATTAACATTATTGGAAGCGAGACGTACTATTATATAGCCGTAAAGGGTTCGCCCTTTGCGTCTGATTGTGCAGTCTTTGGTCTTACTGCGGATGAGAT
Source organism: Calameuta idolon (assembly GCA_030142285.1). NCBI lineage: Eukaryota > Metazoa > Arthropoda > Insecta > Hymenoptera > Cephidae > Calameuta > Calameuta idolon. The sequence goes on along the minus strand of JARQSV010000735.1, from coordinate 171,314 downwards.
CTGCGCCCTCACCAAGCGTTTCCCAAATTCGGGATCCGACGTTGTCAACGGAGTTGTGGTTAAAGGTTATTATGACAAATTATTTAATTCTTAATATAATTTTACAAATTAGCATTGTAAATCCTTTGAATAGATAATTGGCGAATTTTCATATACTTTCTAATATTGATTGTTCCCATAGAGAATTTTATAAGTCTTAACGTTGTTCCCCGAAGCATCGAGAATATTTATCCATTAAGAATATTTTTCAGGAGCTCCAATGCGAGTGATTAATGCTCTTGCCGAGCTGGGTTATCGTGTGGTTTGCAGTACCGGCGAGGCTGAAATTTTTTGGACGTTGCAAAGGGAAGTCGAAGACGATTCTTGAATGATTTACTAAGCTTTTGTCCACTTCTATGCACCCATCACCTCCGCACCGTTCACGTTTGATCAATTGTGGAAGCGGAAAATTAATAGTGAAACAAGACAACTCAAAGAGAAATATAATCAAAAATTCTTGATTAAAAACATTTGTCCACTCTTTTTGCTACGAGGATTACAATCACATTTCATTTACATTGTTCAAAGATTGACGTGTGTGGACCAATTAAATTGCGAGACATAATCGCAAGATGACTGGAGAGAACAAAACCATTGTAACTCATTTTGGCGCGATTTTGGAATGAATTCAGTTTCGGTCGTTTTTTTTTTTTAAATGTTTTTATCGGGATTTTTTTTAGACGCATTCAGTTCCTTCACATTTTGAAAAATCAATGGTTCTTTCCAACGATAACTTTTGCCGACAGTGAATGATCTTCCTGTCATTCGTTCGCTGAATTATATTACTATTCAATGATGCTTAGCTCCTTTATAGATCAATTTACTTTGAACAGATATTTTTGTTAAGCAGGATTAAATGTGTTTTCTCTCATGATCATACGTTTCTATAATTATGATGATTAGACTGCGTAACGCATCTGTACTCATAGATAACGTGGAAAACACTTAACGGATATTTTTGCAATATAATTAATCGATGGCGGGTCGTGCAAAAGTGGCCTATTTTCGTAAAGCAACGACTAGTAAGAAAAAAAAAAAAAAAAAAAAAAGATAAATTGACCATTGCGTAAAACGTAGAACCGTAGGATCATCGACACGACCGAATTTTTATTAATTCTTTTGACATCAAATTATTTTATCTACACTGGCGGCTGTTAATTACAATTTTTTTATCTAGAATATACTTTATAACGGAAGCCATTGGAACAACTGCAGCTTGATAACATTTTTAAGTGATTACTCATCACTTCAATATTACCTTGTCTTGCTAACGATTTACGATGTTAAAAGAATTATATTTAGACACTTAGTTTGTCCAGACCCAATTTATTCAAGCGATTCATTGGCGTATTTTATTCGTATGCGACTAAGTTTAAAATTAAGACTAACGAGATACTCGTACCTTCGTTTAAATAGAGTTAATGAAATTGCATTATACGATATTTTGTCAAAATTTGATCTAACGTTCCCTTCTCGCACTTAACGATAACCAGCAAAGATTAGAAATTGCAGCAGCTGCAATTACAAATATACACAGCACCGCGTTTACATCTTATAGGTCACAAGTACGAATAACCAATGTCCATAATCTTATAGTAGTCACTTATTAATTCCATTAATTTATTAGCTTCGACGTTATGACTTCGAGTAAGTCACAGAATCGTATAATTAATGTTGTTGAAGTAACAATCATTTATAAACGCGTGAGAACGATTTTGTTGCAACTGAAAAAGACATTAATTTAATTACGAATTAATCAAGCACTTTATTGGCATTAGGTTTATCGTTACAAATTTTATTATAACTAATAGATGGTTGAATATATAAATATGTAATAATATTATATACATGTATATTTTACAAAGTCATATTTTTACTCCAATCACGAACCGGCATTGTACTTTTACAGGTTTACGTAATTCATGCGTCGTTGCGCGCAAGCAAATGTAATTTTTTGCATACTATACACCCAATATACTCATGTAACGAATATACATTATCTATTGTAACAATATACGGGATATCTTGATGTTACTTAATTCTTCTTTATTTCATCCTGATCAGTGAATCATAGCGTACCATAAGAACGTCAGATCCGTACAATATAATGAGTGTCTCGGATTGATCATACATACAAGTTAATTATCTTTAATGAGCAAAATATTAAACAAAAAAGATTCTTAATCGTTAACTGTTTCAGAAAAATACTGAAGTTACTCAAGTGCATTCCAGATAATAAATCATCATGGAATCCCATAAGCATAACAGCAACGAATGCTGTTGCAAGTCCAATACATCAAGTGTCCAACAGTCGTTACCAGAAATGGACTTTGAACGTGGAATTTGGTATGCAGGTAATAGGACAATTTTTTTTGTTTCTAAAAAGAATAACTTATTCGCCAAATCTTACTTTAACTAATTTTGTATTCTTGGTTTTAGCCCAAACGGGTGACTGCGAAAGACTTGAGAAATTGTTAAGGAAAGGTGTCTCGCCGGATATTGAAGATTCTGCCGGGTACACGGCTTTGCATTATGCTGCTCGCAATGGTCATGCTATTGTTTGCAGAGAACTTTTAAACAGAGGCGCTAATGTAAACGCGCAAACAAGATCTGGTCGAGCTACAGCAATGCACAGGGCAGCCTCTCAAAATTTACCAGATATCATAAAGCTGCTATTGAGTTTTAAGGCTGATCCGAATTTAGTGGATGCTGATGGAAACACGGCATTGCATCGCGCTGTTATCGCAAATGCTAGTTGCGCGTGCAAGGAATTATTAAAATCATGCGACCCCGGCATTGTAAATAAGAACAGTAAAACAGCATACGATATTGTTAAAGCAAAGGGACAGGAAGACTTGATTAAACTATTTCAAAAGACTGAAATGCAATGACCTGCCTCCTTCATAATTATATAGGTGTATGTATATAGACTTCTTTATTATCTTGGTACGTGCTCGCATAGATAAACACGTTTAATTAATCGTTACCGTTGATAAGTAATAAAACAGTAGAGCGTAAAAGTATTCTAGGACACTCGATATGCTACTCCAATAATACAAATGATTAATGTTCCCTCTATTTGGAATAAGTCAAATCAATAAATTAAACGTGCATCATTAGTGGAAGTATCGATCAATTGATATTACGGTAAATAAGTTATTAAAAACAGGTCAAGCGTACTTGGGGTATAGGCACGATGCTTGCGTTTTACATTGTAACAACAAAATCAAAGTACATGTATAGCGCGAAAAAGAAAATTCCTGTTGCAATTACTACACTTCGTCAGAGAATTTGACCATTGACCTAGTTGTAATTTCCCCATAACATTGGTGAACCCGTATACCTTGTACCAGAAGCACAAAGCACCAAATGTTATGCTGAATTCACGATAGTGTTTACCACATAAAACCATATGTACAGAAATACCAAGCAACAGATCTAGTGCGATACTCCAGCCCCACCAAAGGGCAGAGGTGCACTGAAGTATTATCTACCAGGTCGTGCACTTGATATTGAACGAATCGTACGTTTACGTGAATGTTCGGTAATCTTCGTACACGATCGAGTCTTTTCGTTCACCTTCGTTGCGTGGAATAATTGCGAATTCGCGGCTGCCGGAGCCCCATCGTGATAAACGGTGCTGCCACCTAGTGTAACCTCCCGTCTCCCGTGCGCTTGCAGTTCGTCGTGTTGAGTCAGTTGTTTCACGTATACCGCGGGTGCTTTGCGCGGGGACCTACTACCGGCTTTTAACCCGTTTCACACCGGTTTCCCTTGTCGATTCGCGTTTTACCTATATTCCACATAAATTGCGGAACAATTTGCAGTGTAACTTACAAGCTGGACGCTGTGCGGAGTGTGACAATCGCGATGTAACCGTACCGTGACGTCACACGGCTAATCAAGTACACAGAGTGAGGGAGTGCGAGTGTGAGTGGGATAGATAGATAGAGAAAGAGTGAGTGAGAGAGGGAGATGCATATACACGCGCTCGCGCGCTCGTAGCTATACTATATATATATATATGCAGAGAGGTACGCACACTAGTACCTATTTGTGATACACGTACGTAGAATTGTTGCGTGTGTGGGCTCGCAGAGTGTATATATATATATGTACATATACGCATTTGGATTCGCTTTATACATATTATGAGACTGTAGGCATGTTCATACATGATACTCACACTTGAACACATCCTCATACACACTTGTCGCGCTCTCGAAAACAGACTAGAGCAGAAAAGACACTAGAAATCTTTTGGCTATATAAATTACATCGTGTCTTACAGACGGAGACTCTCTTTACCTGACTGTTCTTGGTTTTCGTGGATTCTTTTTTTATTACACGTGTGGCCCCTGCATCGGGCGTAACAGCGTAGTTGCGGACGCATGTGTGAAGTTTGCGGCGAGATACGCTTAAAAATTACGGCGAATATTGTTGTATAATTTTGCGAGGGTTTAATAGAAGTTGGAGTAACACCATGTTATCTGGTTTTGTTGCGCTCATGCTATTTTGAAGTTTTGTTCTTTCTTGTGTATATCCTTGGAGTTTTACTGTCTCTTGTATAACCTAGTCCTTATGACTCGAAAGAACTGATCACCATTTTGTGCCAGCGTGCTTGCGACTTAGTTTCTAGCCATGGTGCGTATGTGCATGCATGCGTGCTTGTCTCTCCTCTCTTGTCAGAAAAGAGACTGAGAATCATGGAAGAGTAATGTTATTTAGTTTAGCTTTTTATTATGAATTGCGCGGATCAAGGGCAACAGTGTTGTCTCTGCTTATTTAAATGTCCAATGCATTCCTTGTGATTTCGTCATATCGTTGAGCAAGATTGGACTTCATTCTGTCCTCTTCAAATTGATGTATCTTTTGTTAATGAAAATTGGTTCGCTATCGTGTTGGTTAATGGTTTATGTGTTTACTGTGAAGAAATTTGTTAGGAAAGTGAGAAATGTCCAAGGAAACGGATTTTGTAATTTGTTACTTCATTTAGATAGGATCATGTAATGGGTGATAATTTTCTAATTGAATGTTTAGATCAGCATAACTTGATTTTTATTCTCACTAAACGAGATCTTCCACCTTTGCCATCTTGTGATTGAACAATTTAAGTTTTAAATTATTTGTAATTTTTTTTATATATAAATTAGTGAGTGTTTAATGACATAGTGAGTTGTGCAAGTGTCTTTTATAAAAAAGAAAACAAAAGGGAAACATTAATCAGTTCTACAGTAAGAAGATGTACAGTGTGTTGTGAAGCCACTAAGTTTGGACTGATCTTGTAATAGTTCAGTAAGGTGATTTAAACAAGGATAACTGTGAATTCCACGACATGAGGTTTATTCTTCCTTTTAATTCTACAGTGGGGACCTTCATGGGCTTGCTGCTGCAAATAGCCAGTCTAAATACGTGAAGTTTTATGAACTTCATTGCCAGTCCAGCACAGCTCGCTCTGTCCTGGCCTGTGATTATTGAAGCATTGCCTATATAGGCATTTGGATTCTATTGGGATTTCCTGGAAGATATTTTTGCTACCACGGATCATCCCCAGCAATTTCGCGCCACGCCCACCCTCGATGAGAGGAGGCACATGTCCATTGCTGCCACTGAAAATGCAGGGTAAGTCAAATTCATTGATTAGCAACTATTTCTTTGTTTTATGAATATTTAACATTGGCACTACGCAATGGCCATATTCTACAATAGACTTCATGCGTTTACTCAAGTTTATTTTCTTACCATTCAAAACTATAGTGTTACGTTTATTCTTACACAGAGAGTTTTCTTATTGTCCAGAATGAACGTAAATTAAGATTGCTGCGAAGGGATGTAGAATTATTTCATAGGTATTGACTGAGTTTATTTATTTGCTCCACTACTCCAATAGTTTGATAGAAAATGAAACTACTATCATGAATTTTCTGGCAAATGGGATATCCGGCACATTATCAGTCTCTTTTGAGGCACAAGCATTCCCTCTTCTCGTACAAACAATACAAATTCCGTTTTCCATAAGGTGCTAGAACTCGCTAACTGCCATTGTGAAAACAAACTAACTCATTTTTTACTCATCGTTTTGCGACCTCGTAAATACGTCTGTCTATCTTTAGTTATCGTTTGCAGCGGTATCAATAAATACACGAATTTCAAATATCTAGATACGAAGAGAGTTGGATGCTGCTAAACAGTATAGCACAGTTGTAAAAAAAATACAAAATAATTAATTGCTTCAGAGCATGTCTCGTTAGGCAAGTTTTGAGAAAACTGTAAAGGCGTTTGCACAATTCCATGATTCACAGAATTCTGAGGAAAACTGTTTTTTCTCTTTAAACTACAAACCAACACTCATCCATTTTCTCGGTCAGAAGCGCGTAAGGGACTTTAGATATGCGTCAAAGGAATCCCAAAGGTTTTTGATAAAATGTAATATTGTTTATGGTGTAAAGGAAAAATTAATATTTGCGCCGCAGCAGAACTCTGTTGCCGTATTTACTGTACCACAGCCATTAGCAGTTCCTCCTGTGTTACACCATTATAGTTTCATTTGTTTCTTTATCTAGGTATACCAAGCGTTAGACACGTTTTACAGCAGAATCTTTCGTGACCGCGTATCTTTATCTTCAAAAACGGTCTTCCTTCACAGTGTGATTTTGGAGATTAAATTCGTCCTGTAACCGACTTACCTCGATTATAGGCCCCAGTCATTAAGTGGATACCCAATCGGCGTTACCGAAAGTTTCGCAAGTTTTTTCATAGTGAACACAGCTTTACTTAGCATTCGGCTAATTGCCTCACGTTCCACAAGCGATTATTAGAAGCAGAGCGCGGGGGTAGCTGAAGAAAATAATTCAATCCTTGCGCCCGCTAGTCTCGCGATGGCCCTGGTTAGTCCAAGACGTAAAACTAATGAGTGCGTCTCGAAACGTATTATTATTGCCCTATACCCGCTCGCGCAAAAGCAAACTCTTCCGGGATCGTTCTCCATGACGTGGTGAACCAAAAAAAAAAAAGAGTCGACACTACTGCAACGACCATTTGTAGCATTGCGAATCATACGGTAGGAATCGTCAAACAAAAGGCACAATAACAGTGCGCCAACTGCGGGTTGAGAATCCGGAAAGAATGGACGCAAATGATTCTCCGAAATATTTCGCGTCTCTCTTTCTCTCTGCAGGCGCAATTGAATAATCATTTTTCTTGGCTCTTATTCCCACATGAGATTTTTCCTCGAGACCTCTTAGAGACGCAGCAAAAGACCCGTTGATTTTTCACATTCTGCCGTTCCTTTCATCAGAGTCCGTTGTCCCGTGTCAGACATCTTTTTCTTTTATTTTTTTTTATTTCGTCTTTTGTGCGAGATTTAAAGGATCGTTCGCAATAGCCAAGAAAGACTCCTTCCTCTTCGTCGCGAGGCATTAAGATGCCGCCGTCTCGTTACGGACTCTCTGCCTACCGAAGAGAAAGTGCAATAATATAGGTAATCTTATTGTTGTTGTATAATAAACGTAACCTACTGCGGCCAGTACTTCATTACCCGAACGTCGCGGCATTGAAAAATAATGGCACGTCATTACGCGAAAGTTCGTACGTTTACTTGGCTTTGCTGTTATCCAGGCTCATCCATCTATTTCACGTCAGTTTTTCAGGTAAAAAGAATCGACAGATATCACGTATCATCCCGGAGTAACAAGATCGAGTTCCGACGTCGGATTTTCTTTAGGCCATTTTTCATTCCTCGTCTCTGCGTCGAGAGTATTCTCAAAAAGATTTCGTTCCTCCCATTCTCGATTACCTTTATACCTTTCGATCTTCAATGTGCTTATCAAGCCAATGGTCTATCCACTGAAGAGCCACTTCCAATTTCTGTAAATCACGTTCGCACAGCGTAAAGGTTCGCGAAATGCCAGTTGAAAATTCATTTATGTCAGGTTAGATTGTCGCCGTCATTAGGCTACTAATTCGAAAGGTAAGCCACATCGTAGATAATCAAGGACACTGAACGATCATCGCTGAACTAGAATTCCGTAATGGCTCTGTGATCCTGCTTTGTTCCTGAATCTTTATCTTGTCCGGAATCTTTATATCGTGGAGTCAAACTAGAAAATGACCCTATTCAGTCGTGACCGATATTATACATTTTTTTTTGAATTTTCAAAAAGCCCGCCATCACAGTTTCCAGTCGAAGCGACGACTGTGCGATCGAACGACAACAATGGCGTCCGTTCGTTCGCGCTATTTACGACAATAAGACGAGGATGGAATACATGGCGTACAGATGCCTGATGCCACGAGAGCGTGTTTACCTCGTCGCATTATTTTCCCTTCTGTACAGCATTTTATCTCTGCGACTGATACTCGACCGCTTTCGCCGGTCGTATGTCCCATTGCATTCAGGTAGCGGTTGCCATCCTTCCCCCACGAGAAAAGTCAGTCCGATATGAAGAAAATAATGCTCGACGCTTACTCAGGAGACAATGGCAGTGACACAGTAATTATAGAATGAGGTGATCGGGTCGAATCGCTGGTGCGTCGATATGTATATCGTCGTGGATATGGTCTTATCAATACGTACAAGCACACTTCTTGGGCGCTAGGTAAATGAGAAACTTTGCTCAGGGATGCACGTGCTTCGTATTCAGCAGTTTTTTTTTTTTTTGAGAGAATTTTTTCCCAGTGAAAGGGACTGGTCTCTCTGATCGCTAATATCTTTTAATACTTATCTTTATTCTCGATTATCAGAGGAGGCTTTTGCTTCGCGGTCAGGACGGCGCCTCGCAACACCAGTCTCTTGGACTTCCTAGGGATTTTCATTTTCGTTATTTTTTCTCCTCTTTAAATCCTTCGAGCGCCCTTTCGGGGATCGTTTGGTCGGAAGACAAAGAAGCGCTGGTTTCTTGACGTTAATACGTTTATGGGGCTGAGATTTCTTGGAATCGCGGCGTGTGTTGTACGGTCAGAAAGTTATTTATTGCGCTGAGATTCGTGGAGAGGGTCGGCAATGAAATTATTTTTTGCTCGATATACGGGAATTGCAATTATTTTTTGCAAGTACGTAATTACGATTTCATTAATTCAAAAACGGTTTGACGCTTTAGAGTGATTCTTCGATTTCTTTTAACGCTCATATCCATCTCGTTGCGATATACGGTAAAGAAGTTGGCAAGGAAATTTCTTAAAAATTTTTTTTTTTGCTTTTCTATATGGGCAAAGGGGTGGAAGGGGTGAGGCTGTTCCTCACCGCAATATCCGAGAATTAGAAAACAAAGAAAGCGCCTCCGTCATTTTCTCGTTAGTCGTTTATGATGGTTGCGAGAAAAAAAATTTTGTTTTATCATTATAATTTTTTTTTTCTCTCACAAAGAGACACTGACAGTTGGCAAGGGTGACTTTCTAGGTATTCTCATGAGTCAACGGAACAAAGAAAATGCGTTATCGATAATCCTCGACGTAACTACAAAGAGAGCACTCTTCGTTATCGACGACACCCACGTAAGGGACAAAGAAAATACGTCTCGTTATCGATGATACACCAGTGCGGGACGAAGATGGGGTTTGCCACGAAACTTTGCTAAATACCGAAACATAGCTTTTTGTTCTTACGAGAGAGAGAGAGAGAGAGAGAGAAAGAGAGCCGTCGTGCCTGTAAAATGATATCTCGTGTCATTTCGATATCGTCCCCTTGGTCGCTGCCTCGTCCCTCCACCGAATTTTTTTTCTTCTCCATGACGGGTTGCCACTGACAAAGACATTCCATTATGGTCGTACGGCGGGACCCCCGCTTTTGGTCTATACCAAAACTTGCCGGACAATGGAGAACGGATCTCTCCCTACTATTTTTCTCTATTCGAAATAAAGACGCGGCGAGGAGGTCACGTGACTAAATGCTTCCTGAGAATCGAATAATCGTGCGACTACGATTTCGACGCGCGGGGAAAACAACGAGAAACGGCCGAGTATCGACAGCGAAACTTCGGTCAAGTTATCACCGGTTATAGGAACACGTATGTCATTCGTATCCCGATAATAAAGAATGTAAAGAGACAACGTATAAAGGAGTCTTCGACGCAACTGCGTTGAACTCTCGGAGCATTCGACGTTATATCATATCGCTATGGCGTCGGTATTCTTTCAGGGTCACTGGCGAGCACAATTCGCAGTCCTGTCTGCATCATCTTTCGCTGCGCAACGGCTCGTTCCAGTCACTCGGTGCGAAACGAACGAGCCGACGAGTGAGGGCCGGCCCCCCTCCCCGTTCTCTGGTCCGCCATCATTTGCTTGGAAATATGTTGCTCGGTCGACGCTTCGGCCTCCACGTCGGCGCCGGCATTTCTTCCCGGTAGTGAAGCAATACTCGTCTCTCTGTCTCTCGTTCGTTCCCTAACGCTCTGTCGTCATCGAAGATAGAGCGCGATTGCTTCTTGTCTCGCTTCAACCTGGTCGGGATCGACCGGTTGACTTCGTTGCCGATCGACGTCGTCACTATGATTTCAATGGACGGATGACTCTCTTGGTTTGGATTTTTCTATGGGTACATACGGGGTGTCTCGCGAAAAATTATTTATTCCTCGCGGGACAAGAGAGTGTCCGATTTTACGTTAAAAAGAAACACGGAGTCGCGCCAATGCGAATCGCTCGCCAAGGCCGTCACTCCCGTTGCCGCCGACGCCGACGCCGACGCCGCTGCGCCCTTCTCCTCCTCCTCTACCCTTCACATTTTATTAAGTGTAATGCCTTCTCTCTATATCCCTAACCTCTCTTCGCGTTAGCCACCGAGCTAACGCGGCACCTTCCTCTGTCCTCCTTCCCGTTCACGTTCTCAGTCTCATTCTCGGTTCTCCGCGTTTCCGCGTGCATCGCTGCTCACGAGGACATTGACTATGGAATCCTTGGTGCGCCGTTCCGACTCCTGTTCCACCATGTGGATCCGCGTCTCCTCGTTAGCAGCAGCGTTGTACGTGAATTTTGGATTCTTTTTTTCTTCCTCTCTCTTCTTTGATCGCCACGTAGACGCAACACCGCTCGTCACAACGTGTATACAAATACGAGTCGTTTCAGTAGTGACAGGCGCTTTATTCTCCGTGCGGATCTTCGTTCGTTCTCGGTTCTCGTTTTATCTCGTGGCGATGCACGCTTAATTACCTAGCCGAGTAAAATCGTTATAACGCCGAGGAACCGCCGGGGGTACCCACGGTTGTATCTCAAGGCCTTCTTGTATTGAAACCGTGGCTCGCCGCCATTTCCGTCAGCCAGAGTAACGACGACCTCCGTCACGCGTTTCGTCACGGGCGCAACGTTACCCGAAGGACTCGTCGAACGAGAAGCACTTTGAATGTCTCTTTTACGGGAAAACGAAGAGGTGCTGCACTTTTTTTTTAATTCCCTAACGCTGCTATATTCACGATGGTTACACCTCGAAATGTCCAAATAATGTCATCACACGCGACACTGTCGTTCGCCTATCGACGTATCGTTATGTCTTGTTACATTTGTAGATTACCTACAGCGTGTGCGTACGGTAGTTTTCATACATACATATATATGTATATATACACTTAGGTTATTTCTATGTTACACTGTTTTACGATCCTCCACGTAATTCGACAGTTCATTTAATGATCCGTATTTTTATGCGTTACCGTCGTGAGCCGTTCGCACAAGGAATCGCACGGTGTCCTCCTCCCGTTCTAGGTGTAAAGGACACCTGCGTTACGTTTCAGTTCATCGATTGCACCAGATCGTAATTGCCAGTGAAATTGGTTCGCCAATTCCTAAAGGCTTGTTATTTATTTAACGTACCACTTTTATGTATACCTAAGTTCTTTCGTTACGGCACGGTCTTCCTTCCTTCCCGCCTATATAAGTAAGTCGCAGAGATCGCAGACACAAATACGTCATTGACAATTCCTCGAGTCCCTTGTCAATTCCCAATTGGCTGGCTGTATCGGCCGTGTGACTCAATCGACACCGGTGCGGCTCGCTGGTAGGCCGTTTTGTTTAGAAAGTTGCACGCTGGAAGGCCGTGGAAATGATTACGGGTTACACAACCCTTCCCTATTGCTTGTTGCGCGCGCGTTGAAGCAAGAGAGAAAGAGAGAGAGAGAGAGAGAGAGAGAGAAGCCCCAGCGTGTAAAGTCTCCCAACTGGAGGACCTGTAACGTCGTTTCCTTATTTTCTTTAATAAAAACCTATAACACGCGCTTTCGATTATTCAGGTATACCTTCGTTGCGATACTGATTTTTTTTCTTTTGACCCCTTCTCTATTTTTTCTACTGCCTAGAAATCCCTCAAAAATTTCCCTCTACAAATTATTATATACTTGTTAAATTTTACCTATTTTTCCTAGCCTCTTTGTCACTCACTCCAAGAGAAGACCTTCTCTACGATCGTTCCTATGTCTATGCAATGTTTCGTAATCGCTATAAGAACGGACTATACCACGGATCCTGCCACTTTTGTTGCGTCTATAATGCCGTTAGTCATGTACTGTAGCGTGTTGCCCTCCATGAGACTCGACTGCCTGGCGTAACATGAATTTGTATTATATACTCGGGAGTCGGCAGTGTCTCTCGGTATGAATTGTCATTGTCGAAATTTTCACTGGGTCGGACAGTCGTTTCTCTGGACGCGATGGGGACGAGCGAAGGCGGCTTATGGACGAGCAGGAAACGGTAGCGCGTACACGCGCGTATCTCATTGTCGACGTTAATAAAGAGAGTTAGAGAAAAAGCAGTGAAAGAGAGGGGGGGAAGGAGGAATTGTCGCAATGGACGCATCGGCCAACCGAGGTGGCTTTCGGTTGCTTGATTGTGGGTCAAGGTTTCCGCGACAGCGGCCGTTTCTCTGAATCACTCGGCGAACACCAAATTAGGGCGTTTCGTTGCCGCGATCGTCCTTTGACGGACGTTAGAGAAATATTTGTAAGGTCGAGGGCTACGCGTCTTTTTAATGCGTACAGCCGTTTGCGGATTATCCCGAGGTAGAAACGCGCGTTGGCCAAGGACGCGTTCTGGGCGCTTAGAATTTGCTTGGTCATGAGGGTTTGGAGGGAGGGGAGGACAAGACGAGTAGTTGGTCTTGTCAAATTGAGAATCCATTAGAACCACTTGTGCTCGCTTCTGCCGATACCTATAGTAATAGAGGAGTGAACTGCGCGCGCGAGAGAGAGAGAGAGAAAATATTTTCTGACGGTAAGGTAGCATTACGAGATTTCGTTAATCCACGAAACTCACTCTCCATGTGAAATCGTTAATTCGAATAATAACAATAAATGATGGACGCTTAATTCATTGGCACTATTTATAATGACGATGACGACGATCGGTACCGAAAGCCGGGATCAGCATCTGCAAACAACCTACGATTACTTTCGTTTATGGCTCCTCTCGCGGGATAATGTTAATGTTACGCGCAATGGTCTCACGGTCGAATATTAATTTAAAATCCTTGGTATAAACAAAGAACAGCTGACGATTCGCGGACATTATTATTTTTACTTTCGAGCCCGCGCGGAACGCGGGGATATTCGAGAGCGTCCTCTGCGCCGTCGACGTTATATTCCGCTGGATCGGTGCCGACGCAGGCGCGACGTCGACGTCGACGCCGACGCTCCTGATGACGGCACCACCTCTCCGGGGACGCCACGGCATCCATGCTAAATAACCCGGCGGCGGATCGTGATTGATTTCTTCTCTGATAAAACTTGACACCTACTCTGGCACGACCAATCCCGATTGTTCGCGGGTTCGTCATTGCTTTCGATATTCCTAAGTACTGCCATGGTAACCTAATCGATATAGCTACCCAAATACACGCTAGGCCATACGCGTTTCGAAGGTAATCTACGGCAGAGCCTCGCGAGGAATCTCGAGGCCCGATAACAATTATTTTGAGGCGTCACATCGGTACCAGGGAAACTCATACGAAGTTCATGGTAAAGTCAGTCTGATTTTTGAAAATTAAAATTTGCCTAATCGCATGCCCCCGTTATCTTCGCGTTAATTGACCGTTAAGTTCTGGCTGTAGCAATTAACCGGGCAGAGGGGAGAGAGGACCAGAGGGTGCCGCGAAAAGACGTTAGGTTATCTTTGAATTTTAATTGGTATCTAATTAGAAGGATTGGTATACCGAGTGGTGAATTGATTTTTTTTTCATTTTTTTTTTTTCATACTTTTATTCCTCTTACGTAACGATACACTTGCAATACCACCGGGTAATATATTATGCGCGATTATGCTAATCTCGCAACTGGGATTTAATGGACGATACGTTATTCTTTTATTTCTTGTTTCGTCGCGTCACGAAACACACATACGAAGACCGTTCCAGAGCGTTCAGGCCGGGCCTTCCCGTACGTCTTTTATGCGCGAAAGTACCCAGAGTCGCCTTCCTCAACACCGGTGGAAGAGATCGATAAGTCTGTCTGCCGCTCTTGCCGCTCATTCTCTCCTCGGCTTTATCGCGCTTTACTCCTCTCCTACGTTAAACTTTATCTGTTTTCGACATGGGATTTTCAACCCTCGTCTCTTACACACCGAGGACTCGGGCATTTTTATCCGACGCAGCCTCTACACGGGGTTAATCCACGATTACTTTTAAAGGATTCTGCGGACGGCAAGCTCGTTATATTGGCGGGGGGCGGCTCTTGCGAAGTATCAGGAACACAGAGAATGCAGCGGTCGATTGATCCGTGATTTTAGTCGACAGTGGCGTAACGTATATTCGGAACGCAGAGGCGCCTCTGTCGATCTGTAATATGTGCCATTGCTTTAATAGCTGCGATGGGCCAGAACTAGGTAGCTCTAGCAGTCTCAGGTAGTCAGGAAAGGCGCATGGTAGGTGAAGCAGGTAGAAATGTGCAGGCAGGCGTGGTACATGGGGCGACCTTGACCTCTGTCCTCAACTGACGCTTGTCCTTCGTAGACTGGTCGATATCTGGCAGCTCCCCCTTCAACCCCTTGCCTCGTTCTCGTCGTCGACGGTTCACGTTCCCCACCACCCACCATCGCGCAAAACTCTACGCCGTAACCCCCAGTCGACGGTATTTGCGCGCGTGTGTATCGATTTCGCGAGAGCTCAGAGCAGCCCGCCGACGGTCTGCCTGCCTCTGCTCGCCTTTACGACGACGTCAGCGCGCTCCGATCCAGCCTGCTGACTTTGCACGCTGGTTTCATTCTCGTCCAGGTTGCCGCCTTAACCGGCATCAAAGCGGAGAGAGAGAGAGGGAGAGCCTCCTGTCTGTCCCTCCGTCTCCCTCGCTCTTGCGTATTTCGCTTTAACGTCGATTTACTGGATTATGCTTCGGCTCACAATCAGTCAAACATCGTCGTTCTTCATTGTTATTGGCAGTTCGTTCTTTATTTGTATGCCTAACCCCCGACCTGAGCCAACCTAACCTAACCTTTCCTTCCTTTCAGACATTACGCCTACCGCCGCTCCCGCACTCTTACTTTTGCCTCTTTTCTGCGCTCGCTCCGACCTAACCTAGACGCTCATATACGCCCGACCCAACTACATTTTGGGGCAGGTCAGGCTGACTGGACGAGAGTCTCCCGAGCACACGCGGCCTTACACCAAATGTTGACTTTAGTGTCCGCCTTAATGTCGGACTTCGTGTCGTAGTCTCCATTCTGTCATTTGCGCGCTCTGGCCAGTCTCTCTGATCGATTATTTGTTTACGGCGAGTGTCTGGTGTCTGGCGAATAAACTTTTATTACTTCTCTTCTTTTCTTTTCCTCGCCTCCTCTGTATCTTGTTTCATCTTGGAAAATTCTCAATATCCTCGTAATCGTTTCGTGGGTCGCGTATCTCGCTCTGCTCGGCGATCCCTCTTGACTTTATCCTCTTTCGAACTCTGCGTAATTATAATATCTTTTTCGTATATCTTTCGTGAAACGGCATACTTTCCCTCGGTCTCTTTTTCGGAACGCGCCTAATCACCATTATCGGCACTCTGGTCACGACGTCCACGTGTGACGCCAGACGTCACGGCATGGCGACTCGGTTAACGGTTGTTTCCGGTCATTTTACATGGCCACCACCGTGCGGCTACGGGATATCGACGCGAAGTCCTGGAGACGGTATCGCCACGTTCCCAAAGCAGGATTGGAGACGGAAGAGAGACGATAATTCTTTTTTTTCTCTCCTTCTTTTTCTTCGCGAGATCGAACGAAACCCGGCGACGATGTCGAGGGAAATGTCGTAGGGACGCGGGACCGAAATGTGGGAGAAAAACCGGTTCGACCGGGGCGCGTCGCCTGCCATTTCTTAAAGAAAGTCACGCCGCGCGTATATAAAACGTCACCTATCCTACTGGATATGGACGCGAAAACGAGCTGCCACATCATCGACCGTCTCCTTCTGGTAATTAACCTCGCCGTAGGTACGTCCTGTGCGTACACGTCGTCGTACACGAACGTGACGGTACCTCGTTCGTCGTCATATCATATCGTCATCATAATTATTATCCTCGCCATCGCGATATGACGATCGTCATCATCGGCATCGTTCTCTGTCAAGTGGGAGACGAAGGCGCCCGGCGCACGCGTACTCGACTCAAGGCGATTGCGTTCGTTGCACTTTCTTTATATTATCGCAAGATGCAAACTGAGTCCCATGTCTCTTCTTATGCGCTGTATGTATGTTGGTATATATATATATGTATATTTCTGTATACACACATATATATATATATATATAGAATAGGATTGAGTTAACTTGGCCAAATATTGCGTGCAGTTACGCGTATCTTCGCGTGACTTTGAGAAAAAGCGATATACGATTGGCGTTCGAGAGAAGTGTATGATTAATAAGTTAAAAACAAAATTGTGAGTCCGGGGCAAAAGGGAGCACGGGGAGAAATGGAAAACGGTACGTAAAAGCCAGGGCAGTTCGCGAGGGCATGCGCTCCTTTGCCTGACGTTAAGCGTCGGTAACGATCGCGGAGAGATTTTTTTTTGCGTTTCACGCGTGACATAACATCCCCCCCCCCCCTCCCCCCCGCCGTTCATCGGGTCGCCATGTCTTTCAGGGCTAATCGGGAATGAAATGAAATGGCGGGCGTGCACGTCGAAAATTGGCATACGCGTATCTTTTGCGTACATAATGTCTGCTCGCGAGCGTGCTCTCGGCTTGCCATCTTGCGTGCGACAGTACCGAAAATAGATTACTTTGGAATTTCGTGTAACGAACATCTGTCTGATCTATTCTTTATGTTCCTTTGGTTTTGCGGCTCCTTTTCTTTTTGTGCGTCAGGGCTTGGCCGAAGTGCTAAGACGGGGGTTCTGCTTTCTTTTTATTAACTTTGACGCTGAACTTGTGTTTTTTCGAAGTATTGTCCAAATTTGGGACAGTGGGAAACCCGGGAATATTGTATGTACAAGTGAGTCGCGGATTGAAAATAATTTCGTTGCGTTTGACATTGGCCTTGGATGGGTTTTTTTTGTCGGCGACACGACATTGACGGGTGTCTTGGATCTCTTCGTCTATTGACATTTAACGATGCAGGATCCCGCCGTCACTTGCGGACGGGCATATACGACGTACGCGTAATGAAAAGGCGAGAGAAGGAATCAACGGGAAACAGCTGAAGTCTTTGAAAATAAATATTGGTACGGTATTTATAGATTGGGCGATTGATACGTAAATCACAATGCAAATTCAAGTGTGTTATCTTTCTCTATTCTGTACCTACGATAAGCACTTTTTGGGCGCTTACAAGCGTGTTGTCTTTACGTTGGAATAGGTGGGAATGACAACGCACATGAAAACGTGTAAAATGTGACTAACCATAGTGAGGACAGGAAACACGAGATTTGGATTTGCAGTGCAGATAAGAATTAGAAATAGGCATTGGGAATCATCGAATTTGGGAATAACGCCGCAGCTGGATATTGGAGCATGGAATCGACTGTATGCGATTGGTAGTCTTGTTGACTTTTTCAAAACGAATCGTAATTAAATATTTTTTTTTAAATATTAAACGAAATTCGCTGTCGTTGCGTATTTCGATATCAGGCTTTATGCACGTGTTCGCTGTGTAAAGTTGCAGAAGCGTATACATTTTTCCAACAACGCGAATCCGACAAACTTCACTATGTACATTCCGAAGCAAAAAGTTATTACCCGGGTATCTATCGTTTCGTACGCTTGGTCAATTTTTAAGGTGCTTCAATCGGTTCAGTCACAACGATCATTCGTACTAACGTATGCTAAATATACACTCGGTTCCAGTTAAAAGAGCCATTCGTATCCACGAGGAAAAAGGTGAATTTCGCATCAGAAATACCGTGTGTCCTTGTCCTGCCCGTTCGAACGCGCATAAGTCCGTCTCTCTTGCACTCATGGCAGGTATAGTAAAAATCTAGTAACTTTCGTTAGATCTGATAATTCGACGAAACTTTTTTTTTTATGCTACGTTTACAAACAGTCAAAAAGATCCCACGACAGCTGTCAAACGCGATATGTGTTTATCTCTCAGCTGATTTCGTTGCTCCCCCATACACAGCCGGGCGGAAATCTCGGAAATCCTTCCTTAATAGGACGGTTACGTAATTTTGGACAAAAGACGAGTCACGGTCTGCTTTCTCGAGGGTCTTGGGCGATAATCACAATAATACACAATACCATCCCTATTTGTAGGATAACCAAGTGGATGCCCTCTCCATCTGATTGCCCAGGTAGATTATATCCTTATCTCACGAGTAAATGTCTCTATTCAATTTCCTCCTATCCAATGCGTCTTGTGTATAGATATATATAAGCCCTGTAACCCACACGGAGGTGTATCTGATATAATCGACGTAACGGAAAGAGTCGACAAGAAGTGGCGCACCGAGTAGCCATCGAGTAACGCACGTTTCTCCTGTGTAAAGTAGTGGAACCGAAAGTAGCAAACGCAAGAGGGAGAGAAAGAGAGAGAGAGAGAGAGAGAAGCTTCTAGTACATCGGGTATAGTACAGAGAGCGAGTATATACACGTCGTGCGTACAGGAATCCATGAATGAATGCTATCGCTCACACGAAGTACATAAGTGTATATACATATATATATATACATATATTTTATATAGAGTTATAGGAGCCACTTGCCAGTGTTTCACTCTGCTGTCGTTTCTTCGCCAGCTATAGAAGACGATTCCACCAAGCGGATAACTAATGTCTCGCGACTCCCCCTTCCCACTCTCTCTCTCTCTCTCTCTCTCTCTCTCTCTCTCTTTCGTTCTCTCTCTCTCTCTCTTTTCTCTTAGCCAATCCTCTGGAGCACCTACGCAAACATACGAACACTTGAACTACCCGTGAATATACAGTGCTTGGCCAATCGTGCTTGTTACCGTAAAGCGACACGCATGGCGATATTCCGTCTACGCCGTGATATCACTCTTACTGATTAGCAATATGTTACTTGGCGATATTTTTGTCTTGGCGCTTCGAAAAAATCTCATCGGGCACGAGGACGGGCAAGACGCGATACACGGAGTACGGAGGAGGCGTCGCGACGCTCTCATCGAAATTGGAGGAGTCGCCTAGGTCCGACGGAGTTTCACCACGAACTCTTCCCACCTGTTGATAGACGTATGAAAATTTACCAATTGACGTCGTATCAGGAGAGCATTGGGTACGCTGTACGCTGACTCGTGACGCATTTCGGTGGACGTTGGGGCTGTTAAAAATGGTGAATTTTGGAAGGGAAAAAAAAAAGAAGAAAAATCGTATCGAGCTCGTACTCTCATTGGGAATATTGCGGGCTGTTGCTATGTCGTTATTTTTTTATATAAATGGACGGGGAGGATGGCGGGGGTGTCGTGACGCAAAAACGTGAGTTACGTCATCATGGTAACGGGACGGGGACGTCGGACGACGTCGGCGTCGGCGTTAGCCTAGCAACGATCGTTCTCCTCCTTCCATTTCAGTCGTCTGCTCACTCTTCCCGAGCTCCCCTTTGGTCCTTCATGCCACATCCACCCCATATCAGGGATTTATTCTCTTCTCATCCCTTATTTTACCTTCTTTCTATTGCCAAATAGAGAGGGGCGTGTCGAAACCTCATTCGCATATCGTTCGCCGTCCTTTGTGATAGCCACGAGATCGATCCCGCGAGACAAACGTAAAATGGTGAAAATACGGTAATGGGCTGGCGGGTGAGGGGCGGGGGGCACGGTAGAGACCAAAAATAATTTTTTTTTATTTTCATACATCCCACGTGGTGATTCAAGCGCGGATTCATCAGTCTTCTTGGGCATTGCGTAATAACGTGATATTTGTCGCCTTACTTATCGATCTGGTCGTGAACGTTTGTCTTAAGAATTATTAAGGCCAGTCGTTCGCGATTATCCGATATATTCATGGGGAGAAAGTGTTGAAAATCTTTCGAAATATTTTCACGGGAGATAACGGGAGTCAGCCGGGTACAATATAGTTTTGTACATTCGAACGGCGATCTTCTAATAAAAGTATACTGTTCGATGGCCACCAATTTTTTTTACTTTTTTTTTTAACTTTGTTCAAGCGTGTCGAGAATCATTGATTCACCGTGAAACATCGTGCTCGCAGTATTTTATGTATGCTACGTTGGCGATGTAATTGGTAATAGCTAACGCGAGACTATTTGGGAGGGATCGGAGAATTTGTGACGGATGGTGAGGTTGAGGGGGGGGGGGGGCAATGCGTGCAACTTTGATTACGCAAAGTGGAAATTTTTCTGTGACTTCTAAGTCACGCCGAAGATATCGTTTCAGATGTTTAATATATATATATATATACACATATGTGTATTTCATGACGGTGTCTCAGTATCCTTAGACTCTGAATTTGGTCAGCGTGTCACGTTCACTGCCGCGGCATCGGCTGCTTTCACTTTGGCCCGGCTGCATTCGCTTTTACATTCAACGTTAGAACCACCTTAGTTAGGCATATTACGTACCCAGGACTGTCATGGGAAATATATTTTATCGATAGCGGTTGACGGACATATTTTTCGGGAGCTTCCACGTGGATTAATCAACAGAACGATTACGTAGACTACGAGGAAAATGGGAAAGTCCGTACGTATCGCATCACGAATATCCTTACACGTGATCCCTACGAGATCGCAATCCTGGTAAAGCTGTGTTATCCACTGTGTATCGTTCGAAATTTAAATTATTATAATTTAGTGCTATTTAGGTTAAAGAGTAAGGGGTGGGGGTGCCTGGTAAGAAAAAATGTAGCGCCTCTATGGTCTTTGACGAAAATGGCAAAACTCGGACGGAAAATGAACGTAATAAAATTAACGTTGATAATGTAGGAATGACTTGGCAAGCTATCGTGGCGTTTTTCATGTACCCGTGCGAACAAGAGAAATAATGCTTAGAGTTAACAGTCACCGAGGATCCAGTCGATTATGATTTCCTCATTCCGAAACGTCGGTGCGATGTTCATTGAATTGATACGTAACGGAACGGACCGTTCGCGTATGTCGTTCTCACTGGAAATCTAAGTGCGCTATTCTCCTATCCTTCTTACTATGGCAGTCACTTTTTACACAGTTACGAGCCTACGCGAATCTGGCCTGAAAAAGAAATAGCGCTAAACGCGTGGTTCCGAAAGACGAAGCATTGTTAAGGTTTTGCGAGGCACGTCAACCTGCTCGTGGCGAGGAAAACGGGCGAATGATCTTATGGAATTCGGTGATGTAAAAGCCTGCTTACATGTACAAGGAGGGGAGGATAATTTAAGCAGAGCCAAAGAATTGTATTTGGCTGAAGAATTGGATGTTAACAGTGTTCAACATCCCGTCGCGTCGGTCTTACAATTGAGATATAAACTATAGTATTTCGCCGGTATATATAAAAGAAAGAGACACAGACAAGTGTCTTATATCACGTTTTGGAGTCACGAGCCAATTTTCTTATATAAAGAATTTTTGAAATTCGATGCTGTTGCCAGTGCAAGTATTGACGGGGTCTTTAAAAAAAAAAACTATACCAGAACCTTATGGTTCCAAGAATGTCATATTTTTGTATCCAAAGCAGTTGCGTCGTTCGATCGGAAAATTCTATTAAGTTTGTCAAATCGTCTCTGAAAAACATGATGCCAATACGTTCTGTGCTATTGGATACGAAAATAGCTGCGCTTTGCTTGTGTACCTAAAAAAATAGTTACTGATTGTTTTGTTGCCTTATTGAATATTTTTGCGTTTGCTTTCAATAATACATATTTAAAATCGTATGTGGATACTCCTTTGGGATATTTGTATTGTCGTAATACTGAAAATACGCCAAAGTGCATTGTTCGCATCGATATTCCGCGTTTTAGTAAAAATAATTTGCCGATGGAAATATTTTCAAGGTAACCGCGCAAGAGGTTAAGACTCTTTTTCTCTTTTCCACGTATTTTCCAATTCTTACCAAACGCACGAATTTGACAAGTTTTCGTAGTACTTGTTTGTACGGGCCGAGCAAATTTATATTCGTACTAAATTTACGTCACTAATCTTTCAAAAATGTGTAAACACTTTTCGCTCTGGACTTCAGTAATGTCGATTGATAATTTTCACGCTGTCCACATCCGCACGCAGTGAGACAGGAGGAGCATTTTCGGGAGATCAAAGGGTTGATATTTAAAGATGCTAAAGGTATACAAGGGTAGGACAAATTTTTAATTAGACACGAGCTCTTTACAGGGAATCACGAAGCTTTTACGCGCAGACGATAATTCCCTGCCGCAGGAAGAGTAAAGTGTGAATATTCCGTTAAAATCAGTTGCGTCCGTTTTGTATAAGGTAAAAGTACCAAAGGATTTTCTTGGTGATCCTATGAACGTTAGTTTCCCTGAAAATGAAGAAATTGTACCTGAAACTGATAATAGCATTGAAAACACACAATAATTATTTCTTGCGTAAAGTGAAATCGTGGAGAGGAGAGAACAATCCCTCGAAAAAAAAAAATATGGCAAGTATTTGTATTGGCCATATGCCGATATGTAAAATACATATACCCAGTAGAGCAAGATTCAATAAAAGTTTACCGTTGCCAAAAAATAAGAACCTTCTGGGATCAGTGAAACTTGAGAGAACAAATCTGTTTCTTTGCATAATACGTGTCCCTTTGATGCTATTGCGTCAAGCACTGTTGATGGGATATCGCGAGGGGGGAAAATATCACGAGTACGTGGATAACGGGACCAACGATGTGTAGCAATTTATTAAGTTATTCTCCTCGCTGTAGGCCCTTTGCGAAAGGTCCCATCATAGAGCTGCGATAGTCAGTACAAAGTGGTGCCTGAAAGAAACGGCGTTACTTAAATTGTGTGTGTAAAACATCGGTAGAATAGGATCCAATTGTTTAATGAAAATAAGAATTATTGAATTTTCATATTCGAAAGACGCAAAGTAACGTCGCGCTTGAACCGAACTTCGAGCATGTTACGAGGAAGCTTTTGAAATCGCTGTAAATGATGAATACTGCCAAAGAAGAAGAAGAAAAAAGCAAGTGAAATTGACGTGAAAGTGATAACGCAATATACGAAGTTGGCACTGGTCAGCATCTTCTATAGACGTTGAGTGTCTTGCATGTGTCACATTATGGCGCAGCGTATGGGCTACGAGAACCGAACAGGAAGATTCACTTTGAGTCAAGTATCGTATTGAAATCTGCACATTTTTGTAGCGCGCGTGTGTGTGTGTGTGTGTGTGCCGGGGATACAGGTAGGCTGGACGACGGCGGCGGCGGTGCTTTTGGCGTGCGAGAGGACTGGGCGCGTCTGCAATTCAGTTCGGCACAAGTGACATACGTGTGTATGCAAATGCGTGTATAAAATGAAAGCGTTACACTGGTAACGGACTCGTTTTTATTAAAAATTGCCCCTCTCGTCTTTGAGGATGTATCTCTTAAATTTTTGAAAGTGTACTTAAGTTGGATTCGGCTATGGGATATGAAGTAAATTCGAACGCAGAACAAGTAGGGCAACTATATAGCGTCGTTCTTTCGAAGAGCGGCTAATCGATGGGAAGTACACGTTGGCGCCTATCGAGATACAAAGCCGATCAATGCAAGATCTGGAGTAATTCTTCGACAGAGGCATATTCATTTCCTTACTTATTTCGAGGAGTAAGTACAACGTAACAGAAGGGTCACTGAAATCAATGCTGAGAAAAAAAATGATATCCGTATACGTTATGTATGCACTGTTTTACTTTTTTTTTAAAAGCCAAGTATACTACAAATTTATTTCTACGGTGTTACGTGTTGAAATTCAAATTGGTCTAACAAAATATTATGTTACAGCTTTTTAATAAAGTACTAATACTACGAAATGCAAACTATTCATTATACAAATGGTCATTACGGTCATTTTAAGTAAAGTGGAAATTGAGAAATAATAAAAATTTCAAAAAGGGGTAAAAGTACAAAAAATTTTTTTTATACAGAGACTCGGTAGAGCCTCGCACCAAGTACGTATAGCGTACGGGGACAAACTTTTGTAAACGATAATCAGCACCCTTTCGCAGAGTTAAGTCAGCTTTCACTGTCTCAGTGAATTATGAAAATCCTGTATCTTCGCAATCCTTGGGGTACGTTTTGGATAAATTTACCTCGAAATTGATATCGAGTGTCATTTTTAAAATTATTTTTTTTTTAAAGTCGGATGTCAGGTTCACATAGGTCACTTACAAGTGTGTTATCTTCACGTTGGAATATGTGGGTACAACAACACGGTCGTGTGCAAAAAGTAGCTATAATAGAAAGGATAGGGAATAACGCATTTGAATTAGCAGTGGATCTTTCATCATCCTTCGCGTTCCCTGCGACTTCACGTTTCGCGCAATCGCTCGCTCGTCCCCGTACACATGCGAAGGCACGAATAACACTGAAAAAATTTAATAAAACCACAGTCGAGACTTCTCGCCTCCAGACACGAAGTATTCCGCTAGTGACGTTTCAACAGGAAGACCCGCCAAGACGCATTTAAGGTTGGTATGGCTTCCTCGAGGGTCTGCGCTTCCTGGCCGGCGGCCGATTTCTACGAAATTCACATCGGACACACCCGGTCCATTACGTCCAAGTGGCGTTCGGTTGCGCCCGCGTACGTGTGCTCCCTGTGTCTGTTTGAGTTTGCTGCGTTTCTGGCTCGTGACGATGACACGATGGAAGAGACGATAGAGATGGACTCTGGAGAAAGGTGATGGGTTAGGCGAGTGGGATGGGGCGGGAGGGACACACATGCCCATCCCATCGTGAAAGTGTCCGATCGTAGTGGTAACCTACTGATACCAATGCTGGTTGCTTGGGAGGGTGAGAGAGATAGACAGAGGAGGGGTTAGGGGAAAGAGGGGTATATGCGAATCCTTTCTCTCACTTTTAGACTCATCCTCTTTTTCTCCCTATCTTCCGTCTCTTCCCTGACCAGAATACACCTTGCGTCCGGCAGATGATCCCTGCTCGATGGGTTGGTCTGGCTTTGTATTCTTTTTTGGTAACTTTCTTGGAAAACTGGTCGACTGGAACCCGACTCCACGAGCTTCGCTACAGTCAAAGTCCACGTGTGCCTGGTTGGATTTTTATGGGATGCTGCGACACGGTACACGGACCATACGCGAAATCATTGACGTTCTTAGTACACGGTGCTTTTTACGTTTGGTAATTATTACGGGACGTAAGAGCGTTTTTGGGCTGTATTATCGTTTTACGGATACGTCGCATCGCCAAGGTGACGGCAAATGATTTTAAGTCTAACCAGTTCGGTCGCTATCTTCTTTCGTATCTACTCATTGCCAAAGATCTGACAGTACTCGTACATCTGTTTATTCAGTCCGATTAGAATCCTAAGAGATTCGTATCTTTGACAATAGTATACATATATAGATAATGTCCTTTTATGAGATATACTAAAAAAATTTTTTTTCACTATCGCTCGCGTAGGCGTGTACGATCGTCTTTATCCCAGGCTATCGTACCGAGAAAGTAAAAGTAAAGTCGACGAGGCGGTGTGCCGCGTGCCAGGAACGTCTACGTGGCTACTTTTGTGGCCCAGGCCGAGATAGTCAGGTCCACGGACCCCGCCGTGGTAAGACGGATGAGACCAGCGCCGAGGTACACAGCGGTACGGTCGCTGTGGCCTAGGCGGTCGAGGAGATGAAGAAAGGTGGCGGACGAGACGAACGATGGAGGAAGAGGAAGAGAGACGAGACGTAGGAGGTACGAGGAGGAGGGAGAAGGAGGCGAGTCGCGTTGGCTACGGCGATGCCGTGAGGCGCGCGCGCATGTCCGCGTTGCCGCGTCGCGATCGCCCTGGCCCACTGACCCATATTACACGTGGGTACTGGTCCCATATAGGAGTGTCGGTTCCAATAGCAATAGTCGATTTCGGCTCAGGAGACGTCATCCTCGCGGTAGCCTCCACCTCAGGAATACAAGCACGGGTAGAGTACACTGCTGCGACTCATGCTACCTTGCGCACGTGCGCAAGAGAGAGACGTTGCTGCTTTTGTCGCTGACTGTACGCCCCCCCCCCCCCTCTTCGTCGCTCGTTTCTACATATCGGCTCTTGAAGGTACTTTTATTGCTACACCTCACATGGGGAATACGCGCTCGTACGATCGAGACTCTTTCGTTGCTGAGACTGTACCCCGTTGCTGCCGTTGATAAAAGTGCTAAGATTTTTCAGCAACGAACTGAATATCTGGACGCGGTCCTCGGGGACTTTGAATTTCTTTTTGTCGTCCACTCACCTTACTGCGTTCCTTTACCGCAAGGCTCCTTGCGCACGAGCATTATCGGCATTGCCAACCTCACGGCTTTGTCCGTTGCTAAACGAAACTACGATTCGTTCTCGATATATCATGGCTAGAAGTACTTCGAAGCCGAACGACCAGGCGTCGCTGCGGCACTTCGTTCTGCCACCTCATGCTGCGCGTATCTCACGGCGAAGTGCCACCTTGCTTGCCTCCTGATATAGGTAGACCAATCCGCCGACCTCTCGGGGATGCGCTCGCTGGTTAATCGACGGGACTATACGCGACATCCTCTGGCTTTTACGCGTCACGCATGTATCTCGGGCACGTGCGATTATTATTGTTACGTCCCTATTTGTTTTAGAGACTATCATTTTATTCGACACCTCGCGCCGGGTCTCTGTGCCAATAAATATTTGGAATTTTGTCGAATTAGTTTTCATTGTCTTTTTCTTATTTTTTTTTTCGAACTCTTTTCCGTGAGGCTGGCGTCCACTCGTGCACGAAGCTTTTGAGCTCTATGGTGGTATGTATGTATATATGGTTTTCACGTGTACCTGAAATTACGTGCGATTCCGAGGCGAGCAATCTCACGATCACGTGACGTGACGTAAAGGGGCTAGAAATGACGGGGAGGGTAGGTACGATATGATCTTGTCGAGATTTTGTCTGTGCGGTAAAGGGGCAGGAGAGGGGGAGAGCACGTGCGAGTTCCACGTGCGGGGTTAACAGCAACGGACGTCATCGCAACCTAGCTGGTACATTATATACTCGGTTCACGGTACTTTCATTATTTCTCCTGACATTTTTATTCCACTTTTCAATTACTCTTTTCTTCTAATTTTACGTATATCGTTTACTAATTCTATATTTGATTCCGTATATCGAAATACAATGCTTGTGGGTTTTATTATTTTTTTCTTGTTGTGGTTCCTATTTTTTTTTTCTTGTCTTCAATAAATCCCTTTTGGATCTTCGTCACTCGTTACAGTCAACGATAATCGAAAATCTTACCGGCAAACGGCGAGACTAAATTACACGTTTTTGTCATTGAAATAGAAAAAAAAAATATTTTTTAAACGAACTTTAATCTCTTTCTTCAGATTCTCCTTACGCTCGACGTACTCTCACGTGTACAATATAAGTATCCATTAAAACACATAAGCCGTAAAAGTGCACGGTCACGTTTAACTACTATGGAAATTCCATTTCGACTTTACGGGCGCGTCCTTTGGCACCGTCATACGTGTAGCGCGATATTATGCGGGACGGAAATCGCACGATTCATGGCTTCTCGTTTCAAGCTGTTATCGTGAAAGTTATGGGCACCGTGTATACCTAGCGGCGATTCGGGATCGAATCCCATGAGATTTCACGGGCATCGTAGCTGTACGATGTACACGGAGAAATCAAAGAAACGGGACTTTTATCTTGTTCGAAAGAACTTCGAAAGATCCTTGTAACATATTAAATTGCATGACTTAATACGAATTGACTTTATTCAATCCATCATCCCGTTCGTCCTTCTTCTCCGAACGGGTCCTACTCGTCTTTGCCGTTCCGGAGACACCTTTGCTCCTCACCGAGCTAAACCTCTTGACGTTCGATCGGTAGTGCTGGCTGCTCAAACGGAACGTATCTTTTCTTTTTTTTCTTCTCTCTCTTTCTCTCTTTTTCTTTAATACTCGCTGGTAACAGACAACGCTCCAGCCAGCTGCAAAACGGTAGCGTTAAAGCCGGTAACAGCGGTTACTGGCAAGATCGATCTCATTGGCCAATCGGAAATATGACGACTTGGTTACCGCTCCTTGCGAGCGTAACAGCTTTTCACGAAAGCCGAAAGAGATTTCACGAAAGGGGAAATCTCTGCGCTTCGTTCATGCGATTCTGATTGATCGTTCGATTGGTTTATCGCGAGTTTTTCGTATCGGCGGATTGCTGCCCTTTATCGATCATTGGTTATATATGTATGTATATATATATATATTTATTATTAAGACGTTGGATAAACTTTTTCAATGTTCCAAGGATTCTGCATCAGCTTGCTCGATGGTCTTACGTACTTTTCTACTTGAGGCAGATTCGCTTGTGATTTTACATAATTCTTTGTCTCTTGTTGCAGGCCTGGCCCGTGTGAACTGCAGGACCCGTTGTGGGTCAAAATGAGTGCTGTCACTGGTAGCATCACTAAGAAAAGAAAGAAATCAGATGCCAAGCCCCAATCGCAAATGTGAGTATTCAAAATGTATGTTTGTCAAAAAATGTATAGGTTAGGTCATTGAACAAAAGGGAAAGAGTCATGATGATATCTCATACGAAATCCCCATTAAAAATGTGTAAATGTTGTTACCGATAATTGAAATATTTTCTTACCCTTCTGTTACTCTGTATTCTTTTTTTTTGTTTAATTTGGATTGCAGTAACAAGTGCCTTAACGAGAAACGACGGCGGACCCAGGAGAACTTGTATATCGATGAGCTTGCCGAGCTGATTTCCGCCACGGACATGAGCTCTGGCAAGACCGACAAATGTCAAATCCTCCAGAGAACCGTCGATCAGGTAAGGTGAAAAAAAAATTAAAAGGAAAAAAAAATAAGTAATAAATCAGATACATACTTAAACTATCGTCTAACCACCTTGCTCACTACTTACCTCCACCTTTGATCCAACAGTACAGAATCACCCATAACCTCTTCTTCTCCTGTCTACCTTCACCTCAGCGCCTCAAGTTTCAAATTGCGGAGACTCGGACAGTGTCGGATTACAACCCTTAAAACTCACTCATGTACTGGCAGGACTTTGGGCTTCGGTTCTCCGCGAACCTTTGGAGATCCCGGCCATCGATAGGACTAAATTTTAATGAGGAGCTGCCACACGCGGACGCTGATACTCTTGGACGGCTTCCTGCGGACATATTTTATATTCGCTGAGCTCTCGCTAAGCATCGAAATTATACGCGTTGGATTAAACGTAACGTTAAATGGCACGGTAGACTTGACCACGTGCTCGTAATGCGAAGTTTGACAGGGGTTGAAGTCTCCTCTTGCGCAATAAACTTGAAAGCTTCCTTATCCCGTCTGATAATTGAGAGCTACTAGGCTCCAGTTGTCAAGTCAGTTAGTCAGTCGTTCAGTCGTCTTCATGTAAAGCGGACTGGCTTATTGCCACAAGGAAAGAAAAAGAGAGTCCGTTGATAAACTTCTTCATGATGATCAGTCTTGATTTAGAATTATTTCAGTCGCAAGTGCCACGCGTATACGTAACGAGATCCAATTGTTAAATCAGGAGCCGGAAGTTGCTCTGGGAGCCATCCGAGTCCTGAGTTATTCAGTGGTAAGACGGAAAATCGTGTAAGGAAAATTAACCAATTTTGGGCCATCAGACTGTACTCTCGCGAGACGATGATCGTCGCTTCGCACGGGAGCGACGGAACAAGCGCGAGACTTGCCGTGGCTCCTTCTCCGAGAATTTATGGCAAATCGCGTCGCTTATTTCGCTGGGGACTAGTGGCAACGTCGCGCAGACCGTTTGTCGGACTCTCGGAGTCACCGACTTTTCGAGGCCACGAGCGTTAACGCAGAAGACTCCTCGCGAGAATGGCGCGATCTATTTGCCCGCTTAAAAGCTTGCGACTCGTAAGAGTCTCCCGATATCTCAGTCGGTAATATAGAACTTTTGAGCGATGCATTCGTTATGCATCTACGTTCTGACTACGGAAGTCTACTACTCCTTCTTGCTTTACTTCTTTCTCACGTTCGCTTCCTTATCCTGACACTCGTCCTCGCTTTGGTCCTGTGACGGCTGCCCTTATTTAATTCAGTTGTGCTAAAAATCGCCACGCGGCAACGGCAGTGCCAACGTGGCGACTTTTTAAAACGCTCCTAACGACTTATAGAAGCGTCTGCTATTGCCGGAGATCTCTTGTTGGACTTTACTATACATACGTATCGATAAGACAAAACTTTACTTGTTTCACTGCTGAACTCATTGTTGTCTCTTCGATGAGATTGTTATTTGGACTTTATACGATTCTTTAAAAAAAAAATTTTATTTTACATATCTCGAGAACGACTCCTCCTGGACCTACGTGATTTTACTTTTATTTCTTGGCTTTCATCCATTAAAATCTTCAGGTGACGTAAACATTACTACTGGTAACGGATTGCGTGATCGTAATGACATCTCGTGTCAGCCAAGAAACAGTCCGTAATGAAGATCTTTTTTAACTTGCAGATTCGGCACATCAGGCAACAAGAAGGTTCCAGTAGTCATGCTGTGCAACAGGGAGAAGTTAGCTCGTCGAATCCCAACATACTGTCCAACGATCAAGTCGGTCCAATTCTGCTCGAGGTAGACTGTCCAAGTACACACGCAAATATGCAAAAGCGGGAAAGGGGGATACGATTTTAAATATTATAATTCGGGATTTCATCGTATCCATAAATTCATTAGTGGTTAGCTATTCTCAAATGGGGATTTATTAAGTGGTGGTTAATACTTTACTCCTAGCATCGAAGATAAGGTCTTCTATGTTCACGTGTCCGCACGAGATCCTATTCAGCGACGGTATTTTGTCGATTTGCAGGAATTTTCATAATTAGATGTGGATTGACACACGCGAGATTTCACGAGACTCATTGACTATCGTACAGGACGCACTTAGAAAAAGGGATGCACTTGTCGACCTAGAGAAAAGCTTCCGGGAAACTTAGAGAGCGAACGTCCACGCGTGTCTGTGTTAGGATCTCGTTAGATGCTCGTCCTCCTCCTGTTCTTTCTCCTGTTCCTCTTCGGCGTGAATCTTTCTTTTCGTTTTCGTAGTACAAATATGATGAGATACAAAGTAAGTGTTCTCTACGTGCACTGCGTACAGAGTTTAAGGGAATTTTTGGGAATTCGATTAGTGTGCATATATACATATATATATTTTGAAGAAATTTTTATTTTCCCTCAACTTACTGTCAATACGAGAAACATGACGTTCAGACCTTCAGATACGTATAAAGAAAAGAGATGGGATTGTTTAGGCACGGTTCAGACGAATGCAACCTGATTTTTGTTCGCGAAAGGTCGAAGAGAGATTATTGAATGACGCGTTAATGCAAGATAAAAGAAATTTCATGACATCCCCAAAACCGATAAAAGTGGGTGAATCGTTTAATGGGGTAGGATTAGTGTGATTAAAAAGAAAAAAATTCGTTCCCTTAAGTCCAGTAGATGCGATCGTCGCTTTAACGAGAGTCTCTAGGGCATTCGTCGCTGCTACAAAAGTTGTGAACTTGGCTTTAATCTTTTTTTTTTTCCAGGCGCTCGATGGCTTTCTGTTCGTCGTGAACACAGAAGGGCGCGTGGAGTACGTCACGGATAACATAACGCAGTATATAAATTATTCAAAGGACGATGTGCTCGGGAAGGATATTTATAATATTATTCATCATGGAGATCACAATACCTTCATGCCGATGTCGTTAGGTCAGTATTGCATTATTTCGTATGGGTCTGCGAAAACCTCGTCTTCCCGGATAGAGAAGTCAGCATGCAGTAACTCGATATTATCAGTTTCTCATAGTGCGGATGGACCAACAAGAGGAAGTTTGTGCTGATATTTCGTCGACTTGCATACAATGCGAGATAAATAAAATATCTATTGTTCGAATTACTTATAATCTTGAGTTGCTGCACTGGCTGCTCTCTTTTACTCTTCTAAATCTAAAGTCACTGTACTCTCGTAAGCTTCTCGAATTTACTTTTAACCCAATGCTGACCCTAGTGTTCACTATTCCCAATGCTTTTTTGATATCCTGAGCTATCATCGCTATCCCATTCGTTTATCAACACGGTTGAAGATACCCTCGAGGCGATAAACTCCATTGATGCTGTTCGACTCGTCGCATTAGATTTAATGTTGCGCTATTAAAAATTGATGAAAACCATGCCCAGGGCATGACTCCATAGTCGTTCCAAGCGAGAGTAATTGCCTAGTGAATGATATGGAACCTGTGTTTTTGAATATTTTTGATAATCCCGAAAATTGCCAGGTGCATCAAATTGCACGAACGAATCCTATATTTATCATCAGCGAACACTCGACATTAGAGATATTTTCTTGCAGGATAGTTCAAACCAAGAATTTGCATTCCCGTCAATTTTGACAATTCAATTTAGTCACCCTGTGTCTGACGTGTCCTTTCATTTTTTTTAGGCTGGACCAGCGAGCCTCAGCACCAAACAAGAAATCGTACGTTCAACTGTCGCTTTCTGGTGAAGCCTCCCGATGATAAAGAAGAGACTATGGAAGAGAAGCAGCAGCGAGTGTCAAAATACGAAACTATGCAAATATGCTCTGCGCTCCTTCCGAATAATGGTGATCGATTAGAGAGTGGCGACGTGTCCTCCGAATCCTCGGACGTTGGTCCATGCGTGATGTGCGTAGCACGTAGAATTCCGTTGAACGAGAAGCCTCTGGCCACGTCGATCGAGCAGTTCACCGTGAAGCTGGATACCATCGGCAAGATCCTGGCCCTGGATACCAGCTGGTTGTCGCGTTCTTACACCGAGTACCTAAGCAAGGTATGCTTGACTCTATAGAGACATCCTAATGCTTCTTGAGAAGTAAGCAAGATTAGCAAATTAAATTGTACGTATATGATTTGTCAAATGATCATTAACTTCTTATCAGGACCTGATTGGCATGGCAATACAGGACTTGTGCCACCCGCATGATCTCAGTAAGCTAACTGCTCATTTGAAGGATACGATCCAAGTCGGCGAGGGTGCCTGCTCTACGTATCGACTTCGTGTCAGTCCTGACAAGTTCCTTAACATTCAAACGAAGTCAAAGCTTTTCAAAGCGAATGTGGTCGTCGGCCACGATACAGACTTTATGATGTCCACTAACTCTATCATAGGGTAAGTTTATCACTTAATTACTTATGTCATAAGCATTCGATTATATAGCTGGACGACTGCCGGATACCGTTATAACATGACTCTATCCCAATCCCAACGAATTTGAATCGAAAGCAGCGCTTTTTTCACCACACAAACCCACCAGCTCTCATTTTTTATGAGGTTCGAACGCGAGACAATGCTTGGGGGCACCTACTCTTATAGTCCTTAGGGCACGGAAAGGCGCGTCTTGCAAAATTGTAACCAGGTTATGTTGCATGCTTCTCGAGGAGGGTGTTTCGCTCGGTGTTGGAGATCTGGCCACTCTTGAAATCGAATCTATTCCTACCTATGGTTTGAGTTACACTACTTTATCTATATATACATATCTGTGTGTATGAAATATTATATAACGTCATAATCACACTGCTTATGGTAGACCTCGGTCACTGTACTAATTGTTTGAGAGCACGTTAAAAAAAAAAAAAAAATAAAATCCTTTACTATCCGCAAAGATCCCGTCCGTCTGACGTGGCAGCGGGGCTTCGTCAAAATGAAATGAGAAGTTGATAAATGTCCTCAGAGGCAATGCTAAAAAAGAAAATGGGCAAGAGCAGAGAGCAGCAGGAATAACGATGAAAGTGACAAGATAATGAGAAATAAAAATACGATAAGCTAGATAGGAGAACTAGTAGCGTGTACAGTACTATAACAGTCAATGAAATATATATTATTTTTGTTTCTTGTCCACGCTAGGGACAATGACTTAACGCCTCTCGAGGGTGGTCAGCTTTCCAACAGCAAACTGTGCTCGGGACACTCTAGTAACCGTTGTGCGAATAATAGTAATAATAACAACACGAGCAACAACAACAACAACAGCACCAGCACCGTCGTCGTCAACAGCGGCAACGGCAACAACAATAATCCCGGTAACAATAACAATAACGTGGTGGGTGGTCCCCTGATGTCGGTGGGCCAGCTAAACGGGCAAGTGAGTGGTATAAGTGGTCGTATGTCGAGTAGCGGCGCCGCGCAGTCGAACAGCACGGTAGCGTTTAGCACGGCAGAGCCGTGTAATCCCCACGGCCCGCTGGTTACGAGCAATTCCTTCAACCATTTCCCCACGGCGAGCATGGACTTGGAATTCGAACTCTTCCCTAGTCCCACATGGGACCACTTGGAGAACGCCACCGGATGGGCCGATAGGCCCGATTCGAGGGCGAGTGGCGGGCACATTAATTCACGGCCGCCCTCGCAACCAGCCCCGACCGCTTCTTCTCCGGGTCCCCAGCAAGGAGCATACGCGCCCTCTAACGCGTCGGTGGCGCCGCACTGCAGTCCATTCAGTAATTCGTTCCCCTTCAGTCCGCTTCAGGAGACGCAGACAACGAGCATCAATGCCAACGGGGGAGCATCGACTAGCAAGAGGCCCGAGGATGGAAGTGGTGGTACCGGTGCTGCTGGTCCTGGTGGTGGTACCGGCAAGCCCGGATGTCCGACGGCGACGACTACCAACAATATGGACACCGTGGCTACTCCTAGTGTTGCTGTCGCGGCTAATCTTGAGACTCAGAACAGTGTAGTGTCTACGGAGTCCGTGAGGCTCAGAAAATTGTTAACCAAGGGCGCCAGTGTTAGTGATGACAGTCAGTCGGACAATGCCAACGAGTCGGATAACCAAAATAAACATAGGATATTAAAAATCTTGCTTAATCAACAAGATGAGGATGACTATCATGCTGAGCATAATACTAAAGTGCGCACCAGTCCTAGTGGCGTCCAAAAATCCACTGCGGAGCACTCCAAGACTTCGCTAGGGAACAACATGCTTCTCCAGGTAACGCATTAATTTACGATCATTTCATCTATCATCTGTTCGCCTCGTGTGCTTTTTAATTATCTGCGTAAAACACATCCATTTCTTATTTCTTTTCATTGTCTCTTGTATTGTGCTATTTATTTGTCGCTGGCTTAACTCTTCTTTATCTCGTGAGTCCATCCTGCACTATTACTGAACTTTCCCTATTTCAAGTTATTAAATGAGAAAAATGACGACGAGGATGAGGAAGCGCGCGCTGGTCTTAAGAAACGGAACGAGCTCCTACAGCAGCTGCTCAAAGATCAGGACGAAGAGAGGAAAATGCAAGAGCAGCAGGTACATTCAGCTATCTGATAAGATTCTCTCGCTTATCAGGCGTGAGTTGCTTAATATATTTTTTTCATCCTTTATTTTCTTCTTTCATTTGTAATCGCAATTCAGAACCGTGATGATGATCCATTGTTGCGGAGTCTCGGCTTTCGTAATACAACACCCTCGCCCTCGCAATCTGGTGATCACGTCGGTATCGGAGGATCTTCCCAAATCGGACAGAAAAGACCCGGCGAGGACGGTGACTTAAATATAGCAGTGAAACGAACGATGGATGGATCGCATCAAGTCTCTTCGTCGGGCGGTTCGGTATCCTCGGGTAATGCTACTAGCAAACTTTGGGAAAAGAATAAGATGCTGGCTTCTCTATTGGCTAAGCAGCCGTCTCAGCCCACGACGATCCCACCGATTCCTGCGTCTGTGATATCGGCAACTCCACAGGTAATTTTATACGTGTGGCTGCAATATGGATCCACCAGAACATACAGCGATTGAATTCAATATTAATCGCAGTCTATTTTACCTACAATGTGATCGGCGGCTACGGCGTTCTTGCCAATCTTAAAATAATACAATCTAAACTAAATCAATTAAATTATTCCGTGTAGTTGTCACTCATTCACTGGGTAACCGTTTCGTATTAATAGATTAGCGTTAATATTCCATATACCTTTTAGGAAAAACTACCCCGTGTGAGCGAACGGCTCAAGCAACACCAGCAACAACAAACGCAACAGCAACAACAACCCTGGTCAGGTGGTGGTATGCAGGCAGTTAGCAGCAACACAACTACCACCAGTGCCACTTCGGCGCGAACTCCTCTCCAAAACCAGTCGAGACAACTACCTCGTCAAACAACCAATATCTACCTCAGTCACATGCTAAGTCAGGTCGGTAACAATTTTAAATTAGAATCCTCGCCAAAATAAATTCGCGTGCACGTTCAAATGTAGTTAAGTAAGTAAACGAGCTATTTCAACTGGAAATAACGATTGTGCGGTTGTTCAACGATTAGCAGAGGCCCCAAATGGGTCAAATGGATTCGGAGTTTGGGGCCAGTGGAGATTATCGACAACCGGGTACAGACATTACAACCTGGGACAACCAGTCGTCCGATCCGGACTTATCGGATATTCTAGATCAAGTCATCGAGTTCGTACCGGACGAAGGCAAGTGTTACTAAACTATCGATTCTTATTGAACGCCTGTTGATTGCTATAATTGTCGTGCTTACGTCACTGAGTCTTTTGGTACCAGTGAAACACGTAACAGTGAAAGTAGTGACGCTAGTATACAATTTTCATTCAGCAGAATCATCCGCGTTGGCGACTCTGATGGACGCTCTTGAACCGCCGCAAAACAATGCGATGAATGAAAAAATGGCTATAAATGCTATACAGAAGTCGTTGATGCTGTGCGAGTCGGCTGTGGTAAATCCCACGTCTTCCACCATAACGATGCCAGGCACGCCACCAGCTTATTCTACGGCTGTAAGTTGCAGTACTCTGTTTGATAAGCGTCTGCAAGTCGTTCATACGCGATTTGCGAAATTAATTATGAGTCTGATCGCGACAACCCTGTTGCTATTTTGTTTAGCTGAGAAACACACCTGTAACGTCAAGTCATAGCTATCAACCTTCGCCATTGTATCAGCAGCAACCGCGACCACGGTTTAACGCTCAGCCTGGCATAAGACAGACTGCAGCGCAGTTCACTCAACAGCAACAACTGCAGCTACAACAGCAACGCAGCAAACTCATGCAGCAGCAACAGCAACAGCAGCACAAGCAAAGGCTTCTGCAACAACAGGAGCAACAACACATGCTGATACCGTCAAACGCGACAGCCACGGACCAAATTACCACCGCCATACACAACATAGACAGTCTACTAAATAACACCGTTGCACCGAACGTATCGTTACAGGTACGCGGGCGAGCGATGATATCGGTAATTAGCTTCAATTAATTAAAAAAAAAAATCATTTCGCCGTTAATATGTTATCGCCAGTCTATCACGGTCGTTCTGTTTATTCTTTGATTACAGCGGTCCAGCGTACCAGACTCACAAGTTTCCCCAGGATACGGGGGATCCGTCCAGTTGCCTTCGGGGCATCGCCTCAGTCACTCCTATTCTCACCCGTCAACGTTACCTCAGCAGTGAGTAGACTTTATTTTTATCTCATTATCGATCTTCGGTTTACTCACGAAAATATACCTTCGGTTCGGAGTTTGCGTTATTTATTTATTTTTTTTTTGCAATTGAAAAAAGTGACGTACTCTCACAAATCAATGGTTCCTCTTATTGTCTTGTTTTGCAGTCCCGTGGTCAATAGCAACTTCAGTAGTGGTCAGCAAGTCTCGGCTGCGGCGCGGTTGTCGCCACATTCACCGGCTACTATTTTGCCATTTTCACATCCTCAACCGTTGTCGCCGCGAGTCTCGCAGGTGAGTCTCCCGAGGAAAGCCCCGGGCTCACGTACGTACTTAACCGTCCCGTGAGAGCCGGGATTTTCACGGTATTTTCTGCTTCAGGGTAATTATGGTAACGGTCCGAGGATGTTCAATGTTAACCAGGTGAGGCCCCAGCAACAACAGCAGACCCAGCAGCAAATACAACAACAGCAAAGGTCCATGCCGTCGCCGGGTACACCAGCTTCGGCGAGACAGTCTCCTTTCCCCGCGGAAGCCTTTCCTCCACCTGCGTCTCCCACTGCGAGCCAATTCCCACCAGTACCAAATCCCACTGCTGCCAATCCTCCGGGACAGTATCGACTTCAGCGAACGACCTCCACGCCCTCGGCCACCACTCAGCTGCCAGGTATGCGATTACTCGCTTTACAAGATACGATCAACAAAGAAAGATATCATTGAACCCGATCACATTTGTCTCAAATCATGCCTAGTCAAATAACAGTGCAAACAGGGAATTGCGAGTCAATAGAATTCCTAAAGTTTATCCAATCGACGTAATCCACGATTAATACACACACGTTCAATCGAGATTATTTGTATAACACGCTAGTTACGTGAAACAATCATCAGATAAGCCGGACTGATTTCTACCTTCGTAGAATTTCTTGCTCTGACTCCTCAGGTAACACGAGAAAAGATGGCGTTTTCACGATGCGTATATTTTTTAAGATTTGTCTACGAGACCGATACGTGGTTTTGCGAATTTCGATCATCCTTTTTCTTTTTTTTTTTATTTATCTCTTGTTACAATAAATTTCGCGTACTGACGAATTGTCGAGTGGCTACGGGTTCACCTTACGGGTTTGCGTGTGTCGCGATTTCTGTACTTGTCGTACAGAGTTTCTTCTGTGATTCGGTTTTGACGTTCGCTCAATGTCAGGGTAAGTACTTCATCGAATAAATTTCTTCGCTTTTGAGGTTCGTCTGTTCTTCTTTATTCTGGACACTTTAGGGTTGTAGTCGTTTTTGTTTGCTCTAGGCGAACATTTAGCGCTCCTCGCGGCTTAAGTTGCCCTTAACTTATCATTATCATCTATTACTAATACTTTTAATATTACTGTATCGAATTGTCTGTGGAACTTTACCTTCAGGTTTTTCGTTTTCCTTTTTTTTTTTTTTAATATTGGTCGTTATCTTTTTCGATTTACTTTCTGCGCTTGTAAGTACAAGCACAACGTAGACTTGATTATCTGTGAGTGTTTTGCATTACAAGAATGCGTGCGCAATGCTTATGATTTTATTTTTTGCGCTTCTTCTCATCGAACGTCCTACGTCTTTTGTTAATACGTAATTACATGCGAATGGGTTTGTTGCGTAACAAGAACGCATATGAATACAAAGCAGATGGCGCATGTGTAATAAAAGTTCGAAGGAAAGTGTATGTCCTGCGAAGTCACAACAAGCCCATTCCATGATTATTGCAAAGTGCATCGAATGGTCTGTAGTGATGCATATCCTTACTTCTCTTCGAAGTAATTAACAAAAGTAGTTAAAATATGAATAAAAGTTGTTCGATACTCAACAAAAAAAATGCATCGAGGTAGACTTTATTATTGTTTTAGGTGGAGTAGGTTCGCCAAGACATTACGGAGTCAACAAGGAACAACCCCACCTGTCACCTAGTCATCCCCATAACCAACAGCAACAACACAACGCAGGCAATGCCCAACATTTCTCAAACCAACAACAACAACAGCAACACACTTCCATGATATATCACACAAGTTCCAACACAATCAACCCTGCTGACGTGCAGAACAATCAGTTCTGTTATGATCGAACGTCTGTCTCACTGTACTCAACGTCAGGACCTGGTGATCCGCAGAACCAGGGTAGGCCTCTGCCTCCACCTGGAAATCCTGGAGTTCACCAAATGGGTGGTAAGTCATATGACCTCTTAATGTCATGTGACCATCAGTACATCGTCACCGTCATGGTCATCGCTCATCGTCACCGTCTCACACCTGTTCAAATCATCATTGTTTCTTCCTTATTGTGATATACCAACCTGCTGAGATATTAACGTCTGTCATCGTTTATGTTTGTTTTTTGTCTCTTGTGTTCTCGTGCACTCAAATTCGGGGCACGACGAGGTTTCTCCCTAATTTACATCATAATTATGTCACGTTCATACTGTTTGTTTATTGGTGACTGTGGATCATTTTTTTATCATACATTTTTCTTTTTTCTTCTGGTATCTGGGGCAAAAAATATCGCCTGCACTTAGGTCTCAATCATATATATATATATTTTTCAATTTTTAAATTATTCATCCATTGTTAAATGGTGTTAAGGAAAATTTCATCCGTTTTGTTTCATCTCGTATCTTTTTGCTTTATTTTTTTTTGTAATGTACATACATATATATATACATCGTCATTGAATTAATCAATTGGCTAGAGAGGCACCTTGATCTCATATGTCAATCTAGCGTTAAATGTTGCATGATGCTTCCTTCGGAGTTTTTCAGCACCGCCATAACCACAACCCACCACCACCCGTGTCGTAACTATGCCCAATGGATGCCTTGTATCTGCCCATCATCCTGTACTAATTTGGCAACGTTAATGACCAAAGAACAGACTGATTACGTTACGTCGACTGGTGCGAATAACAATGTCTCGTTAACAAAACTGGATGGATATTTCTGTGTACTCAAGGATATTCTTACACGGACGATTGAACTTTGACACCTTGACAGAAGATATTGGAAACGCGATTAATAAGAATTATGATGTTGGATTTCCCTTTTTTTTTGTTTAAATTCTATAATGAGTCCAGAAAATAATCATCCTTGAAGAAAATCCTTGAATCCGTGTAACGAAGGACTCAAAGTTGTATTATCGGTATCATGGACATACGTGATAACACGTAGTATTATTATGCACTGTAATCAAAGAGCATTAGTATACCACGATGCACGGTTATCAGATCTTACAATCAGCACATGTTGCACGATTCGCCTATGTCCGTGAGACGAGCAAGCTGTCAATTACTGTGTGTAGCTTTAACAAAAAAAAAGAAATGATCGATGGAAAAGAATGAAGTATAAAAAGAAAAAAGAGAAAATAATAGCCAAAATATCCGACGGTCTTACAGCTTTGTCATTCATCCTTTTCACCCTCATACTCGATGTTCATCAATGTAATGTAATACCCTTTAATGTACTTTACTTGTAAGGCCTCTTAGCCATAAGTCGGCAGAGTGACTTGTGCACCAATGGAGAGACGCGATAACGAAAGTATACCAAAACTTCGAAATCATTATCGAAATAGGTATATAATGTCTGCTGTAAATGTTTTTTCTGCAATAAAACGAAACACCCACTTTCCTACTTGCGTATCGTTTACGTTAGGCGTGCGCGCAGTGCCGTAATTGTGCGATTACACAAAAAAGCAACTGAGTATGCCGGAATCAATTGAGAATAGAAGAAATTCGAAATGCGTCGGCATCGCAAAAATTGTACAAAGCCCAAACTTTACCGTGAATCGAAATTATCTTTTTTTTTTTTTAATGTTGAACGTATTTGTCAGCTTTTCGAATATGCACTTTTGTCTTCATGCTTTTGTTCTTTGTCCTCACAGGTAATGCGAGTAGCACGGGCAATATGACGTCGGCGGAATTCGTACGGCAAGAGCTTAGGGCGATTGTCGGGGCCCGCACGCAGCAACAGCAGCAACAACAGCAGCAGCAGCAACAGCAGAGGGTACCCAACAACATACAGAATAACCTGGCTGGTCAAGTATCTCAGGACGACCTTGAGGCCCTTGGTCTTACCTTCGAGATGTCTTCCGCAGGTGGGTTAAGCGATTGATATTAATTTTTTTATTTTTCCGGGTGAAAAATTCTTTTTTAAAGATATTATATCGCTGCAATATTTTCGATCACGATTAAGCAACGGGGAGGAAACTTTTTTTTTTCTTATTTTTTTCTATCGATTCAGTAATCACTACAGCGATGCAAAATGCTGTGGAAAAGTATTACAGGCTATGTACGAGGATGTAATTTTTATTACTCCTTTTTTTTTCTTCAAAATTTTTGTTCTACTTAACACGACAAAGAGATCCAAAAATCCAATTGTCTCTCCCTGCCCATTACTACTATACTGCTAATAGTACTGCTACTTAGCTACGCGTGTTACGATTCAAAATGACGGTCCTGCGGTCGCGCGCAAAGAAAAAATAAAAGTCTGCGCGTTATTGACCACGTCGCCGATTGCGATAACGATTTCGTACCTTCTAGGAGTAAAGGCTTCTCGTGACACTTTTAAAATACCCTGCCTCCCACCACTGTACATATAATCCCAGCAGTGTACAGTACGATTATTACCCACATAGAGATTACTAGGTACGATACTATCGATTTCGTTTCTGTCAGCACATATATATGTACATCACATGGGGAGTTTTTAATGGCTGCGATCGAGCCAGTCCTGCAAAAAAAAAAACTACTAGACACGCAGAGGAGGCGTACTGTAAATATTTCACTGGTGCTTTGTGGACGAGTCTTAAAATTGGAATACGCCGGTCGTCAGCGAGGGCGAAGTCGTCCGGCTGCCACGTCACGAGTTACCGACGACCGGTCACCGGAAACGCGTGCATGAGAAGCGTTTCCTGGGATTTTCTTTTTTTTTAATTTTTCCTCCCCTCCAACCGTCCCGGATGGGCTTGCTGAGACGGGGTTGCGTAACACTTAACACTAAACCTACCGACAATTTTTTATAAACGCATTTTTGACTCTAAAACGGTCACATGACCGCTCGATGGTAGGTTTAGTGTTAATACGTGGAAGAAACGTGTGCGTGTGGTGTGAGACTGTGCGTGAGAGTGGGTATGCTTGTCACCCTTAAAAAAAAAAAAGAATATAAATTCCCACCCTCCAATCAGGACGCCAGGCCCACCCGGAATTTTTTTGTTTTATATAGAGGAGGGCAATTCTCGCCGAAAGGCAATGCGTGTACAAAGAGACTATGGTAACGCGTGTGTTACGATGTCCCCACTAGGTGAGGCTGTGGTTAGCGATGGCCCCGCCAAAAGCTGGCCAGGAACCGCCCCCACGTCCTCCAGGGTAAGACCCTTCCGACAATTATTTTTATGTACTTCTTCTTGCTCTCTCTTTCTCTCTTTTTCCTCACAGACACTGTTTTTTAGATTTTATTTTATTTTTTTTTTCTATATTGTACATCTTTCCTCGT
Organism: Calameuta idolon; assembly: GCA_030142285.1. Taxonomy (NCBI): domain Eukaryota; kingdom Metazoa; phylum Arthropoda; class Insecta; order Hymenoptera; family Cephidae; genus Calameuta; species Calameuta idolon. Next base: position 127,857 of record JARQSV010000735.1, on the reverse strand, counting down.
ATGCTCTTTTTTTTTTATTGTTTTTTTTTCTCACTTTCCATACTACTGTTTCTATGACTACTTATCTTCGCTTGGCTTCGATTACACTTTTAATCCTAACACAGCTGCCATCTGGTGTCACAAATAATGACTTTTTATGCTGGATGTATATTTTTTCTTTCTTATAACGGGTGACCTCATCGTTACCACCGTACACTTGAAAACGCGAGGTTACAAGTTTTTCGGGATTTTTATAACGTATATGGTTTTTTTTTAATTTCTCGCACGTGCCACGAGGATCTTTATCTTGACATAAATTATACACGGTGTACTGAATTTCATTTGTGAAACTTTATTCTGCACTCGCTACGGTTCTTATCGTTTATCGCGGACTTTTGATCTATCATTCTGATTAATTCGCTACCAGACTTTGCACCGTGATTCAACGCACCTACGGGACGTCGTTGTAGATACGCTGGTAAATGGAAATTTTGCGGCGCGTTTGTAACTTGACGATTGATCGCGAAGATACGGATGAGAAATACAGGAAAGCATTTGGCAGTTGTAGGATTAAAAAATAAAACTTAATGTGCACGATTGTTCGTAATCTCGGGAATGTTGCAAGTGAAACTCGTGCATTGATCAATCTTTCTACGATTCAGCGGATCCTTATGACGTGTGAGATGCTGTAAAAAAAAAGTAAATAAAAAAGAGTTTCGCTCGCTATCATTCTTTCGAGATATATTCGAACTCTATTTCTGTCTGTCTCTCTCTTTCTCTTCTTCCGTTAACTGTTAACGAGGCGTATCGACGTCGCAGCGTTTCATCAACAATTCGCTATTTCTAATTAATTATTGTCGATCGATTTGCTCTGTCTATAGTTGTTGCTGATTAAAAAAAAAAATTTTTTTTCATGCTGTTTATTCTCTGCCATTTTGTTTTCAGGTTAGCGTAGTCCGTTGAGTATTTTTGCAAATTCGTGAACTAAATCGTTGTTATCTCGCTACTAAAACAATGAAAGAAACAAATAAAAACCTCAAAACTTGCGTCACTCCCAATAAACGTTAATTGATCCATAAAATACTGCTACACCTCTACAAGGGAATACGGGTGTTGAAATTTTTGTAGTACAAAAAAATTATTTGTAAGAAACAAAAAAAGAAGAGTTTTGAGGATTTTTGATAACACGAGAGTTCTAACGCTTTTCACGACAATTTCCCTCCACTACTTATCTCCCTGAATTCTCTTTGGCATTCGCATCCTAATCGATCGGATCGGTCGAATCATTGGAATTCTTTTTCCTCTCTTGTAAAGCCAATTGAAACCGATGATTCGGCATGATTAAAGCATAAAAAGTGAAACAATAGACTCCACGACGGGTGATGGTGTCCATAGCTTTTTCTTTGGGCTCGTTTTGTATAGGAAACAGCAGAGACACGTAATAACACGGAATTCATACGCATATCCACGTAAACATCAGACACTGTATGTAAAGCTGCTCAAAGATTGTCGCGTACATATTTTTTGGAAATTTACCTAAGGTAAATGTCCCAGTTACACCGACCTTCTCGTGAAATCCTATCATTCTAATCGTGCAGTTTTATGGGCGATACGACGGGAGGTCACTGGTCTTCACGTTTTCGACGATCCTAATCGTCGCTACGGTGACGATATTTCTTGTCGGTTAACTGGGCCCTTCACCTTGTCCTGGAATTCTTTCGTAATGCTTTTTCACAGTTGACCAAAGTGAACCTTTTGCGCTTAGTAAGTATCTTCTCCAAATGCATGTTCAGTACCATATAGTAAAACCGTTGCAAACCCATAGGTGCCGTGTTTTAAGTCATTCGTGAACGAAGTCTGTATTTCGATATGGCGAACACAAGATTAATTCGTGCCTACGACTGTCCGTATAAAAATTTGTCATGTTTTACATCACTCGAAAAAAAAAAAAAAGACATTCGTGCGGAAAGTCTATTGGTGCCAATAGCGTGACGCGTCGGTTGAATAAATTGTGTAAGGGGTATCGCAAACGTCGGAAGAACAAAAAAAAAGAATAAATCGTGCACCACGTGAAACAGTGTCTAAAAGTAACAACCCGTTCGTGTCGCTTGTAAACGTCGTTAATCTGATCCGTGCCATAATGCTTTGAACGTGTAAAACTGCTTTCGGTAATAATTTCGGTATACCATTTAATTTGCAGGAGAGAGCATGCTAATGCGTATTCGTATCGCGTGCTTAACAGTGCATCGGTATCTGCTTTCGAGTGTCATTTGACCTCCGAGTCGATGGATTTGGCGGGAAATTTGAATACCGCGAAACGACTACTCGCGATTATGATCCTCGTTAAAGAAAAAGTGAAGCAGCGGCGGCAATTTTTTTTTTTTCTTTCAGAAATTTCTTTGTCATTATTAGTGCGCTAGTGGTGGGGGTTAGTTAAAAAAGAAAAATTGCCGCTAATCGTAGATCACGATCAAAGCTTGCGATATACGTGACCAGCACTCTGTGACTCTTTTTTTTTTAAATCTTATTTTTCAATAGCGATCAACAAGAATTCTAAATTTCTTATTCAATTATTTACAGACTACTATGGAGGAGGTGGCCCGAGGTGATCCGAAGTCGTCGCTGCTGCAGAAATTGCTGTCCGAGTGACTGCGGCTTGTACCTTTGCGAAATAACGAAATCTATGTAATATATGTCTGAGCGTTAGAGACGGTCGGGGAATGAAGGGGGGGGGGGTTGTGACGGAGGAGGGGAATGGGGGGGGCTATATGATTACAATCGGGATTTGGGGGAGAAATAAAGTTTAACACTCACGCGCGCGCGTGCGCGCGCGCACACACACATGTACACACACAGACACACACACACACACACACAAAACCAACATAACACAACACACAACACGCACAGTACACATAACTTACTCGTTTGCATAAATGAATATCCACGTGTGCGTGTCTTCGTGTTTATATCGATGAGCAATGCTGGGATAGATAAGAGACGATGATTACTGATAATTTTCAGAAATTGCACGGATTACTAAGAAAAGGAAGTAACTCGTACTCTTATCTTTCCCTGTCTTTTTCTTTCTCTCTCTCTCTCTCTCTCTCTCTCTCTCTCTCTCTCTCTCTCCCCCTCTATGTCTTTTTCGATACGTAACTCAATACTCGTTTTTGTTAAATTCAATGTATTTGCGATGCAAAATAATAATAACAATGGACGCGCTCATGCATGTGATACGCGCACACGTGGTAACGCAGGGGGTACATAGAAACGGATATACATGCATACCATACATAATACTATACACAAAAATATGCAGATACGTATCGTTGGGTACAATGACGATGATAAAAGGCGTGACACTTTCGAGTTATGTATGTATATATATATCAATTGCAAAAGTCGGACGAATGTATAACAGAACATTTTATGATGATCGAAGACAGTGATTTGAAGAAAGAAAGAAAAAAAAAAGAAAAAGAGAAAAAATATGACGCGTCATTATAACTCGCCAAACTGGCCGGCATGAGATGAACCAGTACCTTCCATGGCGGATGATTTCGAGAACGCGTCACGGACCAGAATTTAAAAAAGAAATCTATGCACCCCCTTTGGCACGTATTTTTTGTTCGCTTTTTATTGACAAGGACAGTTTTCGAGAGACAAAAGAGTGAGAGAGAAGGGGCCTCAGGGCCCAGCCGCTGTTGCGCCTTGTACGTTGGCGCAATAAAGGGAGGAGCGTGAGGGAAAAAAAATAATGAATAAATAAATGAATGATAAAAGAGCTCTATTATATATATATATACATATATACATATATGTATATTAATATACGCATGCGTATGTACGTGTTGATAAAGTGTACTATATTTCCTCGCGAATTTTCGAAAGTGCCGCGCAAACCGTACTCGCCATTGTATTCCGGTATCACTGAAAGAAACTACGTAGGTACCTCAAAGGTATACTTTATTATACCACTGGCTGTTGAACATAGAACTATTTATAGGTTTAATTATTGTACACAGGAAAAAATAGAGCACTATCACGTTTTTTCTTCTTAATTTAACATCCATTTTGACTATTATATTATAAATAATATATTTGTGATTGTAAGAATCTGCAACCAAAATGTGACAAAGAATACTTGTTGTTGTTAATATGATTATAACTATTATTATTATTATTATTATTAATTATTGTAATAACTATTATTATATTATTTTATTATTATTATTATTATTATATCAATATTGACATCATTATAATTATTACCAATATTATTGTTACGAATACTATATTGTAATATTAAGAATTATTTTATTATCATTATTATTATTATTATTATTATTACATTATTATTATTATTATTGAACACTTGGCGTATGTATATTTCTATTGGATAGTAAGCAGGTATACCTTTATATGAATACATGTATATACGTTTATTGCGTATATATGTCTATTGTATGTAAAGCAAGATGGAAAAGGACGAATCAAGACCTTCTATTTTGCGTAGCTCGCTAATAATCGTTTTTTTGTTCTTTTTTTTTTGGGTACTAGATGCACACTAAATTACTTTTGAAACGACGTCTGTTGTTATATAAATAAAAACAATATTTAATTATATACACGCATATGTATGTATATATGTATATGAGCATGCTTACATACACGTGTACATAAACATACATATATGAGGCGTCCCCGCGCGCGCTCCTTTCGCGCTTGTCCCGCAGTGTCTTACCGACGGCGACGTTTGCGCGACGTGATTAAACGACGCATGGGAAAGTTGGTATTGGGCGCTTCGCGTATTGTCTTTGCGTTTTATTTTTCTTGCTCCCGACAAAGACAATCGTTCGAATCGATAAGGAGCCCCGCGCGTCTCTCTCGTCGGTCGCGCGAGATAGCGGGGTCGGGACGCCGGCACGGTATGCATCTGTACATATATTTGTACGTATGCATATATATGTATATATATATATAAAATGAGTTATGTCACATAAATAGATCATATGTGCTTTCTAATGACGAATAATTTTATAAATATAAATATAATACCGACACGTGTGTCCTCATTGTTGGTGGTGCTATCCGTGACTGATTGTAAAGGGGGGTAAAAAATAATGGATGCTTCAGACTCTGAATATTTTGTTGTTCTCAGGGAAAAGGATAGATGGAATGGACGTTGCGTCGGGGAATCCACGTAGGGATAGATGAGCGCTTAAAACCGCGTTTGAATTTATAGACTTATATAAAAGTAATTTTATTAACTTTTGGTACACACTTACATCGGCATTACATGCGTTAATTTAATTAATTTTTTTTTTTTTCTTTCACGACACGCCGAATTGCTTCTGGCGGCAATATCGCATTTATGGCACGGCATGTCGGTCTTATAATTTAAACTACCGACATCGTTTACGCATCTTATATACATAAGGTTCCTTCGAACGCGTTCTTCTCTATCTTGGAATCATTATGCCTTGGTCACTGGATGACTGGGCTTGCCTATGCGTCCTCGTCTACGGTAGTTGTAAGGGATGCGTCTGCCACCTTGACCAGGTTGTTTACGTCCGCCCTGTTGCTGATGTCTGTAGTATGGTCGATTACCTGTAGTGGGTATCGGCGCTTCCTGGGGAACACGATACCTCGGTGGTGATGCTGGTGGAGATACTTGGTATTTCTGGGACGTTCTTGAGAATTCGTGCAAATTGCTACGCTCCTCTTCGGTGACACGACGCCGTAGACAGACGGCGCATCGACTGACGCGCGACGTGTGATCAGCCTTTAGGGTCTGCTGCAACGGTTTCCGGAACATCTCGTTGTCACGGATTGTCGCTAGCCAGTAGGACGTTGCTGTGGAGAAGTAATTGCAAGTGCCCAGACCTCGGCACTCTATGAATGGACGCGCACGGAATTCCTCCAGGCAGGAACCTGGGGAGACCAGTGATTGGCCAGCGCCCGTCGCACCGGCGTCGCGATGCTGAAATTTGAATTATTAGTTGTTTACTATTCATGGTTTTGAGATTGTTTTGTTAATGTTGAGCCGGTTTACTGTCGGGTTCATTTACCATTAGGAAACTGTATCCTATCCAGAGCTCCTCCCAATCCCCTGGACACTCGGGTATTGCCATCGATTGACTGTGTACTGCGATTAGTCTTGTTGGAGCTTCGCACACTGTACATCTTGAGATATATCTGCCGACTTCCGGTGCTGGGATTGGGGCCATTGTCATTGGCATCGGTTCCGTTGAGCTCAGCCAGTAACTGTAGTCGTTGCGCTGCGCGTAACTGCACACGTTGTTCGGATCGCAGAAAGTGAATGGCATTGTCGAGAATTTTCTTGCGCAACTTCCGGCCGTACCTGGGGGATGCAATTTTATGGATGTAGTTTATTTAGATCTTGTACCGTGAATTTTATCTATTACCTAAGTCCAGGCCATAAGCGTGACCATTGCCCATGATATGTAACAAAGAAAATCCATCCCAGAGTTTAACAGTGTTTCTTGGACAAAGCGGTATCATCTCAGATTGCGAGTGTCTTGCGAAATGGAAACCTCTGTTACGCGGTCCTGGTGGCGGTGGTGATGGGTCTCCTCGTGGTCCAGGATATCCTTAGAAGAGAAACTGAGGATTAGGATGATGTTGTATGGTATTTTATGAACGGAATAGATACCTGGACTTCCTGCATAACCGACAGCACCTGCTGGACCTCTTGGTCCGACCTCGCCGATATTTCCATCTGGACCCTGAATTCCTGGCAGTCCTATCATACCGGGCTCGCCCGCACGTCCTGGGAGCCCATCCTTTCCAGGTGGACCGATCATTCCTGGTAGTCCAGGGAATCCTATATTCGATTGACTTTGGTTAGTTGTCACTTTTTATAATTGATATCAAGCTTTTGAGTTTATAACTAAATACCTGGAAGTCCTACAGGTCCTACGTCTCCTTGCGGCCCTGGTCTTGGGAATGGTGGGAAGATACTGATTCCACGATCTCCTTTAGGTCCTTTGGGTCCTCTGACTCCTGGGGCACCAACCAGTCCTTCTTCTCCAACGTCTCCTTGAATTCCCTTTAATCCAACGAAACCATCGAATCCTGGTTGTCCGTCATCTCCCTGGCGACCTTTTTCTCCAGGACGACCGTCAATTCCTGCCCGACCTATTTCTCCAGGTTGTCCTTTGGCGGCTGTAGCCGATACGCCGGGTTCACCACGGTATCCCTTTGGTCCTGTGAATCCTTGAAGCCCATCGATTCCTCTGACACCGGGTTTTCCTGGAAATCCGGGATATCCCCTAGGACCTGAAGAAATTGAGGAATGTAAATAGCAGGTAATCAACTGAAATACACCACTATCATTATTATTTAATTAAGTACATAATTATATAAACCTTGATCTCCTTGCAATCCTTTCGGTCCAGGGATGCTGAGCCCTATATCTCCTGGGATTCCTTTAAGACCGGTAATTCCGTATTCTCCAGGAGCTCCTTTTTGTCCTGGTCTACCAGGCCTTCCCGCAAGTCCATTTAAGCCCGACAGTCCTGGTTCACCAGGTTCCGCAAACTGTCCAGGCAATCCTGATAAATGGTGAGCGTGTTAATACGATTGATTTTATTTAATCATTTATCTTACCAATGCTACCCATTGCTTATGCACAAAATTTGTATATCGTATTTTCTTTTTAATCTTTGAATTGAAAACAATGGAGTCGTTTCCCATTCGATTAACAGGAAGAACCTAGCAAAGAAAGGTCTTATCATTGCGTATCACAATGTGATGACATTTGAATTTCGGGACTGTGAACGTTGCATTGAGAATCTGTAACGTCTACTAGACTAAAATTTTTAATCATTATTCAATCGAACTTTATCATTTGTTCTTCGCTCTTTGATGACAGAAAAATGTGGATACGCGTGACAGTCATTATCTGAGGTGCGATAGAGGTAAGGCTTCATTATCAGAATTCGAGTGCTAATGAATTTTAAAGAAGCTTATATGTGTGTTGATAAAAAATTTATATGTTATGCAAATCTTATTTCATTTATTATAACATTGTTACCTGGTAATCCAGAAGGTCCTTGATCTCCTGGGAGACCTTTAAGTCCTGAAGGACCTAAAATACCGTCTCTGCCTGAGAAACCAATATCCCCTTGTTCACCCTGCATTAATTAAAAACTGGTAGCGTATAAAAATTACTTTTATTTATTAAGCATTTATTTTTATTAATTATTATTAATACCTTTCTTCCTGGTCGTCCTGGGAATCCTAAATCACCTCGATCTCCTGGTCTTCCTAATAGTCCGTCCATTCCACTATCACCTACGTCACCCTTTGTAGCTTCAGCGTACGATGGGTACCCTGGTTCTCCCAGTTCGCCCTTAGGGCCTGGAGGACCAGTTGTTCCTGTGAGTCCTGGTGGTCCAGGGTCACCAGGGAATCCTATAATTTTAGGGAAAGAAATATTCCTATTATGCAATAAGGCCATCCAATATGTATGTATACATTGTGACGTGATTTTTCGAATCCCGGTCGCAAAGCGACTTCGGCTATCGATACAAATAACGTTTCCGCTTTCCGGCTCCCTTCGGGTCGCCACCCTGTTCAGAAACTATGGGCAAAGGTCTGTAGAGCGTGCGGAGCATAAGTTTTGATACGGTTAAGGGCAGAGGAGGAACCTACTGCCCGAGTTAAGGATGTGGTGCCCAGCTGTCACCTGATGCCTTGGGGAAGTAGCCGTGGAGGATCTCCAGTTATGTTACGTATCGATTCGTTAAAGAACGCTCTCGATTTCGTTTCTTGGGACGACTCGAAGGAAAGGAAGAGTTATCGGCTATAAGGATCTCGACCAATCAGAATGATTAGTTCTCGAATTTGG
>JARQSV010000735.1:107842-118900 GCA_030142285.1 Calameuta idolon | reverse complement strand
TGCGGATGCATGAACGAAGGGTGGACAGCCAAAGGTAACGTAGGTTCGCTATCGAAGATTAGTTCGTTCTCGGATTTTGTTTATCGGTGTCGAGTTAAGAAAAAATATGTTACAGCATATATATCGATTAATCAAGTTTCAAACGATTAATGATTTATTTCTTATTACCTGGTAATCCCATTTTTCCAGGATCACCTTCTAAGCCACGTTTTCCTTTGAAACCAGTGAATCCACGTGGACCTATTGGACCTCTGGCACCTTTCACACCATCCATTCCATCACGTCCATGAGTTCCCGGAAATCCTTTCGGACCACGATCCCCAACTTCTCCTGGTATTCCGTCAGGGCCCATGTCACCAATTTCTCCCTGTATAGTTACGAATGCCAAGATACATTTGTATGATACATTTAATTATTAACTATTTACCTTCGGGCCAGGAAGACCATCATAGCCTTCAATGCCAGGTTCTCCCATCTGTCCCTTGGCGCCATCATAACCATCTATCGATAATCCTGGCTCTCCAGGAAGTCCTGGCTGGCCATCGAATCCCCTTCTTCCAGGACGTCCTGGTTCGCCTGTAAATCCAGGATCACCAACATCTCCTTGTGGTCCGCTGAATGAACTTTCTCCTGGTGGACCATCTGGACCATCAAGACCATCGTCACCACGAAGTCCTTTGGGTCCTGGCGGACCTATCGGCCCTCGAACTCCTGGAATTCCTGAATCTCCTCTTTCTCCTTTTGGTCCAAAGGGTCCTGGGATTCCGTCATTTCCATCCCAGCCTCGAGGACCTTGTTCTCCTAATTCACCAACATCACCTTCTTCTCCAGGACTTCCTTGCCTTCCTGGTAATCCGTCCATTCCTGTGTACCCTTGTGGACCGTCATCGCCATCTTCTCCTCGTCGTCCTACAGGGCCTATCTCACCCTTCAATCCTTTCATACCCTCAAAGCCAGGTATGCCATCGGGTCCTAAATAAAAAAAAATATAAGTAATTAGAACAAATTTTAATAATTAATATAGATGGATCATTTAAAAAATATTTTTACCTCGAACACCATTGTCTCCAATTTGCCCACGCATTCCAGGCATACCTGGAGTTCCTGGGTAACCCCTGCTACCCTGAATACTGTCACCGCGTTGACCTTTCGATCCCTATAAAGCATATTACACAATACTAAAAACTTTCAAAAATATTTCGAATAATATATGTCAAAAATCTTACCTGGAGACCAGTCAGTCCTGTATGTCCTGGTGCACCCTTTGAACCCTTAAATCCCTTCACTCCATCTATACCGGGTTGTCCTTGAAGTCCTTCGGGTCCGGGGAAACCAATTTCACCTTTAGCACCAGCTGGACCTCTTTCTCCAATGTCTCCGTAGAGGAGATTAGTTCCAGGATCTCCTCGTTCTCCTTTTTGTGCCGGAGGACCCTGATAATTCATAATTACTAAGCATACAGTTTTCAATAATCGTTGTTACGGAAATACGTGATTACGTACTGGTAATCCTGTAGGTCCTTGGAAACCAGGTTTACCAGGAAGACCACGTGGTCCTTGATCTCCGGGAACTCCTTGATATCCTTTAAGTCCTGGGGGACCTTGGCGAGAAATTCCTTGTGGTCCTTTTGGTCCTGTCGGACCAACTATACCCCTATCACCAGGTCGACCTCGAGTACCCTTATATCCATCGAATCCTGTTTAAAGCATACAACGATTAATTATGTAAAATTAATCAAAGATTTATGAAGAAATTGTAATCATAACGAAAATTAAAAAGTACCGTAGGATCCTTGTTCTCCTTTGTATCCCTTATCGCCTTTCGTTAATACGTTACTTGCGGCCGAATCTCCTGCTTCACCTTTGCCTCCTATATCTCCAGGGAAACCCTTGTCTCCTGGCTCTCCAGGATATCCAGGATCTCCTTGAAGGTATTCGATTGGAATTGAGGCCGGTTCACCTTTCATTCCTGGAATTCCATCTCGGCCTGGAATACCATTCCTTCCGGAGATTCCTGGTGGACCATAGTCGCCCTATTAAGAAATTTGCAGTCGTTACTAGAAAAGTCAAAAGATCACACAGTACTAAAAGATGAACATTATTTTATACCTTTTCTCCCTTCATTCCCATAATTCCATAATCTCCACGAGGACCCGGCAGACCTTTGATACCGGGGAATCCTTCGATTCCAGGGAATCCCTTATCTCCCTTATCTCCGGGAGGTATTAGAATCTCACTTGCTGGAGGCAGAATCACTTTTCCTGCTTCACCTTTCGGACCTTGTGATCCAGCCATGCCAGGGCGACCGCTGGCACCTTCAAGTCCCTTAGGACCCTGAATGCCAGGACTTCCTTGAATTCCCTTAAAACCTCTAGGTCCCGGAAGTCCCGGAAATCCGGGCGCACCAGGATATCCGTCTAGACCGGAATCACCGATCTCTCCCTTTGCTCCCGGAAATCCTGTATGGTAAAAAATATCTAGATTATCGACGAGTCCTTCGAGTATATTTAAAAAATCGGGAAAATTTGTTTTCTATTGAGAATTTTGAATTAATCCTTTTTTTTTACCTGGCTGACAAACGCCACAATCGTCTCCACGAATACCCTTAGGACCTTTAAGTCCGGGAACACCTGGCCAACCATCAGGACCCGGGCGTCCCGGAGTTCCTGGTAAACCATGTTCACCCGGTGGACCTTGTATCCTTACGCCTTTGCCAGGGAAGCCCTTAGGACCTTGATAAATAATTCAAAAAATTCTATTCGAGTTGATTCTATAATTATTAAACATAATTTGAATCTTAATAAATACTTACCACGTGGACCTGGTTCACCACGATCTCCGAGAGCACCCCAATAACCGTTCGTTCCAGGTTTTCCATCTGGACCAGGAGGTCCCACTACCGTGCTTCCCGGGAAACCTCGTTCCCCTACTATGCCTGGTGAACCTGGACGCCCTGGTAGACCCTGTAATCCCGTACTTCCAGTCAAGCCTAAAATTGAATCATTAATTATAGCCATGCAACAACCAAAACATATAATACCTAAAACTTTTATTAAATTACCATCATCTCCCTGCTCTCCCTTAATCGAAGATCCTTTTCGTCCTGGTTTCCCTGGAATACCTGGCGGTCCAGGTGGTCCAGGTGGTCCAATGTATCCTACTTTGCCAGGAAGTCCTGGCGTTCCAGGTTGACCCGGTTCTCCAGGAGGACCTACAAAAGGTACATTAAATTCAATGAATGCAATCAAGTCCATTTACATACTAAGTTTAACGCACAGTCGTTCATCAAAACAGTCGTAGGATGATCTCACACGGAGATACCATAATGAAAGGTCTCATATACTGTGCTGACGCAATTCGCTCAAGAACAATTGTACGCAAAGCATTACATTGAGTTGACAACGCATAAACTTCAATGATGTCCTTGTCACAGGAAAAAAAACTCACCGATTTCACCCTGAACTCCAATGTTACCAACAATGATCTCATCCAGTTCAGGAATATATAGACCAGGTTCTCCCTCGGCTCCCTGTCTTCCCGGAGCACCCGGATTACCAGGTTCTCCAAACTCTCCCTAGAATCCCCATACAAATTGTAAACTCACCTTTACGTTTGTTTTATTACTGGCTTATCATAGTGCATGAGAGAATGCAGCATATTATATTATAACAAACAATTCTAGCAGCAAGAAGATTCAAGCTGATGTGTTCTAGCAACGAAAAATTCCATCTTAAAACAATAACAAAAGTTTCTTACATCCAAACCGTCTGCTCCATCTTTACCAGTAGTACCAGGAGCACCCTTATCTCCTTTTTCACCAGCAGGTCCAAGGGGACCCTGGGCACCTTGTTTGCCTCTGGGACCATCATCGCCCTGTTCACCCTTCATCCCTTTAACACCAAGAAAACCTTTTCGGCCCTAAAAAATAGGATCTTGTGAATTAACCTAAATACGTATGAAATTAATTTTTTAATTCTAAATTTATCTAACCTGTGGTCCACGCATTCCTGGTTCTCCCTTCATTCCTCGATCTCCGCTATCACCACGATAACCTTTTGGACCCTGCTGTCCTCTAATGGGTGTAGACTGATTCGATTTTCTGTACTCTCCATTACTAGGACGTCCTGCCTCTCCTATGTCTCCTTGTTCACCAGGTGGTCCTTTCACTCCGTACACGGTGTCTCCTTGTTCTCCCTTAAGTCCCGGAAGTCCTTCGGGACCAGGAAAACCCTAAAATGGAAAAATTGGTTTCCCGTAAATTATTCAATTCGCGTGGAACCTTCTGTCAGCTTATAATATCATCATCTTCCTGGGACTAGTCGAAAGAATATTCCCAAGAAAGGATCATCGCTATCAGGCAGGTCAGCAAATGCTATGAGCCAGTCGAGAAGCTCGTCTTAGATTTCACCCGGTTGTTTCGACGACCTCGCGATAATGTCGCCTCGTGGTTCCTTATCACTTTATGCTAGAAAAGCGTCTGCTAGCTGTTTAATATCAAAAGCGGCTAAGGGTAAATTTTATATTATATTTATCAGTCAGAAGAAATCTAATATCAATGATTACAATGCCACTGTTAGATACTTAATTTTTTAATATAAAAAAATCAAGGAATTAAAAAAAACATGCAAAATTAATTAATCCGTGGCAATGTTAATCGACATGAATTTCTTTATGCATTATTTCTACGCGGCACCTTTGACGAGCAATTAAGGCAGCTTTCAATAAGGGTTTCGCAAACCCGTTCAATGAATCCGTTTAGCCGGTTCTCTGTCATTTTTATTTTTACTCTTTGCCCGCAAAAAGTTCCTCGGAGGATCCTCGATACTTCATGGGGCAGGTGGCTCTCAGGAAAAAAAAGATTTAAACAACCGCTCGCGCGCGCTCACGTAGTCGGTTCCGAGTGTTCCTAAAGAATCGCCGACAATCTCTTCTCTCTGCGGGAGATAAAAGAGCAAGCGAAGATGCGCACGACGATTTCAAACGAATTGCATAAAAATTTGTAATAAAAATTCAATATTATGTCATCGACAAAAATATTTTTTTTAAATATAATTTACCGGATCACCAGTTTCACCAGGATAACCCCATTCACCACGTATACCCTGTGGTCCAGGAAGTCCTCTTTCACCATCGATTCCAGGTACACCACTTATTCCTTTTGCACCGACGGAATTAATACCACCGTCTCCAGGTTCACCAACAGGTCCTCGAGCACCTTCCGGTCCTGGTGGACCACGTGGTCCATTAGGTCCAGGCATTCCTGGTGCCCCCGCACGACCATCAGTCCCGTTGCAACCATCCAGACCATCTGGTCCCATGGGACCAGGGATACCAGGCTTTCCCTATATGGATAATATAGTTCAAATTTTTTATTTATTTTTTATAACATAAAGTTAGCTGAGTATGAACTTTTATAAAATTGACTTACATCTTTGGCCGGCGGCCCTGGGAATCCTTTTGGACCTTGATCACCCTATATGAACAATGATAATTAATAATGATTAACGCTTTATTAATAATCAATTAAATTTATCCATTACGTCATAGTAAGTACCATACAGGTACTATCTAGGTCACTGTGCATTAAGTATCAATACACAAAAAGAATTGTTTTTTTTTTTTTCAAAGTGTTGCCTCTGACCTAGAAACTCATATGTGGTAACGCATACGCATTTCCTTCATATTCTTCGTTTCACGCCTACGACGCTCAGGAAACGCTTTCGAAGTTAACACAGTGAATCTGATCTTGCAGTGTATTGGTATGCACTAAAGTCTCAAGCAAACAGAAGCTTCTATGCGTCGCTGCACTCAGTCTGTGGATACGGGATGGACGGTGATAAAAAAAAATGTGTCAAAAAAAGTAAAAGACAGTCGGTAGAATAAAGGGCATTAATGGAAATACCAATTGGCGTGAAGTCAGTGTCAAATGAATCATACATATGTATAATCCTCTTGCTCGAAAACTACACGAGTCGACGTGCTTGGAGTTTCGGTTGCATATCCAGGAATGTAAGGAGCGAGAGATATTATTTATTTAGAAATTTAGATTTTCCAACCAGAAATAGAGATGAAGGGAAGAAAGTTGGGGGAAAAAAAGAAACATTCAAAATCTTTACCGTCTTGTATACATTTCTTGCAATTCCTGAGGGTCTTTTGGAAAAATAAAAAAATAAATCTGGATCGTGGGAAAAAAAAAAAATTGCCAGCAATCTGTCATACGTCACTCTGCATGCCGTTCCAGTTTTCTTTTCGGCTTTTGTTAATTTCCCTAGAAAGTGACGTCGCCGCCCTAAGCAAACATGCGCAGCGCCTTCTCGTGAGAACGGGAAGTTGGTGTCACATGGCCGACCAGTGCAGTTCTGACTTCGAGTTGGTAATTATTTACCATGGAATAGCAAAATCGAAAAAAAATACCTGTATAAATAATGCGAGGGACATACCGATACCTTTCGAGTTATTTTATCGTTCCGAATCAGATGACATCAAAGGATTGAATTAATGGACTGCATATTTCATACGCGCACCGTCCGACGTTGATCTCAGTTTTCTTTTTGCCGTATATTAATACACGACTGCCCTACATGGAGAGAGAGTTGACGTTTCGGGGTTCGTGCCTATAGGATCCGTAAAATATTATTATGTCTAGAGCGACGGAGTCTGGGCTAACGAAAAGCTAACAAGAGTTCATACGGCGCAGACACGTTGCCGTAGACACTATTCCCAGAATAGCCGTGAAATTAGTTCC
Organism: Calameuta idolon; assembly: GCA_030142285.1. NCBI lineage: Eukaryota > Metazoa > Arthropoda > Insecta > Hymenoptera > Cephidae > Calameuta > Calameuta idolon. The sequence continues at coordinate 112,156 of JARQSV010000735.1, read as the reverse complement.
AGATATATATTAGCTAACCTAAAAGGGTCTTAGGCTGTTTAAGAAAATTTCTCGTGCGTCAAATCAGCGTGATGCAGTTTTAAGAAGCTATCGAAGGCAGATATCGACTTCCGGTTAGTAAAAGTATAAATAAACATAATCTCACAATTATAAAGAACGAAAACGCATGTTAAAAATATTAAATTGTATTTTGAAATCGCTTTAATAAAATACATTATGTATTATTACATGTAGACAATTTTAGGTTATGTATCGACGTATCTGAGTATGAGATCACTGCGCAGCATCCGGTTAATGTCCAATGGGAAGTGCGTTATCGTTTGCACGCGTGTCTCTCGCTGATTCCTCCCTTGTTCTCAGCTCGAGCGAGACAGCAAGAGGGAGAGAGGGAGCAAGAGAGAGAGAGAAATAAATTCCCGTAGGAAGAGAGAGTTCCTCAGAGAGAAAGAACAGGACGTTGTCAACACCCGAACGAACCAGCAGGATATGCGTCAACCGTTTCTCGCTTGCTACTCGAGAAAACTTTTTGTTTCCTTTCGAGGAATCGATAGTGGCCGTAATTTTGTCTACTATTTTCAAATGACAGGCACGACTGCTCTGACGTCGTAGGTCGATTCGACTGGAGTTCCTTTCTTTATGCGTAAGGGAATACCAGTATAGGATTCTTTCCTACTATCGGGGAATCCTACTCTACCAGTTTCCTTCCCTACCTTTGTGAATTCGCCTTGCGACAGTTTTGCTACTCTCGTAGGATTCCTCAACGAGTCCCTCCGACTGTCTAGGGAATTTTATCGGTGTCTCCCGCATACACAAGAGATCCCAATACTATTCTTGCTGATCTAAGCGACGTATATTTTATATCATCCTATGCCTATATCGCTCGTAGATATACGTCCAATGCGATTTAACACGTACGACGTATACTGTATATTGACTCGAATAATTATTTTTATAGCAAATAAAATCGATCGAATTTAATAAGTATATCGAATACACACTGTATATATATACTAATTAATTTTATATCCAATGCACTCACACATGCAACCGATACGATTCGCATGAACGGAAGTGCGTCGTTTTACCCCCGCAAAGTCGCGACATCCTCTCGCCTTATCATCTGCAACGTCGCGCTCGTGTCGGAAAACTCGAAACGGGAGCATCTCCGTGCATTATAACGTATGTCCAAGTGACAGACAACAGTATACAGGATGTCGCTCAGCGATAAGGTATCGATGCACAATTGGAGCATTGTGCTCGAATTACGCATAATTTCGCAATTTACATATAAAATTCATAATTTTTCTGTAAAGGCTCAAAGACGTTATTTGGAATTCAGAAAAGGAAATAGCCGCTGACTTTTGTACCTCAAGAATTCCTCAGCACCGTCCATAAAGGCACTGCTCATTAACCCTTCGAATAATGTGGGTATGTGGGTAATTGTCATGTTGATAGGGATCAATGCCAGTCGCAGATAGTGCAATTTATCAGTAACGCCTACGGACAGTTTGCAAAGCCGAAAGCCCAGAATTGTGCCACTCGGCAGTGCTCCTACGATTATTTCAGCGCGTTACACAAGCTGCGTGCGTCGGCCGAGAAAGGATCATGACGTCAGCCGTACCCGAGTCCACATAGACGCAGGCGTCGTTCCTCGCGCTTTCGGCTGTAAACTTGTTTGCCGCTCGCGAATTCATGATGAAAATTAACCAAGAGGAGTTCGCCAGTAAAGCCACACGACCGTTCTTACTTGAGTTTATCTAAATTAGCCGGTACGTCTACGACTTAACGCATACGAGTCATAAGTGACGTATTTATGTCACGTATTAACGCTACGTAAATTAGCCGTATGATCTCGCGACCTCCATTTCAGATTAATCTAAACGGACACGACGATCAATGATCGATGTGACAGGTTTGCATTTATCGATCATCAATGTCCATGGACTTAACGATTGAACTCTGCGTAGTCATTTTTATCGTCAAACTAATATTCGCGTTGCACTACTGAATCCCTGGGTATGTATTTTTATTATTATTTTCTTTAATCAATAATTATCGATCTTCATCAGGATATCGATATTATAGATTTCTATACGCTGTGTCTTTGTATCGATGTCCATTCACCCACGTTACGTCCTTTTACAGTGTCTCAACAGGTGGTCGTCGTCCCGTGCATTGTCACGTGCGTTTTGACTTGAAGTCATCGTCGATTCCAGCATCGCGCTGTTACGCAATGCTCGTCAAATTTCTTTTCGTCTCTTCTTTCATTCTCACAGAAACGACCAACCGCGGACAGATGGTGCGACGATCATATTTTGGATGACATTTTCGTCCCAGACTCTGCGCTTACGATCATTTACGTCATTAAGACTGAGACGTGATTGCCTTGTTTTATGCATTTGGTACGAACAAAAAATATTACTGTATATACATACAGTACATCAGCCAGTGCGAATCGCATGACAATTAAAAAAAAATTTTTTTTAATGCTTCCTCGAGATTGTATGACGTAACGGTTCGTTGTGCACTGTTTTACTGGTATCAAACTGTCTGACGCCATTGGATCGTAACTCGCGTTTATGTTATCTGTTTTTGCATTGTGGTTTCCAATGTTTTTATTACCTTACCACATATGTTTATGCCTTTATTATGTTATATAATGATAATAATAATTACCCTGTAGCCTTTTTCGCCTGTACCACCGCGCTCACCGCTGGCTCCTTTCCATCCCTTGGGACCCGGTGGACCGTCTGGTCCAGTATCTCCAGGAATCCCTGCGCGACCCCTGGGTCCTGGAATTCCAGGATAACCGGGCAGGCCCTTTATACCGGTACAATTGCATTTATAAGAATCTCGACAGATCTGAAACATATGAGAGTGGAAGAAAAAAAAAAGTGATTAATTTCATTGACATTATTTAAAGAGGATTTATGGATATTGGATAGTTCAAATGGTCGACAATTTATTTTATCACGACAATGTAAATTGGTTGGTGTATATGTTGGATAATTCTCGTTAAATAATTTCTTGGTATCGAAATCATTGTGGTTTCTCACGGTTAAGAGTAAAAATGATTAATTTCACGGTCAAAAGTATGCGCTGTTATTTTTTTTTCTTCTTTTCACCGTGTATTTTATCATATACGAAGATGAGCGACAAAGACCGTTATTCGGATTGGTATAATGATAGTATTACTATAGGCTGCAAGGGACCAAATAAGTCCGGCCTCTTTATTATAACGGCGATGATGCAAGACGCCCGCAATTTCCGTGACGGGGATGACGATCACGGTGGTCATGATCCTCGCGATGAGAATCTCTGAGATGCAAGATGGCCGCGTATCAATATTTAGACTCGAAGAGGTTTTTGACTCTGGCATTATGGCGCGTTGCGAATAATGCCCGTGTCGGCGACACGCGATTAAATTACAATTATTGTTCAACAACTTCTCTACGTGCGTGACGCTACAGGCGCCCTATTACTGTTATCGGTCCTTGGCTAAGCGTGCCGTAATCCTTATCGTTCACCTGCCTATGACCTGGCCTCGCCTTTGGATTTACACATCTAGGCTGTCCGGTAGGGATAATTCCCATTTAGAGTCGCCGGGAAGAAATGGTGCGATTTGAAATTTATAATTTTTTTTGTTTTAATTAAAAACGGGCCCATTTTTATATTTCGAAAATATATTTTTTTTACAATCATTTTTTCATTTTCATACTTCTTATGGCCACTGCCATGTATTTGGATACCGGCACTGCTGGAATTATACGAAAGAACGGTGGGCACCAAGATCCAACCCACGTTTGGGCCAGTTCCCTTATTCTCGTTCCTCTAGTTCAGGTCGAGACGGTCCCCCCAAATGACATTCGGTTTCGTTCTGAAAAAGAGTCAAGTTGCTGTTCTGTTTTGTAACAAAGAAACATTTTTTTTTTCCTCGCTTCCACTTCCCCCCACGAGCACGAGTCAAATGTCAAAAATAAACTTACGAATGCACGAGCTAACTTCGAGGGTAGTTACCCGCGTGACTAGAGTCCCTGAAATTCATCCTTTCTACACGCACTCAAGACCCTAAGCAGACTCTCGAAATGATTCTAAGAAAAAACAAATTTATTACACTTCTTACGCTTCCTTTTAATTTTCATCAAAGCTTCGGTCAATTGATCAACCGTCAGATCATTTTTCTCGTAGTGAAAAAGGGCTGCCAATCGAACCCTCGTGTCGCAACAAAGGAGTCACCATGCCGAGAACGAATTAAATATTGAATATGATCTATGACCTTACGACATCGTTTCACGATAAAGTATCGAGGTTACC
>JARQSV010000735.1:75513-107742 GCA_030142285.1 Calameuta idolon | reverse complement strand
TGTGCTTATCCAAATATGGTGTAACGAGTCAAAGGGATTTTTAAAGGTCATGGTAAAAATTCTCATTACAGACCATAAATAAACCGTGATCGAATCTCGTGATTTCTAAAGATCTAACGCATATAAGATCTTCGCCTTGCAGTAAATGAGCAAGATTGCTGGTAGAGGAGATTCGTGAATTCCGCGAAGGAGGACACCTTATCGTAGTACACCGAGCGATAAACTTTGCACGGTTCAGTAAATTCGGAGGTTCTTTTTTTTCCCCTTGATTTCCATATACGACCCCCCCCCCCTCCTTCCCTCTCCCCCACCATCGCCCCTTTCCCCTCTAGTCTCATTTCATACATGGTGAACTTTTTTTTCTTATTTTTCTTCAATTTTAGACCAACTTCTCGGAAAACTAATTGACATCAGCCGTAATGGGTTATCGGAGCATAGCCCATAAACAAACATCCAACCATTCATCGGCGTCCTTCTTATTCGTCATCTCCTTCCTTGTCTACGCATACGCATTCTTTTGTTGGTTCCATGACTATGTTATCGTTGTTGCTCTACGCTCATATTACATGATCGTTTCATTGAGTATTCGTTCTTGTAAAGTTTGTCTTGGACTTTACGATCTCTTCGTGTAACGTTAAAGGCTCAGTGGGTTAATTAAGAAAATCTCATTATGACGAAACATAAATTTTCTAATGATCCATTGATTAGATACGACAACAATGGGGAGTTTTTATTCTTCATTGTGTTATTGTAATTGAGGTATCTTATTAAGTAGTTACATAAATCACGTGGTCGATGACCGTTGTTATTCGTTTTGAGGAGAAGCGGAGGAAATAATAAATTAAATGAAACGATAACGCGGATGGTCTTCTCTTTTAACTTTGTTATACTTCCCATACGGACAGTCATTCACTACTGATAAACGAGCGTTCCAGAAACTAGGGAAATCATATCTACCCTGTCCCCATGCAGTGTATCAAGTCTTCACAATGAATTTCCTGAGTGATTTCTCAATGAGTCGTATGGTTTTACACAAGGGTTTTGAAGTTAAAATTTGAAAAAAAAAAATATGTTGACCATTCAGAAGAAATTTTTCTATGAGTGGACTGTATTCTATTGGCACGTTGGGTCAGTGGTTGTCTGTGTGTATTTCCATGAGCCCGCAGGGTGCCTACCAATCGGGCGTCGAAATCGCCCACACGTGGTAGCCTTAAGCGACAGGAAATCTCAAGCGACTACTTTATCGAGAGACATTGTTCTGGGTCTGGTTGATAATTATTAATTAATTAATAAAGTTTATGAAAAGTATATCGTCGATATCGAGAAAAGTATCGTGATTAAAAATTCAATATAATTTAATAACGTCATTGTGTCTGTTTGATAAGCCTCAAAACGTTCGCATGAATTGGACTATGTTAATTGTTGAATATCAATGAACCATCATCGGCCTCGTGCATTGTGTCGCCGACCTCGTGATCTTGTGTCATATGCTACTAAAGGATCATATATCTATATATATAGGGGTGTGTTTACGATAATTGATACTAAAAATATCCATGATGATTTTTTAAGAAATAGATTAGAATTAGGCCCCCCCTGCTCCCTTTTCATTATCTATGTGTAACGTTATCTTAATTACTGGGAATAACAGAAGTACAACGACAGTCAATGACAGGTTGTAGAGTACTGTCAAGCCGGCCCCATGGTGCAACCCCATGTGGTTCAAAGAGTCGCCAAACCACGTGTAAGGATCGGTCGATTTTCGAACAATTCGAAAAGAAATGTTGAAAATGATTCAGGGGTCGAAGGTCATTCTTAAGGAACGTTAAGATGGGTTAATTCTGGGGGGGTTAAATGTGAAGTCTAAGATTTTTAAAAGTAAGAGGGTAGGTCGGTCAAGGACACCTCTGTACTCACCACAGCCTGGCAAGTCGGAAGTTCACTAAGATGAATCCCAAGTAGGAGTAGGGCGAAGAGGTAGACGCCGGGTAGCCTCCGGTCGAAGAAGAGGAAGGCAGGTTTGCCGGCCTTCATGTCTTCGAGAGAGCCCCAGTACCCCGGCACCGAATTCTCAGCAGCAATAAACACTGTCCTGGACCGAACTATCCACAGCGAAGCATGTCGCCAGCCGAAGGGCCCCACGGCTTATTCAGTGCGGACGAGGAGAGCACTCGCGCGAGTATTTCTGTATCCTTGCGCCGGCCCGTGCGCTCCCGTGCGCTGCGCTGCGCTGCCTTGGGTCGTCCGCAAAGCGGCGGGCTTCAGCGACCGCGCAACAGTCTCACCGAGTGAGATGGCCGACCGGTCTCCTTCTCGGCTTCGCTGCCAACCCGGAGGAGGATAAGAAGGTGGATACGAAGGAGCCAGCAGCGGCAACGAGTGGACGAACCAGAGAATAAGAGGCAGAGGGGTAAGCGAGTGGGACCCGGGTGGATAGAGGAGGAGGATGAAGAGGAGGGTCTGGGGTAGTGGAGGAGGAGGCCCCCAGAGGAAGACGAAGACGAAGAAGAGGAATCAAGGAAGTGGTGGTGGAGGTGGTGGTGGTGGTGGTGGTTGTGCCGTTGCTGCGGCCGTTGCTGCTGCTACTCTTGTTCTTGGTGTTGGAGGAATTGCTCGAGCACGAGGAGAAAGGAGAGAAAGAGGTGGAGGCGCTCGAAGAATCGCTGCTCGAAGAGGCTGCTCTCTGACTCTGACTCCGAGAGTGCCGATCCTTTCGGCGGAGGAATTCTAGCTGGCGTGGCTCACACTGCCGCCTCCACCTTCCCTCCGAGTTCATTCAGAGCCCTCCCTGGATGGGACGGTCCACACGTCTCTCGGTACCCGGTCGCGCGATATTTTCTGTCTGTCTGGCTGCACGGAGTTGAAGCACTGTGTTCAGGAGGGTTCCCGGCTCCCTAATAACGCTGGTACAGGGAGCTCGACATGACCTGGTTGCGATTGAGGTGAGTAAATTTTTAATTGTTACGTTGTTTTTTTTTTTAACGCCTTTCTTAAGAAATTTCAAATCCGACCCTGGTACAGGGTAACGCGTTACAGAGTTTGTTACTCGCTGAAAGAAAAATATACCGATGTTCATTTTAGAACTCTTTTTTATCTTCTTGTTTATACATACGATCTCGAGGGATGCTGGGGTAACTTGATCCAAATTGGATGAACTCTACTCTCTCGGATGCTTTCTATTGGTTAATTATCTTCTCGGTAGACATCACTTCAGGCTATTTCGCATCTTTTTATTTTCGAGTTAGATACTGGTTTTTTGGCATTTTTTTTTTCTTTTCTTTTTTATTCGTCCCTTTCGAGGATGCCGAAGGATCTGCTTAGCATGTATGGTATACATACGTGGGACTATACGCTGCAGCGTATAGCGTGTGATGGACTTACAGGATCGTCTTATTGCTAATTTCGCCCACGCTTATCGCTATAGATATACAGACCCCTTAAATACACAGCCCACGTATTATCTTTTAATAATCTTAATGTCTCATAAGTGTGTGACGATCATCAAATCACTCTGCGTGCATAATTCATAATTATAGAAGTAAAGAAGAAAAACCTATTATTCACATAAACGGAACCGACATTATCTCGTTTAACGTTATTGTCAGTCCATGTCACTGATAAATGTTTCTACGATATTTCATATTGATTTACATCTTTCCGATAACTAATGCTTCAATCTTATCCTGAAGAGTTTTTTTTTTATTTCTTCTCCAACATTTGACATAGTCTTATCGTATACCGCCAGTCGTCAGATACTAAGTAGATACAATTTCTGCAATACTAATCCTCGGAAACGAAAGTCAAATTTGAAAAAAAAAAATTAAAAATTTCTTGTTAACATAACTTTAAAAAATATACTATACAGCTATTTTTTTTTTCACAGATTGATCGCATCCGTGGTCTGCCTGGCCCTCGTGGTAGTAGAAGGGGTACGTAAAAAAAAAATATTATCTAACACGTTAATCGGTTCAAGAGCCACTGTCAGAGAAAAAGGACTATGGTCACATACGAGAAATACTTGCCGATGGTATTGTACACGTACTTGTCCCCACACGGGACACAAACCACCCAGAGTCACATAAACACACAAATAGGCAGTATGCGTTCCGGTTCACAACGTGTACCCGTTTCATTCATTGGTGGTGACGCTCGACCATCCAGGATTCATTCATAGATACAGAAGCTAGGGTAGATCTGTTTTTCCATGAGATTTTCGTTTCTATTTTTTAGCATCCTTCACATGGCCGATAATTTTTGCAAAAATAACAAGAAAAACGGGTCTTTTCGAAATCCTAGAAAATGGCAAAATATTCGATGCTGTCTTTGTCATTAGTTTGTCACTGGGTAGACAGTACCAGTCCGCCCACAAGAACTTAATTTTATTAGCCGTATGCACCAGCCCTCGTAACCGTTACTCACTACTGGAAATAGTTCACGAGTACGTATTACTGGAAACGTGCTTATCCGATTGGTTCATTGTTTTCTTATTTGTTTTTTTTTCCTTCACGGTTCCGCATATCGCGGGGTCATATCTCAGTCTTGTAATCTTGCGTAAGCTGTTTAAATGCGTAAAACATAAAAAATCGGTAATCGACTCTCGACTCTATGAAACTGTCACACGAAACTAGTATTCGGGTTTCCGTAATCTTGTTATAAAAAAAGAAAGCAAGAGAAGCGCTTGGACAGACTAAAGAAAAATAAAATAGAAATTAGAGTCAATACGGAAGTATCTGATCTCCTTATCAGCGAAATATTATTTCTTTAATTTCAACAGTTTTGATAATTAACACTTCTAACGCTTTCGTTATCGACGTCAAGTTCACGAAATACGTTTGATTTCGGACTATAAAATTGATAAAAAAAAAAAAGAGTATCTTTAATCTATTTACCGATGTGTTACGCTATTTGTATAATGCTAAAGACTCGAAACGTTTGAGAGCCACTTTACGCAATAAATAAGCTCGCTTGGTCGGAAACGGTGAGTTAACATGATTCGTGTTTGTGTTTGTAGGTGGTACCTACGTAGAAACGAAAAAAAGAGGAAACGAATGAGAAATAAAAAGACGTTAAGGTAGCCATGGCGATAAAGTCGAAGCCGGAGTAAATCTGTGTAAGCTAAGAAAAGGATAGATTGCACTGGTAGTGGTATAAGGTAGTAACAATAACAATAGTAGTAGTAGTAGTACCAATAATAATAATGCCAGCAATAGTAGTAGTAGCAATAGAATGAAGCAGAAGTCAACGCAAATCGTATACGGAAAAAAAATGAGGCAGCGAGATGCTTTAGAATGCTCGTAGTCCGAGCCCGCGAGCTGAGGTTGCGTAACCGTGTTTCACGACGGTGACCAAGACCGGCGACAAAACGCGATAAAAGGGACGATTCTTGAACCGTCACGAAAAGATATCTCGTATCTGGAATAAGAAAATTGGGTTAGCTCCTTTACATGGAGTCATTGCGTATCTAATACAAGACAAGACGTAGCCTCGATTCAGCAATGACTCTGTCGCTAATTAAATTTATCTGCATGAACTGCCGATAAATAAGATTTGACTAGAATTTATAATTTCCATACATTGACATGCTCGCTCGGTAACAGAAAATTTCTGTGTTACCGATGGTGTTTTCTTTTTCGTTGTTTTTTTTTCTATGCATTAGATCATTTCGCCTTATGAGGTCATCGCTGTTAATGGCAAACTTTATATACGGTCGATAACTATTCACACGTTTAGAATTGACCGTATCTATTGAATGTATTTTTTTTTTATTTTTTTTTTCCTAATAGCTCTCAAGGTCCTTTCGTCGATCTGAGATCAAGATCGAGATCATATGTGTGACGATTTCTAGTGCGAGCCGCGTGCCACGAATGATCGAAAGTTCAATTGCAGTTACGCGCTGTACGTTCATTGGGAAGATTCCCATGTAGGCAGCATAACACTTATATCGTGAGATAGGATCGTGAATGGGAATGACTTAATAGTAGTTTTACAGCTGCGATGATCGTTCCACTTAATGATTACGATCGCAGCATGACGTTTTACGAGTATTCAGTTACCGTTATACATTGGAGACGGTCTATCGGTTTACCATAATGACGATAGGTATTGGAAGCACATGTGAATTTTCGATATGTGGGTTTGTTATTATTATTTTATTAAAAAAGGGATAGTCTCGTATACTTGGTTGCTCGTTTCGATCGATGAATGGAAATTTAAAAGGACGTTATCCTATCGCCACCCCCGCACTGAGCTTGTCATTTCGTGTGATAACGGGTGTCTGTTATCAGCAGTGCACTTCCCGTGGATGCGCCGTTTCCCCATAAGAAAAAAATTGTAAAAATGTTAACGGGAGCAAGACAATCATTTTCTCGGAAGCAGCATAATGATGAGTCATCGGTGTCGTCGTAAAATGTTTGGTAATGGCGGCAGGGATGCTGGAAGATAAGGAGCTGGAGCTGTTTGCCAACGCGACATGAATTCTACTGTATTTATTTTTACTTGGAGGGGGGCAGTTTACTAAGAATAGTTTTAGGCATTCCTTTTTTTTCATTCTGCTTGTCTCTTCTGATTCTTATTCTTCTTTCTTGGGTACTTTCAAGTAGCCGTGATCATTGTGGGGTCAAAGTTCATTCTGTATCTACACGTTTACAGTCCGTGCTGGAGATATTTGAGTCGCGCAATTGTAATCGTATGTCTGTCGCTCCTTATAGGATTAATTATTGGATTATATTTTTTTTTATCATTGAATCATTGCTAACCTTTTTATTTGTGGTTTTTTTTTTAGCAATACAATTACTCGAGGTATGCAGGCAGACCAAAGCCGGTCGTACCTCTCCATGTAGGTCGTGGAGATATCGCGAAACCCGAAGGATACGACGAAGATGCTGCGTTGGATGAAAACTATTCGGCAGGTCCTGAAGATTTTACTTTATTTGTATTTTCTTTTTTCATTGGTTGATGCTATATACGGAATTTGTTATTTTTCAAAAAAATAAATTTCAAATTTTAATTACAGACCATACCGACGAATCTTATAGATGGGATTTAAATTCGAAGTCGTATGGGAATCGCGGCGGTGTTATAAACGAGAATGCAGAATCAAGGGATGGTGACTGGAACCGTTCCTCAAATCCTTATGGTGGTCAAGGCTCACAAGGATACGATGGTGGTTATGGTTCACAAGTAGCTGGTGGTAGTCAAGGTTCACAGGGATACGATGGTGGTTACGGTTCAGAAGGATCCGCAGGAGGTTATGGAGCTCAAGGACCAGCTGGTAGCTATGGATCCGAAGCGTCACAGACTTATTTTGGAGGTGACGAAAGTTCAGGAGCAGGATATGGAAATGTTCCGGAATCGGCGAATTCTTATGGAGGTCGTCAGGACGCGGCTGGCGGCTATGGTGGTCGTCAGGATGCGTCTGGTGGCTATGCTGGTCGTCAGGATGCATCTGGAGGCTATGGTGGTTATCAGGATGGGTCTGGCGGCTATGGTGGTCGCCAGGATGCATCTGGAGGTTATGGTGGTCGTCAGGATGCGTCTGGAGGCTATGGTGGTCGTCAGGATACGTCTGGAGGCTATGGTGGTCGTCAGGACGCGTCTGGAGGCTATGGTGGTCGTCAGGAAGCCTCTGGCGGCTATGGTGGATATAGACAAAATCAGAGAGGATATGATAGTGGTTCAGAAAATTATCCCAGCAGTTATACGGCCTTTCCTGTTCCTGGCGCAACACCACCTAGAAATTGTACGGGATCAGGATGCTGCGTTCCTAAGTGTTTTGCTGAAAAAGGATCACGAGTAAGTTTAGTAATTTTTGTTTTGCTTCCTTGATCAAGGATGATCATTCTTTGCATGAATTATTTTTATTTTAGGGAACACCAGGAACGTTTGGCCCGGAAGGACCTAAAGGACAGAGAGGTTTCCCAGGTGGTGAAGGTCTTCCAGGACCAGATGGGCAGAAGGGTGATCCTGGTCAGCCAGGACCTCGAGGACCTAAGGGAGAGCGCGTAAGTTTTTTTTTATAAATAAAATTAATGTTTATTATGTTCATAAAATTTAAATATTAAAATATAATATGTTTTCATAATTTAGGGTAGCATCGGTGTACCAGGATTTCCTGGTATCGATGGGATTCCGGGAGTTCAAGGAGCCCCTGGTAATGCTGGACGTCCTGGACGGGACGGTTGTAACGGAACGGATGTGAGTGATTAATATCAAATAATATAATTGATTAAAAAATAATAATAATTAATAACATCTTTTTTAAAGGGTGAAAGAGGAATTGATGGACGTCCTGGAGAACCAGGTCCTCGAGGCTTCCCAGGTGTTCCTGGTCCAAAAGGTAACAAGGGTCAACCAGCTTTCGCCGGAAATTTTCCAGTTGGTCAAAAAGGAGAACCCGGTATCGATGGAGTGAGAGGTCCCCCAGGACCTGCAGGACTACAAGGAGAACCTGGTTTACCTGGACCGAAAGGAGAACGGGGACCATACGTAAGTATTTGCGTTAAAAGTAAGTAATTAACAATTTAATATCAATTAACGTGAACATGTATTTTAGGGAGCACCGGGTCCTTCAGGACCTAAAGGTGAAAAAGGTAATATGGGTCTCGGATTTGAAGGAGTGAAAGGTGACAAAGGGCAGAAGGGAGATCGGGGTCCGCCTGGTTCCACGGGACCACTATACCCATTTAGTGGGCCCGCACCACAGATGTCAGGACCCACTGGTGATAGAGGCATAAAGGGAGACAAGGTAGGAGCTGGTAACTTTTTAAATAATTGTTATCTTGAAACTTAATGATCAGCTTCTTCTACATTTTATGCATTTATTAGGGAGACACTGGTCCATATGGACAAAAGGGTGAACCTGGTCCAATGGGAGATTACGGCTTTCCTGGAGATGTTGGAATGAAAGGAGAAAAGGGTTTACCAGGTGTTCCTGGTATTCGAGTGAGTTTTATTTAAAATTTATCTACAAAAGATTAACTTTCTGCGTAGGTTGGACAATTTTTTTTAAAATTATTATTGTCCATTTTAGGGTAGAGACGGTTTCTCAGGGCCCCCAGGACCTCCTGGACAGAAAGGTGATCGAGGTTACGATGGATTGGATGGTTTACCTGGACGTCCTGGAAAGAAGGGAGAACCAGGACGCGATGGGCCTACGGGAACTTCAGGATTACGTGGTCCCCCAGGACCACCTGGTGTAAGTTATTTTATATATATTTACATCTATTCAAAATTGATAATGGAGTTCTATTTTGCATTCCATTATGTGACCAACAGAATAATTACGAAATTATTTACAGGGTGGTAAAGGACGGCCTGGGCCTCCAGGACCTCCTGGACCGCGAGGATTTCCAGGTCCAGTTGGTCCGAGAGGATCGGACGGTTATCCAGGAACTCCTGGTTTAAGAGGACCGATTGGTATCCAGGGTGGGCCAGGTCTGCCTGGCACCCCTGGACCGGAAGGATTACCAGGTGAAAAGGGAGACAAGGGAGAAGCTGGTCTCACAGGATTCCCAGGATTGACTGGACCACGAGGTTTTGATGGGCCTCCAGGACCTGCTGGACCTCGAGGTCCTATGGGAGAGAAAGGACATTCGATAATAGTAAATATTATTTAACCATTCGTTTAATTACCAATGCTTTCGATTTGCGCTAAATATTTTTCTTTTCTCAATAGGGTCCCAAAGGAAAGGACGGTACACCAGGATTGGATGGTGAAAAGGGTCAAAAAGGAGAACGAGGCTATGCAGGACTACGAGGATTTCCTGGGGATTCTTTGGAAGGAATACCAGGAGCTCCTGGAGCTATAGGACCTCCAGGTGAACCTGGTGTACCAGGACGTAATGGAATCCCAGGAACCCCAGGAAGTCCAGGAGAAAAAGGCGAAATAGGTGGCCGTTGCCAGGATTGCTTACCTGGTTATCCAGGAGCTAAAGGAGATCGAGGGTTCGACGGTATTCCTGGTATAACAGGTCCTCGAGGACCACCTGGAGAACGCGGATTCCCTGGCGAGCCTGGTGCAGATGGACTTCCAGGAGTAATTGGACCACCAGGAGCTCCGGTACACTTTCAGATCTAATCCTTTTTTATATCCTGATAAATCATGTGCTAACTCATTATGAATTACAGGGTAGAGATGGTATTCCCGGAAGTCCTGGACCTCAAGGAGAATCAGGTGCACCAGCAGTGGTGCTTTTGAGTAGTTTGAAATTCGAAAAGGGTGATAAGGGCATGCGAGGGGAACCGGGAAGACAAGGACCTCCGGGACCACAAGGTCCCATTGGAGATAAGGGCGACATCGGACTGGAAGGATTCCCTGGAATGAAGGGAATGGCGGTAATTAATTTAATTGTCGTGCTGTAATAATTATAGCCTCAATGGATAAATTAATATAAGTTACGTACACTTTTAATAAATAAAGGGTGAACGAGGATTCCCAGGACAAGACGGTATTCCTGGCAGACCTGGAACTCCAGGATACAAAGGTGAAAAGGGTACTAGCGTAAAAGGAGAAGCTGGCGAACCAGGACTTAAGGGTTCGATTGGTCCAAAGGGTGAGCCTGGGTTATACGGACCCAAGGGTGAACCAGGTAAGCATCGTAATGACAATATTTTATTTTTCGTAATTAAACAATTGAATACTATGGTATGTAAATTTCAGGTAAATGCCCACCATTGAACTTGGAAGTTAATTTAAAGGGCGACAGAGGATCTCCTGGCGAAAAGGGAGAACCAGGACCTCCTGGTCGTGATGGGTTCCCAGGTGATAAAGGAGATGAAGGACTCCCGGTAAGTAAATACAACCATTTATGTATGTGTATACACACACATACACACAAATATAGAGTAATATTGAATGAAGACTTCATACAATGATAGTGGCATAAATTTATTATTAATTTCTGAAGTTTAATAAAAAATTCTTCCGATATGGAACTTCTACATCTTTGACCTCGGCAACGAGGTCACGGCTAGTGTATAGATATGCGGTTATCAGTACCTAGAAATTGTTCAACATAACAAGACCGCACCACTATGTAGTATCAGTTTTTAATAGATTTAAAAATATATGATAGAATTGCATTTAAAAAAGTTAATACAGTAATCCTGGTTGGCGCACGATAGCGCTCTTCTTTTCAATTTATCTTTGTCTTTTTTTTTGTTACTATTAATACTTGTTAGCTAATTTTCAGCACATATCTATGATGGAATGCTATTTTTCTCAATAAATTATATTTTTTACAAATCTAATCTATTCACATTTATTAGTGAATTCAACAACACATAAATTATCTTGCAGCATTTCGTTGCTTTTTTTTTTAAATTACTCATGGCTTATCAGAAATAATATCGCATGAATGATTTTAAATTTTATGCCAGGGTCCTCCAGGACCAGTTGGACCAATAGGATCTCCGGGACCAGTTGGACCCCGAGGGCTTCCAGGACAACGTGGAGAAAAGGGTGACGTTGGTGTCATGGGTTTCCAAGGCGATCCAGGACGCGATGGACCACGAGGCTTTCCTGGTGCTGCTGCTCCTAAAGGAGTTAAAGGAGAACCTGGAATTTCGGTAAAGGGAAGCTTAGGTCTGACTGGACCACCAGGCGAGAAAGGAGAACGTGGTCTTCCAGGACCACCAGGAAAGGACGGTCCACGTGGTTATGCTGGATTAGTAGGCTTGAACGGCGAAAAGGGTGACACCGGAACTCCAGGACTTAATGGTCTACCTGGAGCACCTGGAGAAAAGGGTGATACTGGTCCGGTTGGTCCAATTGGACCTCCAGGAGTTGCAGGAATCCCAGGAATGGATGGGAAAAAGGGTACAGTAGAACTCGTACAAAGAAAAATATTGTATTTACGAATAAATAATTAATTAATCGCACATAAATTTTAGGAGAGCCTGGTTTATCCGGAGAACCTGGCAGGACTGGCCTTCCTGGGTTCCCAGGCGTTAAAGGGGATCCCGGTGAACCTGGAATGGATGGGCAGAAAGGTTATCCTGGAAGACGTGGTATCCCTGGTGCTCCTGGTCGACCGGGACTCGAAGGCCCACCTGGACTAAAAGGAGATCGCGGTGAGAAAGGTTCTCCAGGTTTCCCTGGACTTCCTGGTATGGATGGAAAGCCTGGATTGGTTGGTCCACAAGGTCTTAAAGGTGACCGCGGATTCAATGGACTACCTGGTGCACCAGGACCTATTGGTTTCTTGGGAGAGAAGGGAGATACGGGTTTCCCCGGAGCCATTGTAAGCTCACGTTTTATTATTATATAATATTTTAAGTAATGTAATTGAATTGAAAAATAATTTTTAAATGAACTGTTCATAAACTGCTAAAAACTTGTGTAATATTTTTAGGGCAGAAAGGGTGAACCCGGTCGAGTATCTGAAAAGGGTCAGAAGGGTGAAACTGGTACCCCTGGACTTCGTGGGCCCCCAGGAGTGCCCGGACGAGATGGGATCGATGGCGCAAAAGGTGAACCAGGAATACCAGGAGTAGGTAAAGATGGAATTCCAGGACTTAAAGGAGAACAAGGAGTTCCTGGACGCAATGGACTTCCTGGATTGCAAGGACCAAAGGGGGATAAAGGTGTTCAAGGATTACCTGGATTCAAAGGAAATACGGTAAATAAATTTATCAGATATTCTTCCGTAAAACTTTTATATTTTTAGAATTAATAACATTGGTTTGTCAAAAATTTTGTTTATCGTTCATTTATCAATTTTTTGTATCAATAGGGTCCTCCTGGTCCTTTCGGCGAACCTGGGCCTCCTGGACTTGATGGACTTGCTGGAGAAGTTGGCGATATTGGTCCCCAAGGACCTCCTGGATTCCCTGGACCCGACGGTGATATAGGACAACCTGGACGAGATGGTCTAGATGGTGCTAAAGGAGATCGTGGTCCAATCGGTATTGATGAAACAATAATATTAAATTATTATTAAATAATTAATTACGAATTTTCTCTACGAATGCCCTTCATTATTTATAGGATCTACTGGATTCCCTGGTATGGTAGGACCAGGCGGAGAAAAAGGAGACCGTGGGCCCCCTGGATTGACTGTAGATATCAAGGGTCAAAAGGGTGAACCAGGTGTTCCTGGTCGTCATGGATTGCCTGGATATAAGGGAGAACGGGGCTTCGAGGGTCCTCCCGGATATGGCGGTGAGAAGGGTGATAGAGGACTACCAGGACCCGCTGGACTTCCGGGTGCCATTGGTTTCCCTGGCGAGAAAGGTAAGTTATCTTCTAAAGATGTTTCACTGAGGTTAAAAACTATCTCTAATATACATTGAAATTATCCTGGCTGCTTCAGGCGATATGGGACTACCTGGTCCTAGTGGACTTCCGGGTTTAACAATAAAGGGAGAGAAAGGATTACCAGGCCTACTAGGAAAACATGGTCGCGATGGAGCGCCTGGATTACCAGGAGAAAAGGGTGAGCCCGGATTAGAAGGACTTCCTGGCCAAAAAGGTGAACCAGGACCATACGGACCCATTGGACCTCAAGGCGAGAAGGGTGACGCAGGTCCTGCTGGAATGCCAGGATTTCCTGGAATAAATGGTTCTCCAGGACCACAAGGACTTCAAGGAGCAGATGGAGAACGTGGTCCCAAAGGAGACCAAGGTTTACCAGGACTTTTTGGAGCTCCTGGACAGAAGGGAGAACCTGGCTTGACTGGTAAGAATTATTTCACTGTAAACAAAAATCATCATACCCTCGGTATTTACTTTGAATATTCATAATTAAAAATTGTTTAATCCTTTTGCTCAGGACCGCGAGGATTAGACGGAATTCCCGGTGAGAAAGGAGATCGTGGTAACGACGGACAACCTGGATATCCTGGACCTCAAGGAGAAAAGGGAGACCGTGGCTATCCTGGTGCCCCAGGACTGAGCGGAGCTCCTGGATACGTTGGTGAAAAAGGAGATCAGGGCGAAGATTGCTTGCAACCACCAGCAGGTCCAAAAGGAGAACGCGGTTATCCTGGTAAATATTCTTGGTATCTCATAATCATTCCATCACATGAAAATTATTAATAGAGTCTAGACATCCAAAAAATTGTCCACCAAATATCCAAATCCCTCTAACTGCACTCAATTGTTAACGAACGCTTATTTTTCGCAGGTCCTACAGGGCCACCAGGTCCCCCTGGCGAGAGAGGACCTCAGGGTCCCGAAGGCTTCCCTGGTATAAATGGAATCAAGGGCGCACAAGGTCCAATTGGTGTACCAGGTCCTGCAGGATTTAGAGGTCCGCCTGGACCCGTCGGACCACCAGGTTTCACAGGTATTCAAGGACCAGCTGGAAGCCCAGGTCCTAAAGGAGAACAAGGACTTCCATGTGAGACCATTCCGGACTACCTAACAGGAATCCTCCTGGTTAGACACAGTCAGAGTCAAAGTGTTCCCACTTGCGAACCAGGACATATTAAACTCTGGGAAGGTTACAGTCTTCTTCACACAGATGGCGATGAAAGAGCACATTCCCAAGATCTGGGTAATTATTCTTTAATTCAAAATATTTTAAAACGACTTTACAGTATCGTGCTTGAATAAATATTTCTTAGAACTTCTTCATTAATTCGCAATACGGAAAATCAGTAAAAATTTCTATATTTTTTTTTTTTATTCATTATTATCCAACAGCGTAAACAGTTCTTAATAGACTCAATTGAGAAAATCTTTGATATACGCATCTTGCATATTTAAATTCCCCATATGCCTCAAAACCCAAGGCAGCGACTGGTCGTACAGTATTGCGAGGACAGCATCGCGCAATCGTTTTTTTTTTTTTACAAATCTCTCTCTCCCACCATTTCTTTTAATTCGAGCCGTCCAATAAATTTTCTGAAAACAGGTTATGCCGGCTCATGCGTAAGAAAGTTCTCGACGATGCCCTTCCTGTTTTGCGACGTCAACAACGTATGCCATTATGCGAGTCGCAACGACCGTTCCTATTGGCTCTCTACCAACAGTCCTATTCCGATGATGCCGGTTGAAGAAACCGCCATCGAGGAATACATATCCAGGTAGAGTAAACAAAATATCAGTTGAAAACAATTTATCCAACACCTTTCAGACTCATAGGTCACAATGCAAATCGTACACGACATATTTGATTTCCCATGCAACAAAGTCTCACTACTTGTAAAGCAATTACCTAATGCTACGATCGTAATGATCGGGCGAATATTATCGACAGATTTAAGTATTTTTCTGATTAAATATTATTATTATTATTTTTAATTAATTTCACTATGAATTCACATCAAGGAATCGTCGCTAGATATTACTTTGCATAGATATATACGTTAAGCTATTGCGATTGGTAGAAATTTAATTTCTCTTCATCAGGAACCAGTTGATTTAGTAAAAAAAAAAAAAATATATTTTTGAATTAATAAATAAATTTTTTTTCAAGGTGTGTCGTTTGCGAGGTACCAGCTAACGTTTTGGCAGTGCACAGTCAGTCGTTGAATATTCCAGAATGTCCAAATGGATGGACGGGTCTGTGGATCGGATACAGTTTTGTCATGGTACGTAAATTCGGATGACATGTAATCAACTGGACTGAAAAATAACATTAAAATAAACATTGACCAATTCTTTTCCATGTCTTTTGTTTAGCACACCGGTGCCGGTGCTCAGGGCGGTGGTCAATCACTATCTAGTCCTGGATCCTGTCTGGAGGACTTCCGGGCAACACCGTTCATCGAGTGCAACGGTGCCAAAGGTCACTGTCATTACTACACAAACGAATATAGTTTCTGGATGGCCAGCATAGACGACAACCAGCAATTCAGAAGACCTGAAAAGCAAACTCTCAAAGCTGGCAATTTAAGGTCCCGAATAAGTCGTTGCCAAGTCTGTATAAAACACACGTAAAAGAAATTCATAATCAATTTCACACGAAATTGGTAATAATCTATTGAAAGTTAAAGTCTACGAAGGGCAAAGAAAAATGAAAAGATATTGCGTAAGCCTCTGCAAAACGAGTGTATAATGATTGCCATTTTGTTTTTCATGCTAAAAAAAAAGAGAGATAGAGAGAGAAAGACAAAAATAGGGAAAGAAAGGAAAAAAAAAGAGAGGAAAAAGAAAGAACAAGATATTTCTTTCCCACTCTTTCTCTATCGCTTGTTCTGTTCTTTCTTTTTCTTTTCTTTAATTTCTCTCCTCTGCCATCTTTGTAGTCTCTGTTCATTCGGATGAACTCTCTTTTTTTCTCGTCCTCCTGTTCGCGATAACTACTTCGTATGCCCAGTGTACTACCTAGCATGTAAAATAATATATAATTTATATTCGTAAATCCGTAATGGACGACTAAGTTTATTATTCGTACTACCATGAAACACTGCCCATATCCAATATGGCAAATTCACATATTGTATATTAATATAATACTTTCTTAGCCTCGTAATCGTGTGACGCCAAATATTTAAGTACATACATAGGTATTTTGCTACGTAGACAATAAATCTATATTTTGAAAATTCACTTGCGATTTTTACGTTCGACTTAGGGATTTCAGCTGCACGCGCACACACCTATCCATATGTAATCAGTATATCGATAAGACACTGAATTCCTCTCAGATTGATTATCACTCCAGTACTTTTCTCCTTCTCAATATTATTTTCCCGCAAGTCAGTGCGACTGCCGACTATTTGCGATCTGGAATGTAAATTAATCGAATGAACGTAAACAGCAGATCGTTATTATTTCTGTGACGTGTACTCGACCAAATAACGAGTATACGTGTTATCACGAATATGGTATATACCACCAGTCGTATGTTTCACCATGAATAAATTTCATGGAATAACAACCTTTTTCTTTAATATAAAGTTAACGCAGTCACTTTCGAAGGTAGGTGAGTTTACTGAGTAACGCATATTTTTCATTTGATACAATCTTTCGAGACTGACGATGCGATATCTTGCTTATTAGCTTTTTCAATGTAATTCTCGGATTAAAGCTAAAGATTTTGCTTAAAAAAGATATCGACTTCGTGTATATTGCAAATACGACGAGTTGACCTTTGGCGAAATCTAAGAAAACCACCTCGACTACTTTTCGTGATATTCACGTGCCACCAGAAACCCGTTCCCGTGCGATACTGGAATTTTTAGCAAGGTCCTTAAAATATCAGTAGAACAGTCTTACCTGTGTCTTCTTCTCTTATAGGATTTCAAGTCTATCGGCTGTTCTCACAATTTGCTCTGACATAGGGGTTAATAGTTCATACAGTCTTGAGGTCAGTATCCTCTGTTCTACTACGATGATATCATGATACGAATAGATGCGGCCATAGCCACTGACAGCTCTGCGCATTTTACCAGTGACGTCATCCAACCCTCTACTCCGATTGGCTGACTGCGTATGCTTCGTAGCCACGCCGCAACGTCAGTTACAATTTCAGGGGTCATCCGCTTACGAACCGAAACGTAAATAAGTCCCCTCAAAGTGAAAATTGGTGGCGCTTTGAACGTGACGTCATTAGACCCTGCGCGAACTTAACCAAAATACGATCGCCAGTGGCTACACCTTGTCTACTTGTATTACGCTGCGAAGAACTTCCGACTGTCAGCCAGACAAGGGGAGTTATGTGCTTCCTTCCGTTATCTATTTCGCGACAGGATGAAATCGCCAAATTAAATTGAATGGGACATCTTTACTTGCAGGACAATCTGAAAGTCGACGTTTGTTTCATTATCGTTTGTATTACGTCATAATCACACATAAAACGTATCGACAAAATCGTCATATTTGCAAGACGAAGATTTCGTAGCGATAGAAAAATAGCGTAATAAAAAATTGATTAACGATAACTCCTCGTTATAAACTTGTTGTAAATACTCTTACGTTGTGTTGTTTATCTATCGTGTTACGATTATGCTAGTCCTTGATAATTTGCCAATCATCGTTCTTGATTTTGTCCTATGAAAGTGTCGAGCCTCCAAAAGTTCGACAGTCCCGCTTTGAAAACTTGAAAAACAACATTCCGTAAGGCAGTGAACATTTGCGTGCGAAAAAATGTTCGACTATTAAACGTGGTAGGATTGTACGAAGCGGTGGGGATAATAAAAAAACAACAACTGGCTGAACGTCTAATTAATTAAGTTGGCATGAATCGTGGGCATGATACTTAATGCCTTGGGGCAGATCAGATCATCTACGTAGCAAAATCGAAATCCATAATGTTTAATTACAAACGGAGGTGTGGAACCTGTCGACCAATCGGAATCTTCTACCAGGATCGTCAGAGGATTTCAACTGTTTCCACATCCCGTTTTGGTTCAGTGATCGGGTAACAAGCAAACCTTCGTTATACCTGTACCTATCGGCGCTAGAAAGTGCACGAGTGCTCGTAGGGTTTAGAAAATTGTATTTTATATTTTGAAAATATATATATACTTTTTTTCAATATGTCTTCGAAAAATTACACGCGCACACGGTGGGACGTTCAGGCGTCGGACATTGCAAGAAAGACTCACAATCCCATCAGATCAATCGTGGAGAATATCGTTATCGAACCGAATCCTAATAAGAATATGATAGCTCTATCTATTGGTGAGTCTTTAAAATAATTTTTATGAACGCCTTGTCGAATAGAAATTTTGGAATATGGACTTTTTTTAATCGTTTTTGTGCTACTGACCATCTGGCTCTTTCGAGGACATTTGGACGTATCGACCGAGTGACTTTAATGCTTAGCAACTCTGTTGTAGTTGTATGTATATATACAGCACTCTGTACTTTTCCGTATTAAGGTGATCCCACAACGTTTGGAAATTTAAAAACCGCTAAGGAGGTAATCGACGCTGTACAGGAGAGCGTCGCGTCGCAATTATACAACGGTTACGCGCCTAGTACAGGTATATTAATTAATTTATACCAATTAATTATTTTGCAACGTATGAATCTCCTTAATTAATACACAACAAGGCTCTACCCTATACCATATTGCAATTTACACGTAACATCGCGAAGCTTCAAAGTAAAAATAATTGGACTTCAATTTGGTAGCATAACGTTGGAAATACAAAAAACGAGATAAAAAGACAATTTTTTTATATACAACTTTTATCAAAGGGTATCAAAAAGCAAGAGAGGCGGTAGCTGAGTACAGTTCGAACGAGTTTGTCAAAGTCGATCCAAACGTAAGTACTGAGATGAAATCATATTAGGCTGAAGTAAAAGAAAAAAAAAGAAAAAAAAACGTAAAAAAATTATGAAAATTTTATTTTAATAAAAGAAAATATTAAAACTTTTTCTTCGGTAACAAACAATATTTTCAGGATGTCATACTGTGCAGTGGCTGTTCCTGCGCTTTGGACTTATGTATCACTGCACTGGCACGACCCGGACAAAATATTTTGATACCGAGACCTGGCTTTTCGATTTATCGTACCTTGGCAGAAGGTCTAGGTATTACAGTGAGGTCCTATAACCTTTGTGTAAGTAGTATTTATATATATATATATATACCCGCACAGTAGTATACAATGTAGAATTCTGACAAGTATAGAGAAGCAGGTATCTAAAGTGAGCGACAGAAAGGAATATCGACCCTTGGCCATAATAAAGATTAATCGAGATCAATATCGATTCCCTTTGTAGCCAGATTCGGGTTGGAAAATCGATTTGGACGATTTGGAATCAAAAATTGATGAAACGACAGCTGCGATTGTAATAAACAATCCATCAAATCCCTGTGGATCGGTATTCGCTCGTGACCATCTATTGGACATTTTGGATATAGCAGCACGATATTACGTTCCGATCATAGCGGACGAAATATATGAACACATGGTATACACGAAGAAAGAAATATAGTAGAAATTTGTATTTTACATTGCACGAAAGATATTCTTTTTTTTTTTATCATCAGGTATTTCCGGGTCGGACATTTTGGTCGTTAGCTTCCTTGTCCAAGGAAGTTCCTATATTGTCCTGCAGTGGACTCACCAAGAGGTTCGTAAATCTCGTGTTAATAACTTTAGGTGTAATATAAATTACGACAGCTGGTACGCACAATTTTATTAATGTAAAGTGAGGTTTATTGCCGTATGAATTTACAAAAATTTATACGCCTCGAAATTTTACAGGTTTTTGGTACCAGGCTGGAGAATGGGTTGGATTATAATTCACGATAGGCAAAATATTCTCGACAGGCAGGTAAATGTTATTTTTATATTATTCATACACGAAACTCAAATAATGCATATATAATGGAATCGTCTACCCCGAGACGGTGAACGTGACGAATAAAACGATTGGAGAAGTCTTGTTGTGGAAAAAAAAAAAGAGAAAAAAATATAGGGCTGAGAGAAAATTGAAACAAAAGGAAACACGTCTCTCGCCGCGAGAACAGAGATTTGATTAAATTTCGTTCGTTAAACTTTGCTCGGTTATTAAACTCTCCCGAATCGTTGTTTCGCGTATTCAGGATTTTGCAGAGTGAAATTGAATTTATAAAAAAGACGATCGCATAAATCAGATTGAAAAAAAATAATTTCACGATAAAGGGAAGAAAAAATGGCTTTCTGTTTTTTATTTTAAAAATTCAAAAATTATACTTTACCTATACGACCAATAGTCACTGTGTTACGTTTATTCAATTTTTCCACAGATTCGCAAAGGACTACTCTCTTTGAGTCAGCGTATAATCGGTAGCAATACTATTGTACAGGGTGCTTTGCCAGCGATATTAAGTAAGACACCACAGAAGTTCTATGATGACGTAATAAATACACTATACGTAAGTAGGCCTTAATCCATCACGAATTTCTCATAGATTTTAATAAAATTTAAAAAAATATCTTTTTTTTTAGACACATTCAAAACTTGCTTATAAGTATATCATTGAGGTACCAGGCTTAAAGCCTATAATGCCAGACGGCGCCATGTATATGATGGTAAGAAAAAAAAAAAGGACGGACTGTACGTAAGAAGAACAAAGTACAAACCGTTCGATAATTTTGTTCCAATTTTTTCTGAATTTTTTTTTGGGGGGGATTTTTATTTTGTATATAGGTGTACATAGATCTTGGCTGCTTTCCTGAATTTAAAACCGAGCTTGAATTTGTGCAATGTTTGCTCATGGAGGAGTCTGTATTTTGTTTACCAGGCCAGGTTCGTTTCTGGTTAATTAACGAGGTTGAGATATTTTTTTTTTAATGTGGTTTTAAGTAATTAAAAATTTTTTTTCAGTGCTTTGATTATCCCTCTTACATGAGAATGGTTATTACCGTGCCGGAAGATATGCTGCAGGAAGCCTGTTTGAGGATCAATGATTTCTGCGAGAGACATCATTGCAAGACGTCCCATGAGATCATTAGGAATTCTCTTCGGCGCGTGGAAATACCTTATTAATCCATTTTGGATAATTGTTCATTTAATTAGCTGTTAGTTTATTCATGTACATACATACGACGATGCTTCCACCAAAAATATTAATTAATTCTTTTTTAATCACATACCAAGAGTTTATCCTTTTTCGTGGATTCTGCGAATGAGCTGCAGTTGAAGCAAGTTGGAATGATATTTTAAAAGAATTAATTTTCAAAAATAATATGCTACGCTCATGAAGACTTTCTCGAGTCATTTCACGTTTATTCAGGTTCGATACGCGTGCCGGGTTCTTTTGAAACTCGTGTGGCGTCTGCCACGGTACAGGTATAGAAAAAAAGAAAATTAAAAATCAGCGATAGAAACTATAAAATATTTGGAATGAAAGAAATTGTCTATTCGCGTCCAACGGTTATGATTTCGTAATGATTTTTTATGGGCGTAACTCAAAAAAATTTTTTACATCGTATTTTTTTTAATTATTTTAGTATTAACGCTATTGTTTCGCGAAACAGTAACAAGCTCTAGAATGAAACGTTCATTGGAGACTTTTTTTCAAACAGGTCGAGTACCTGGTTCCTCTTGTCCTAGTAATTTCAGTAGCTGCCACAAAAACACAGTGACAGCCTTAAAAATCATTAAATCCGTGTCGCACACGTATAACAGTCATGGGATTAATAGCCATCAAAAGCGATTTAAAGCCAGTAAAATAACGAGTGCGAAAATCAAATTGAATTTTAATTATCAACCCAAGAAATTACATTTCAAATTCACTCGGCGGATCTTCCTTAAATATGATTTCTCGAGTGGAAGCCTAATTTCGAGATTATATACAATTATATTCCTAGGTAGTTCTCAGAATAATCTTAGTCGCCCTAATTGACCAAGAAGTTCAAAACTCATTTCAAAAATCATGTAAAATTCCTCAAGCAGAGTTCACACGAGTTCATTCGCTGGACCTTACTGCATATGTATATATATTCCCTTTAAATAATTCCTTATTCTTACCGAGTCTAGAAACTTTTTGTCAAGACTGTACACACTCGTTTGTACATTGTTAACTGAAAACCTTCTATAGAACATCTACGGCTCATTATCGCATACCTACATACATTATAATCCATGAAGCAACGTTACAGTCAGCCAACCTAACGTCGCGCAAACGAAACACGTTCGACTCCCTCGATTACAATTCTCAATTATCCGAAGATTACGGTCACGTACTCGAGTCTGATTGAGACTACGATTCATTTTAGAGTAGACTGTACACGTAACCCTTATAGATGCTCTCGACCCGGTGGAACATTAGCGAGGGTAAATTCTGGGCAAAAATTTTTCGATTAACGTAAAAAAATGTTAACTGGTTAAGGAAGACGAGGGAAAAGATTTTTTTTATTTATAAAAAAAAGTTATTGACATTCTAACAGCTGTTCTTGTGGTCTGAGAAATTAGAAGAAATTTTTTTAACAATTAAAACCAAAGTATTAGTTACCCTAGAGATTTTGTGTACTTAGGACGATTACCATTCTGCCAAGGGATGCTGGAGAGTTTCCGGGGTGGCGCAGATAGGTACTTTTTTTTTTTCAAGCAGACTTTCCTCCTTCTAAAGACGTAAATAATAGAGTGGCGTTGGTGCACCCCTATAAGCGAGGGACGAGGTACTGTAGAGCTAAGGGGTCGACGGGGGGTGCTAAAAAACGTATTTGACGAAGGGTAGCAGAGAGCAACGAGAGCAGGCAGCCAAGCAAGAGCCAAAGAAGAATGTACACGTTCAATCTTGTAGGTACCAACCACTCGTAAAAGAATGAACAACCCCTTGTTCGCACGTGCTTTATTCGAAAACAATTGTAGACTTTCAAAAAAAAATTCCAAAGGATCTTTCTTTGGATTTTTAAGGATATTCAGACATTTGCGTATAGACAGGGTGCATTAAAAAAATTGTCCACGCGAACGAATTAATTGCTTGCTGTACGCTGGGTATAATAATAATAATTCTCAGGGGATATGATCACAAGGGATTTATGTAGAATTATTAAAAAATTTTCAGTAGGTCGAATTTCAGCTGTTCTGTCAAAAAATCACTATCCCGGTCGCGTGCTTGTCGAATTTCACTTTTAATACAAAAAATCAAAGCTTAAGCTTTAAGTTCAGGATGATCGGGGCAGGCAGGTTCTATTTATATCGTCGTCGGATAGCTAGGAGGACTATGGGAACATTATGCTGTCGTCCAGTTAACTGTACGTAGTGTGTTGTGTCGATTATACCTAACTGGAATAACTTCAGGTGGTATTGATCCTCGAATGACACCTGAAGTGGATTTCTATCCAGGTCGATACTGATACTTTTATAATGGGAAATCGATTTGAGTTTTGGACGTTGGTATTGAATTTTATGAGACTGAAGTATTTATTTTATTATACTTCGAATATTGTTTCCGTATCAATATAAATACAGAACGGTAGATTGAGAAAAATTTTGAAAAAAAATTGGGTTGAGACAACAACCCTTCGAATCCAGGTAGCGAACTTAACTCCATATTTATACATATGTATGTATACATATATTTGGTAGGGTAGTGAAGAGGACTTTTTTCTTATTTTATATAAATAGTAATTGGTAGTTATGAGGATTTTTTAAGCTTTTTGAGGACAATCGTGATTACATTTTGATTCTTAAAATTCAGTGCGAGGACCATATAGCGATTTCTGGTTCTGATGGGCTTACAATTAGAATTAGCTAGGTGTGGTTAGATTAGGTTAGAACTCCAATTCTAAATGCAACAAGGGTTAGTTTTACGTCGTTTAGTTTTACGAAAAATTTTTAGAGTGCTTTAAAAAATATGTGTTTTCTGTCCCCGTCATTTCAAACAAATTTCGCTTGAAAATTCTTCCAATGCAAATATGAACTAAGCAAACCAACTGCTGCTTTTGTTTGAGTGAAATATTATTTGTGATTTACATGCAGTGTAGTCGAATGAACTCATTCGGATGATGTTTATTGTAACTATTTGATGGAATTGAAATAATACTGAAAATTTCGTTGAATCAACTTTTTCGTATTTTATAAGAATAACATTCACTGGAAACAAATAAGCTGCTCTGAACTGTATGTGAACGATTGGTTTTACCAAACTTTTATTTTTAATTTAACTATCAAATACAGATATCGAACCGTCCGAGTTGTCTGATTGTCGATACATCATATATGTATATATATATATATACGTCCAAATACAGATTTGACGTTAAGCGGAAGAACGTATAACTTTATCTAAAAATTTTCCACTTTTTGATTATTTATGTTTTTTTCAAACTTTGTTATGCCACAGTGGATCCGTTGTTTCCAGTTTTCTGAATATGATATCAATTTTGGATTCAGCAGCCTCAGAAACTTTAAGATACTCAAGCACAATGAAATCGTAATATTTTTCGTGTATACATATATAAGTGACTGACAGTAAAGTAAGTAAAAATCTAAGTAAACTGTCGAAATAACCAATGTCGAGATTTTGTGTAACATTTTTACCGTGCGGTATATCACTTTGTATTGCTCGAGGTTCGTCTAGAAAAAGCATTGAAGATAGTTGCAATTTCTTGTTGGATAATTTAATTTTAAGAATCAAACGAAAGATTACTGTTAACATAAAATATTATCGATATGATAAGACGTCCCGAGGTTACTATGTTCAGAGTCATTTTTATCGTGAATTTCGTAGTAATTTTTAGCATATAATCATCTCCGCATAAATAAATAGACAATCGCCTTTAAACTCTCTTTTGCTGTCAGCTTTGTGCGAATAATTTTTTCTTATCTGAGTAGCATGTGTACAATATTACGCCTTAAGTCGTACGTTAGTGAAGATAGCTTACGTGCAAGAGCCAACATCGAGATATTTATCTCTAAAGTCAAAGCTCGGGTCGGTGTGACCTAGGGTTAAGATTTGGCAGATTGACTATCTGCGTCTTTATCATAGCCACGTAAAGGGCTGTGGGTCTGTCTCACTCGCACTGATGGATGGTATAAAGAACTTGCAAAATTTAAAGGCCAAGGTGGTTCTGATGTGTATGCATCTCTGTCCTATTCATGTAAATTCCCTTAGCTCTATCTCACTCGCACTTACGAGTAGTATAGGAAAATCCAAAAATCAAATAATAAGAACCTTTTCGGTGCCATTGGGGTTAACCCTGTATATATATAATACAGAGAAAAATATGTAGTTACCTAATTATCACTAGCTAATCAATATCACGTACATTAACGCCAACCAAAACTACTGTAAAAACTGTGCTAACCAAGCGCGAAAGACTATACTATATTCGATACAAGAAAATTTGTATTAATCCAGGTATCCCGTTGACATATAATAATCTCGAAATCCCATAATACATAAACTATCCTAAAGAAGAATTAACCGAGTAAGTACAAATATATTCTAATCCGCCAGAAAACAATACATCGATCTACCCCCCTAATCCCGCAACCTATCAAACTGATAAACTCGGCACGCTAGCAGCCCTACGGGTTACCCAAAACCTCGGTAAAATTGTTCACACCGTCTAAGAAGCGTTCAGTGAGATTTCCTAATTCAAAAAGCAAAGAATCTGACAAGACACGCGTTCACGTCTCCGCGCGTTGAAAGCAACGAAGCAGAGACAAAAAGAGAAAACGGGAACGTTCCTCTGGGTCAACTGATTAGCATGTGGCAGTAAGGCGGCCGGTTTTCCACGAGATCCAGGCGAAGCCTCCCCTAAGACGTTGGAGGGTAACGGGAAAGGTAGAGGGTGGTAGTGGGAATCAGGGTGTGCCAGGGTGCTCGAAGCTGCCAGGAGAGTGCATCTCTTTGGCCGTACGTACCGCAGCACGTTCACCCGTTATAAGAGACAGGGTGTTAGGTAGGGTAGGGTAGGGTGTGCTGTTGCCGCCGTCGCCGTCGCCGTCGCTGCTGCTGCTGCTGCCGATGCCGTCGCTGCTGCTCCCATTGCCCATTGGCATTGCTGTCCCTAGTATTGGTGTGTGACATTCGGCCGGTGGTGGGGAGCGCGTCTGCGCCGGAAGGATAAGAACCGTAGGGAGTTGGCACGCCGGATGGAACGGCTAGTGAGTTTTATCCAACGATCCGGGAGGCTCGTTTAGGTAGTGGTCCGCGCCCCACAGCCGTGACTGCCAAAGAACTACGGGCTGCTGGCTACTGACTGCCAGCTCTCTTCTGCTTTACTCTCGGTTAGCCCTACAGGAGAGCAGAGTCCGTATCGACCTGTTAAAACCGCGTCGTGATAACCACGCGGTGACATAAAGGAAAAAAAAGGCCATATAAATATATCATCTCTTTGTGTGACAGTGAAATACATTCGGATAAGAGAACCGGGCCTAGGCAAGGTACGTTTCTTAAGGTGCATCTGATTAGTTTGTCTTATTATGAAAAGTAGAATACTTCGTTTTGACAGTGCCTGCTTCATTTGGGATGTATAGCGCGCTAGCGGACTACGGGCTAACCACCCGGTACTCATTGAATTTGCTGTTGTCTCGGCGTGCGCATTTGTCATGACGGTATTTTTGTGCTTTCTTTATTTATTTATTCTTTTTAATCGTCAATTATCTTCGCGTTCTTCTGCGTTTTCTGTTGTTTCTGGTTGGCGCAAGTCGCTTATCGAGGGTGCAATAGGGGTTACCTGCTTGATTTTACCTGGCCAATGGCGCTGCCCCTGCCGCCTCCTTAGGTTCTCTCCTACACCCCAAACAGGTTATTGATTTTGCTCAAGGAAGAGGATGCGAGTACGCCCTTAAGGATTATGCTCGTTATACGACAAATTGTTGGATTATGTTTGGTTTTTATGAGTTTTCAGTCTTTTCTATTTTTTTTTAACGTTAATTTCTTTTTTACTTCATTTACGTACACCGCGTTCTTCGTTGTGGCATTACCGCGTGTGCGCTTCGTGTAATTACCTATACCGTACGTGGTCTTCGTACGTATTATCGTATGTAGCTATGGATTTTATGGATTCGTGGGTCACGGGTACTCCACGGGTTCTCGTCGGAAGACACGACGGATTTACATGACGTTCTGGCTCGCGTGCATTTTACTGAAGTATTGGCAAGCTGTTGCAGCGGTTCGATGGCGATACACCGCGAGTTCCTTAAACCTTTATAGCTCAACGAGAATATCCCGCGTCTCGATGTAACAGTAATATTTTTTAGAAGAGTTTTAATAAAAATATCAAAAAATACGTATATTTACCTGAAACTAATTAAATTGAAAATTGGCATTTGATGTACGAGAGTAACTACTGGTTTTTATTTCGAATACACGTTTAATGAGGGTGGGAGTGGAGGAAAGAATAGTAATTTTGTACATTTATTTATCTCGTGGAGTATTGAAAAAAAATTTTTTAACTGATGTAGATACAATACAAATTCTGGTATATATAGCACACGTGACCAGACACAACAAACGTTACGCAATAATGGTAACCTTTTTTAATGGTCGCCTACCTGGGTATATCTTAACGTAGAACAAGACCGGAGCAGACCAGACTAAAGGAGTTTATGTTTTCTGGATGGGTCTTACCACTCGCGAAGTCTGTCTACGTTTCGACGGAGGGTCGCGTTCTTTTATAACTCGGGGGGAAACGGCTTCTGATAGTGTCGTACATGTGTGAAGCAGCCGGCAAATGGAATTCGTCGAAAACGAAAACGCCCCGTTCTTTGAAAATGTTTTTTCAGAGAGATATTTTCCCGTACTACGTAAACTTCACGATTACCATGAATGAGTTATCACGAAGGAACTATATTATGTATTAAAAAAAAAATTAATCTTTGAATTCCATACGTTTTAAGTGAACAATGAATAAGGCCAATAAAATGTTGAATAATTTTTTTAATGTTATCGATGTCTCAATAAGCATTATAACTTTTGGATGCACCACGTTGGCAATTGATGCATTGGAGAAATTTCTAATTATCCTATATTCTGTCTGGACGTTGATTCACCCTGTTATGTATTTTTAGGGCTTTTAATGTATTAATGACTATCGATTCTGTCTTATTGACTATATAAGGGTTGCTAATGTCTGGAAGACTTCCGAACATCCAAGCATTAAGAAGCACTTTGACATCCAGTCCAAAATAACCGAGTACGGGTCAGAGTTCACGCTGGTTGCAGATCGATAATAAAATGCCACGGTGAGGCCAGGTGCAATTATAATTAACGCGTATTGACTGGAACGCCGTTATACCGGGTGCCCCTATTCGTCATGGTTCGTTGCCAATTGTATATGGTATTTCCAAAAGAAAGAACAAATGCAAAATGCATTTTCGTTCTATTTCGTTTTTCTATTCCTCCAGCGAAATTAACGTTCGAAAGCCAAGCGCGGCAAAATTAATTTTTGAACGCTCCGAACGGCGAGTCTGATAAAATAATGAAAATTAATGGAAATATCGATGAAACGTACGGAATGCAGATTTATCATTAAAATTCGTGCGATGCAAATTCAATGTTTTTTCTTTTCACTTTTTTTTTTTTACAAATTTTATATAAATCGCACGTTAATTAATCCATGATTCGAAATTGCAATTTAGTCGTTTCGCAAAAATATTTTTGAATTCTCATCTCAAGGGACCATGACTAATCGTTAAACGGCCATAGAAATACAATAGCCACATGTCCCTTGATTAGGATGCGTTTCTGGCGGCCAATAACGACTTGGGGGATGAAAGTCCCCTTGGGTAACTATAACAATGGAAATAGGGTGTCTGTAACAATGGCGTGAGTAGCACGTAGAATATGAAAGAAATAAATAGGGAAGGGCAGTGGTAACAATTTTATAAATTCGACAGCACCGACTGCAATTGCAATTTATTGAGTACGTACAGTGTTATTATGATTATCAAATAAATTAGAAATTCCAAGCGTGAAACCATTAATGAAAAATTGTGTTGAGGATATTTCTTTTCGGCTCCGTAAAAGGTCATTAAGTCATTCGCCATTGAATTTATCATAGAGACTCGTCGAGGATGAAGTAGTCGATGAAATTCTTTTGACGACGTCAAATACGGTTTGGCAATGTAATCTTTTAAATTTATTCGTTATCTACCGTGCAGGTACTGTATATAGGTATTTTACATTGGCAATGACATATGGCGTTGATAGGCCACAAGGGTTAACGGCTCTTGACAATCTGAAAGCCCTATGGCACTCGTTGGCGCTTCATGTAAAAAGTACGTTATCCATTGAAACTTCGAAGGGAGAAAACGACAGGAATAAAATCAGTTTTATAAATTATTCCAAAGGACTGCAAAGTCTGATACTCGCAAACAGATACCCATTTTCATGGCTCATATATAACCTAATTCTGTCGATATTCCATCGAGCGGTGTCAAAATGTCATCGATTTCAGATAACCGATTATTACCAGCTGATCTACTCGAGAAATCTTGGAAGCCGATAATCCGCCGTCGTTCAAATTCGTTTCAGGCCATTCGCCCGAGCGATGCATCGACAATGAAATTCAATCGAAAAAATCTCATTTTCTAATCGCATTCCCACCTTTGATAATTTTCCAATCCATTGTTCCACCTCCTATCAGAGTCGAGAGGATAAAACAGTCTGTCGTTCACGTTGACAGTATCAACATCAGATTTAAGAACCCCTGGCAATCGCGTGAAAATCCCCAGAAACCCATAAGGCTGAAGCAAGACTGTGTTAAATCGGGGAAAAAAGAAACACAATGAAGCTACATCCACTGTACCTACTAACCGTCCGACGAACATCGACTCACCGATGACAGAAAAATATCCATGTCCGAGACCAGAGAAAAGGCGCCGCCGTAAATATACATAGAAATTTGTCGTCAAGCAAAGGAGACATTAGCGATCTACAGGGGTGGTTTTGAGACGGTAAACGGTGGTTAAGTCGACAGCGATAGTAGTGGAGGGTGGTTTTGGGCGCATGCAACCCCTATCGATTGACAACCCTCTAGCAGCACGACCACCGCCGCCTCTGCCGCCGCCATCACCACCACCACCACCACCACCACCACCACCATTGCTAACAGCACCGCCCGCCTCTTGGCCTTTCTCTCAATCAATCCAAGTAGAGCTGCTCTGTTCCCCTTTTCCTCTACTTCTCTCTCGTTCTACCTTCAACCTACAACCTTCTTCCTCTGTCCTACTCGGGCACCTCCGCTGACATCAACAGCAGAGACGGCAGGAAGTTCTCCTTTCGTCTCTCAGACTTTTCCGCATCTCCGCGTCGTCGTCGTAGCCCCTTGCCACCCTCTTCTCCTTTCAACCTCCCCTACTCCCCCTTCCCCACGTACCATCCCCCCTTCACCGTCACAACCCTACGCTGCTTCCCCTTTTCTGATCCCTCATGGCTCCGTGGAGTACCATCTCCACGGGGGTTAAGGGAACCCCGATTTCCAGGGCTACCCGCCCTTACATGGTACGATGGGGGCGAGCGTCCTCTTGTCTCTCTGACTTCACCCTCTAAGGTCTCTGCCCTGCATCTTCCTTCCTTCTCTCTCTCTCTCTCTCTCTCTCTCTCTCTTCTAGTTGGTCCGCTGCCCAAATATTTTACGAGCTAAACTACGCCCGGGGGCTTTTATTCGGATGAAATCGTAGCGAAGTTAGGGTGGCTCGCTTGATTCCACTTTAACCAGGACTTTACTGATATTTCAACATTTGTCAGTTATCCCGGGATAGTATCACTGTATGATAACTTTTGATATCGATTTACACTGTTATTACTGTCAAGTGATTATTATTATTGAGGATTCCCGTACGTTTCACAGAACACACGCTCAACGTTTATATACACACACATATATATATATATATATACATATATATATATATAATGTACAATAGATAGAAACCATCCATCCGGATACCTACGGTGATTCTTGTATAATTCATCCAATGAAACGCGCATGTCCCGTGGCTTATCTTATATAAAAATCTTTCAAAAGTCATTAGACTGTCAGCGAGGATCGTGAGTCATGGAAGGAAAAGAATGACACTATGAATTATCGGATAATAGAATGACTGGAAAAATATTTCTTGAGATTAGGGATGATTTTTTTTTTTAACGGATTTCGATCGTGCGATACTCCTCCCTTTGACGGCGACTGTGAGTCTTACGTTGAGATCATAATTTCCACGTCTCTCATACCCCGTTGGCTCATTAACCCTTTTCAAGATGGCCACGTTCCAGACCACCCGTTGACCTTTTTTCCTCTCCCTCGGTAGGCGTTCAGAAACTTTTCTGGGATCAGACGTATCAGTCACTTTCCAAGAAGACACTCTTACTAACCTCGTTAACGCCTAAGAATTCTTCGTCATCTTAATCGCCTTAATAAATTCCCACTGTTACGTCATCCGCCAGCGACGTCGCTCGTCCTAACCACAGACACCCAGAGGATCCTCCTCCGCGTTTCACCCCTTCAGAATTCTGACACTGTCTCGTCCCTGAAGTTTTCACGACTTGCAGATTGTTTCTATAGAAAACAGCCCCAATTAGCTTCTCGGATTCCTATTGGGGAGGGGACGTAGCCATTTTGAAATATTCTGACACTAATGGCATTATTATCTGAAGGGATGGACATTTTTGTAGGATCTAAATGTCTTGACGTTCGGCATGGATCGCAGTGACGGGTACTGAAAACAAATGGGCACGTGTTATGTACTTTTTTTTGAAGAAAGAAATTTTTTTCTTTTTTTTTTTACGGCATTTAATCGGGGATGATTTTTTATCCTTGGATCAAGGTGGGCGAAAGTTCAGTGTGACGTATCTTTATGGGCTTAAGGTATGGTGTGTGACGTATACGAGAAAGCCTGAAAAATGATTGCCTATCAATTGCAGGATACTGGAACTGTAATAT
>JARQSV010000735.1:55781-70201 GCA_030142285.1 Calameuta idolon | reverse complement strand
ATAATATTCATTATTTTATCGTGCGCGATCGGAGTGAGTATATTAATTATAATAATTTATAAAATTATATAAAAAAAATATATGAATTATCGAATTTGCTTATATCTCGGGATACAATTTGCATTGTGTCCTTGAGCTTTTGAGCGATACGAAAAACAAAATTAGTTAATGCGATCGTATCGCTGTTTGGATATTTTTTTTTTTTCTATCAGTTTTGTATTTCAAATATATGTGTCGTTATTATTATCGATCGATCAAGATACATCGATACATTATATATTTTTTATTTCGCAGCCGGTGGCCGATTCGAGGTTGACGAACGTTCTGGCGTCGTGAGAACTCGTGGGACTGATGTCTTCCAGTTGGACATGGAGTATGTGCTTTATGTAAAAGCCGAAGATCAGAATGGACGAGTGGAGGAGAAACGTTTCCAATCGACACCGGAGGAACGTTTATCGATAGTCGGTGGAAAACGAGCTCCGCAATTTTACCTAACGGCTTACGAGGCTGAAATTCCAGAAAATCAAAAGAAAGACTCCGAGTAAGAGGCGATCAATCGGAAACGAATTAGGATGATAAAGGTTCAATAATATTTGATATAACAAAAATCGATTTTCTTTTTCAGTATCATTTCAGTGAAGGCCAAATCATTTGCCGATCGTGAAATTCGCTATACGCTTAAAGCACAAGGTCAGGGTGCAGCTGGTACCTTCAATATTGGACCCACTTCCGGTATTGTCAAATTGGCCAAAGAATTGGATTTCGAAGATTTAAGGCAGCCCCACATTTATTCCTTGATCGTTACCGCCACTGAGGATTCCGGTGGATTTTCAACTACGGTCGAAGTAAGATACCGATGGTTATTGTATTTTCGTTATTTTCCATTTTAAAGAATCCGTTCACAATATATCAATATTTTACACAGTTGACTATCAGAGTTTCGGACGTGAATGACAACGCACCGAAATTCGAATTACCGGATTACCAAGCGCACAACGTGGACGAAGACATTGCACTTGGCACGAGCATATTGAAAGTGAAGGCAACGGATGCAGATTCTGGTGCGAACGCAGAAATCGAATATTCCGTATCGGACGACCATTTCAGCGTCGATTCCAACGGGATAATTGTGAACAATAAGCAGCTCGACGCCGATAACAACAATGCATATTACGAATTCGTAGTAACGGCAAAAGACAAAGGTAGGCAAAAGAAGAAATCAGTTCCACGAAAACAAAGTCATTTTACATAAAACTAACGTTCCTATCGTGCTTCTTAAAAATTCAGGCGAACCCTCGAAAACCGGAACGGCAACGGTGCGAATTTACACGAAAAACAAGAACGACGAGGAGCCAAAATTCTCTCAACAAGTCTACACGCCAAATGTGGATGAAAATGCTGGACCAAATACTTTGGTAACGACCGTCGTGGCGTCTGACAAGGATGGCGACAATGTCCGCTTTGGTTTCGTCGGTGGCGATACGTCTTCGGGACAATTTGTCATAGAGGAAATAACAGGCGTAATAAGACTGCATGGAAAGGCTATATCGTTGGACCGTGACAAATACGAGTTGAATGTTACAGCCCTTGATGACGGGGCATGTTGTCTTAACGGCGACATGACTATTCATACAAGTACGGCTGTTGTTGTTGTCTTCATAACAGACGTGAACGACAACAAGCCTGTTTTCAAAGAGTGCGGTACGTACTACCCAAAAGTCGAGGAAGGGGCGCCCAATGGCAGTACTGTGATAAAAGTACAGGCCACCGACGAAGACAAGGGCGTCAATGGACAAGTCAAATATTCCATTGTGCAACAGCCCAATCAGAAAGGCACGAAATTCACAGTGGACGAGGAAAGTGGCGAAGTTTTTACCAACAAGGTAAACGGTCAATCGCCATTATTGTTATGGTACGAAATTTTTTGTCGTGCAGGTAAATCTTGATTTATCGACTTTTACAGGTATTCGATCGTGAGGGTGACGATGGAAAATTTGTCTCTGTCACGGTTAAAGCTACCGATCAAGGCGAACCCTCATTGGAAGGTGTATGCTCATTTACTGTTGAAATCACCGACGTCAACGACAACCCGCCGTTGTTCGATCGTCAGGTAATCATTCGATTTGACCCTGAATATGGTTTTTTCCTTCGATAAAATTAATTTAACACGCATTCTTACTTATTCACAGAAATATGTTGAAAATGTAAAACAAGATGCCAGTATAGGTACGAATATCTTACGTGTCTCAGCATCCGATGAAGATGCTGACAACAATGGCGCCATAACTTACACGCTAAGTGCGCCAAACAACGACCAGAGTCTGCAGTATTTTGAAATCCAACCGGAATCTGGTTGGATTGTGTTAAAGAAGGCATTGGATGTGAGTATTTTTTAATGTACAATATAATAATAATATATTATTATATGATATCAGTCGTGGCTCAAAATTTATGAACTGACGAATCAGTGCTGAAATATAATTATCTTATTTACGGTGAACAGTATCAAAGTGAACAAATTTTATTTACATTCATTTTACAACGTTTTATCGTACGGTGTCACTGACCATTATCCCACGTGGGCGTTATCAGTTTATATTTTGACTGTACGATTTATTACGTGCGAAACACTGATAACAATATCGTTATAACCGAACTCGATAATGATCGCGGAAAATGACAATTAGATCAAAATGTAAATTGCGTGTATTATAGCGACAAGCACTAGATACGTCCGAGCATATTTTATTGGGCCAAAATATCGATTAGAATATTATACATAGCCGAGTGTACACTTACTGCCGACATTATATATTTCCGTTGTACTTATGTTTAACACGTGTCCGTTTTGTTGCTAATCGGCATATCTCGTATATACTAACATGCGTTTGACCGTACCATTCTGATTTCTGATTCACTAATTACGCGTGTGTCTATATACACATATGTGCTTGCAGAAATTTTGTTATAAATTTATGTGAAAAAGCGCATATTTTTTTTTAAATGAATTTTAACGTAGAAGCAATATATATAATATGTATATAATATATTGAAATTCATATGTGTATATATGCATACATTCTGCAACTAAAAAATGAGTTTCATTTGTACGGCACATGTATAGAATTTTTATTCCCATTGATATTGCACAATGTGTTCACTATGGTACTTAGCTATGCCTGATTTCCTCAAATGCTTCACGTACCTTGAACAACAACAAAAAAAAAGATACATATCTCGATCGTTCTGACCAATTTTTCGAGGAACAAGATAACGATAATACGAACGGGAGAAAAGGACGAGCCGAAAGATCTCTAGAGAAAACGAAGAAGTTGATAAAGACGAGAGTTTAATGAGATACGAATGGAGAAAAAAAAATCATAAGAAAAACGTATGACGAGGACAAGCATAATAGAAAATGCAGAATGTTGGGCAAAAAAAGTATATACGGAGATGAGAAAATTTTTGGATGTGCGCTTATCGAAAACCGAAAAAAAAAAAAAAAGATGTACGGTTTTCGTGCGCCTTGACGACAGCTAATTATCTAGTGATCGTTCTTACTGGGCAACGGTGAAACGTATTTCACATGTCACGAATTTTTTAATTTTGCGACTTTTTTTTTTTTCGTTTTTTCCTTTTTTTGTTCGTTTTTGAAAAATTCATTTCGCGCGGTATTTTTGTTGTTGATTTTTTCACGAGCTCTCGCGACCAACGGCGCAAGAGGAACTCGATTGAATTTTATACTCGATGTCACGTAACATCTCCCACTATCAAGTATAATGAGCCGGCTTGGGAAGTTTGTGGACGGTGAATTTTTGTGCATCACACACAACGTGCGTGCACTGCGATCGCCCTCAACTCTATACATGTTTTCGTGCTTAACTCTACTAACTAATGTGAATGTTTTTCAAAAGGGAAGTGATGTTTTTTGAACTTCCAGGAGCAGGTGGGAACGAGATTTTTTGAGCCCCACGTACGGTGTACCTCCTCATCCTCTACGCATTTTGTGGTGCATCAGACATAAACAATTTTTGAAAATGCTTGCGATATTTTATATGAATGTGTTTTTGATTCCTTTACAGGAACGGATCTCACTAAGAGTCTCTATCTCTTTCTCTCGCTCTATCTCGCGCTTTCTTATTCACACTCCTCTATTTTTCTCTCTCTCTCTCTCTCTTTCTCTCTCTGTCTGTCTCCTCACTCACTCACTCTCTCACTCTCTCTTTCTCTCTCTCTAATTTGATTAAAACTCAGTCTAATTCATCGTAACATTCTCTTTCGTTCATTATCTCTTACTGTACTATCTGTCTATCTGTCTATCTGTCTATCGATCTATCTATTCGACTCTAACTTTTTGGCTACTTTTTTTACACTCGCGACTCATAACAGCAACAACACGAGACTGCCTAACGAATAATTTTTTGTAATTTCGTGAGCGTCGATAAGACACGTTAGAACGTAAGACCGTTGTCCTTTGGCGTGTGACATTTTTTCTTCTGTGATTGGGGCAGCATACCAGAGCTGTTGTGACCAAACAGAGAGACATATACATATTGGATCTTGAGAAGTGCCAAGATATGTATATATCCAATGTAAAATACGTATATAGCTAATGCAGATAACGTCCATCTGTTTTTGAGTGTCGTTACAAAAAGCAAAAACGAACGAAGGGTCGTCATATTTGAACCTACCTATACCATTTCTCTCTGTTCCGAATATATCCCATCGGCTCCAGCATCTTAACCTGAGCACCTATCTCTTTCTCTCTTTCTTATACACTCTCTTCTGTCTCTCCCTCTCTCTCTCTCTTTCTCTGTCTATTTCTCTTAATCACTCACTTCTCCCCTAATTTCCTCTCTTTCTCTCTCTCTCTCACTCTCACTCTCTCTCTCTCTCTCTCTCTCTCTATTTCTCTCTCTCCGTGATGCCTATTCAAAGCGCATTCTGCTTGCATGCAACAAAGAACGACAAAAGATATAATTGAGAAAGAAAAATGAAAAAGAAAAGAACGCCTGCATTAAGTTCATTTATATTTTTCTGTACAAGACTAATTTTTCATATTCTTATTGTTTATGTTTGTGTTGATTGCACCATTTACTTTCCTTCGGATTTGACGATGACAAAAAAAAGGGCTGTTTTCCAGTAAGTAGGACATTAACTCTTGTGTTTATCGAAATACCTATGTCCGTCCGCTGACGCGCAATCTTTTGAATAATTTTTGTTTTTGTATTGTTGTTGTCTCTTTTTTTTACGACTTTTTATTTAGTAGAAATTCCTATGGTCGGATATACACTTAAGTTGATCGCTCCGGTTGTTTCGAGGATTTCGAGTCGATTTATACGTCGTGGCGGGAAAATTCGAATCTCGTGGGTATCTTAATAATTCGTCCATCGATATTCCACTCCATTACAATGCAATAATCCTTTTAAAGTGTTCCAGAACGTCATTTAGTGAATTTTCAATAAAAAGGCAAGTAACGATGCGCATGCGCACACCTCGCGTCGATTGACGTCAATAACGAGTAAAAGTAATACGTATGAACACAGCTTAAATTACAAAGGAAACAGATACCTACCAGATTCTCCATTCTCAAAATCCGAATACAACCCACTGATTTTCATGATCAATACGTTTTACGCGAATCTACATACGAACCCACGTAACTTAAAAAAAAAAATGTCGAAAGTCAATTACTGAGTTTGTTCCGTTATAAAAATTTCAACCGACGTTGTAATCGACTCTCGTTACAAAATTCTAGTTATCATTAATAATATATGCCGCGATCATGTTGGTTTTAACATAGGCACATATATATATTCATATATTAATATACGTATGTGTATGCTTAAATATATATATGTATATATCTGTGTGTATATATATATATATATATTTCATAGGTATAACGGCTTACGATCTTGACGCGTTTTATCTATTTATTTTCTCATTCGTTTATTAAAGAGTGTCCCAAATGATCCTGTAACTTGACGGCCCATATTTTGCCACTAGCGAGACAGGTATCGCCTGACAGTGCGGGCATCCGACAGAGGGACGCCACCCTTGTACGCAGAAGTGGACGTTGAGTTAGACGTCGTAGACAGAAACAATAAACCTCCTCTGTGGGATGAGAAAGTATACGGCCCCATTCACATCAAAGAAAATGTCACAGTGGGTACTGTAGTGACGTCGGTGAAAGCCAGGTTTGTATGACGCCAAGATGAGTGTCACGTGCCACGTGCCACGTGACGCGTGACGCCTGACACGTGACTCCCCTTGTCCATCGCGCGTCCATAGCGCGATCATCGAGCGAAAGATCGAAGCCAAAAATAGCGAGACAGAAGGTGCCCCCGAGAGAGAAGGCGACAAAGAGGGGAAATAAAAAGAGTAACGAGCAAATAAAAAGAAAACCCCCATACACAAAGTCAAAAAGCAAACAATGTAAACCGAGGAACGACAGCGAGACATACAAGTGAGAGGATAACACAAAGCGAACAAAAGTGCGAACTCTTTCGATGTAATATATTAAAATTCCGAAAAAAAAAAGAAAATTCAAAAGAAAGGAAAAAGATCACGGTACGCCCGGGTACGTTAGCCAAACTCCTCCTCACCGTACATGTATATGTATATCTATATGTTGTGTAGCCCAAAGAGAGAAGCGACGTGTGTATGTGTGCATTAACGCGCGCATGTAAGTTGTGCGTATAGGAGATAATGCAATCGATCATTACAATTAGGAGAGGAAAATTGGTCAGGTCATTTGTTGCCCCCCCCCCCCCCCACCCCAACCTCACCCCTAGGTCATTTAGGGATGTGCCAGGAGGAAAAGCACGCGACTCGTCGATCGGGAACCTGTTTCATCTTCGACGTCGAGCCTCCAGCTGCTGGGTCCGAGAAATTGTCATTGCTTTTTTTTGCCTGTCATTGAAAAAAAAAAGTCTTGCCGTTAACCAATCCTTACTGTCATTGTTATCATGTCACTGACTGTCATCGCCGCCGATCATTACCCTTGTCAGTACCGTAGACTTCCATCTACCCTCATACCGTTCCAAAAGCGCCATTTTGATTGTTCATTTGAATATCCTTTCTCTTCTTCTTCTACTTCTTGTCTATCTTTTCTCTTCTTCTTCTTTCTTCTTCTTCTTCTTCTTCTTCTACCACCGTTATTCTTCTTCTGAAACGAGACGACGATTCTACGAAGCTGACGTCACGTCAAAGAAATCGTGAAGACTTTAACTAACGCCGTTGTCTTTTCTTTGTTCCCGTGTTGTTAACCCGTGTCCTGCCGTGTAGCGCGAGACATACAAGCTGGAGGCGATGGCCCAAGACAAGGGCTACCCGCCCTTGTCGCGAACGGTGGAGGTTCAGATTGACGTTGTGGACCGTGCGAATAATCCGCCCCTATGGGACCACGTAGTGTATGGCCCGATCTACTGTAAAGAGAACATGGCCGTTGGGGCTAAAGTTGTGTCTATTAAAGCCAGGTCTGTCACACTGTTAATGCCTTCGTGCAGCTGCACGCAAGAACCCGCCCTGCACGCAAATCTCGTGGCAATATATTGTTTCTTGTGCACGTTAATTGATATTGTGTACGAACTCACACCGATCATCTTTATACACCCATAGTTCATTATCGCCTACAAAAATCAGACATACAACACAACAACTTTTGTTCATTGATCATATTTTTTTTTTTTTACGTATCCCTTTCATCATTGACGAATACCGATTGTCGTTTGAGAAATACTTTTTTTTTTTCTCTCTAATAAAAT
The DNA here is from genome assembly GCA_030142285.1 of Calameuta idolon. Classification (NCBI taxonomy): domain Eukaryota; kingdom Metazoa; phylum Arthropoda; class Insecta; order Hymenoptera; family Cephidae; genus Calameuta; species Calameuta idolon. The sequence goes on along the minus strand of JARQSV010000735.1, from coordinate 62,432 downwards.
CAATTCTTTTTGGAGGAGCAATGAAAATTTTCATTTTTACTTGTTTATATTTATCATGATTTTGAGAAATTGCAATTAAATTTTTCAAGTTGGTATTAGAGATTATTCTGTAAGTACTGTAGAACGTAAAGTGGTTAATGCTTGTTCGGTGTTTCGTTTTTATAATGTTACTCGTAATGGTCTGTATTTCGGATATGTTGAAAGAGACGTATTGCGTTTTATTAACGGGTGCAAAAAAGGGAAGGGAATCGTCACATGGTATCATTAACACTCTCATCGATTATACGATACATGATTTACATGAATGCACGTATTTTTCGGTGTGTCTGGCTGTTCACGGCGACCTGCCTATGTTTTCATCCATTTATTTCACGTAAGACCTACTGATATTATTTTCTTATTTCATTATCGTCATCCATCATGTATTTCAGTTCATTTTCGAACTTCGCTGTCGTCAGTTATCATCGATGACGATTATCGTGTCTTGTCCACTATACGATTATTGTCATTACTAGAATTCCTTCCGTCATTATCCATGATGTAGGATTCCTTTGAAATCTGGGTACACACGTTTACGTTTGATTTTTCAAAAATCAATTTTCAAAAATCATTTCAAAAATGATCTTTCTCCCACACGCACATTTGATAGTATAAAATGGGTGCCGTACACGATTTTTGGGCATGTTTCGGCTAGATGTTTTTGGTTTTTGTCGTATTGGCGTTTTTCAAAAAAAAATTTTTTTTCACGTCTCATACTCCAAATATTGTTCTCGGACCTGTTTTTTTATTGAATCTTGTTCTTTTCTTTTTCCAAAACAAAAAATGCGAGGCGTAAAACATTAATTATTATCTTTTTTGATTTTCATCGCCTCGCAAACCACGGTAAAAGTCCCGCAAATTGAATTTTGTCTTTTTTCGTTTTCTCTGTTGTTTCCACCTTTTTTGAGTAATAATAATAATATATATATTCAATATATATACATCCACGTTCGCATAGATCGTCGACACGAATGCCGTATTAATTTTTGGGCATGTTTCGTCAGTTGGCTTCTTTGCGTTGCGTCACGTTACGTTGGTGCTTGCGACAACCGTAGCGTTGCGTAGCGTTTTGTCAGCGAGTATATAAACAGTAGTACAAAAAAAAATAGAAAAAAGCAGCAAAAAAATAAAAGGAGCGTATAAAAGGAGCAACGAAAAAAAAAAAGAAAATATACAACAGAGACATTTTTTATTTTCAAACGAGATAAGAGTCGATGATTTTGATGGACCATTTCGCGCTTATAACACTCTAAAAATTTTGACACTAGAAATGGACGAATCGACGAACATTTTCAGTGCTGATTAAATGGGGGGGAGACAAAAAAAAGAAAAAATCACTTTTGGATTTGCAACTCGTAACATCCACTGCCACCCATATCCAATGCCTTTTTTTGTTACACTTTCGCACATATACAAGTTCGCCGACACATAAACACAAGAATGCACAAGTACACGGGTGAACACGTTTTGTGGTAGGTTCAACAGTGTATTGGTTCCCTCCTCGCACTCTATTCCCTTTCTATTATTTCTCTTGAAGGAAGAAAAAAAAAAATTAAAAAAAGAAAAAAAAAAGGTTTCACTCTGTCCCGATAAGTGCTTTTGATTTCATTGACACAATACAGCACACATCCTCCTGGACGATTTGCGAATGTTTCAACAATAATAAAATACATACATATATATATATAATATAAAATCCAAAAGCATCGCATAAACGAATCCGACTAACAGTGAGAGTATACATACGTAACAATGACATCGCAAAATGAGCTAAATGAATTGAAAAAGTTGCGAGCGCGAGGAAAGTAGATTTAGAATACAAGTAATGCCTAATAAAAAATGCCACCAGACGTGGTTGAGTATATTTGCCTTTAGTGACGTTTGACGGTCGAAACGGAAAGGAAAAGCTGAATAAGGAAAACAAATTCGGGGGAAAAAAGACGCTAGCAAAGAAAATGCAAAAAAAGAGTGAGAGACTGTAAAAAAAAAACGAAAAAATTGGGTAATAACAAAGCCGTAGAGATTTGTCGTATTTAACGAGATTGACGTAAGCGCCGACTACGCTTTCGCTGCACGCTGTACATACGACAATAGCATACACTTCGATCTTGAATCGATCAATTAGTCCTTTCGTTAAAAAAATTTGTTAATCACAATATCCCGTCGATCGAAAATTTTGTTAAATTGGTATATTAGAAAAAAAAAACTAATCGTAACGTTTAATCGATAAGTCATTAGTTTTCGAGAGGAAAAAAGAAAAGCGTGTCATCGAAAGGGTAGTAAGTCTCGTAATGTTATCCTTAGACAGTTTCGAGTTAATTTCTCTGATTTAAACGTTAAAAGCATGGGCCTTACGTTTTATTCGAATTTTTGAACATAGTCTGTTCGGTAATTACCTAGGGAGTTCCCGTTCTCATTTCTGTTTCCGTTTCCGCATGCCCCGTCGCTGCACGTGCGGAATCTCTCTGACGTCATTAATGTGTGTCGACAGCTCCGGAATCGAAAACAACCCGACAGTCTTTTACCACCTGATGCCGGGCTCGACAGCACAGACCAACAAGCAGCATACATTTTATCTTCAACAGCGAGCCGAACAATCCGTCACGTGGGCGGATATCAAGGTCAACCATCAACTGGATTACGAAAGCATAAAGGAGTTTAATTTGACGATACGAGTGGAGGTTCGTACACTACCTTGTGGGTTAATTGAAAAAAAGCAAGTAAAACAGTAAAAAGTTATCAGCTTTGAAAAAAATCTAAATATTCTTTCTCGTACCGTATATAACTTCGTATAAATAATTATAAAATTCTTTAAAAACTTCTCCGATACGTTCCTTTGTCTCTCTTTATAATCAGAGACTCTTCCTTAGTAATCTCCACAAAAGCCCAGCGTCTTAGAAGCTCCTCTCAATGTTGTTTGTTCTTCCTCTTTGCTTCTTTCTACAAGATATTCGAAATGCTTTCACGGTACTTCGACTTTCCTTCATAAGCCCCCAGCCAACCTAATCTAACATATCTAACCTAACCTAATTGTATTCAAGCAGAGATACGTTTTTAAGTAGGAGTCAGCCCGTGAATACGAAAAGGATATTAAGCTTGTTCACTTCGTTTTCTTTGTATCTAGAATAACGGCGCGCAGCAGCTCGCATCCGAAACAACTGTTTATATCATGTTGGAGGATGTGAACGATGAAATTCCATTGTTCACTGAAAGGGAGCAGGAGACTGTACTCGAGGGCGAACCAGTCGGTAGTAAAGTTACCCAAGTCAATGCGATCGACAAGGACGGAACTTATCCGAACAATGAGGTAAAATTTCCTTGCGTCTTTATATATGAGTTTGTGCTTGTAAAATTAAAATTACTTTACGAAAATTCAAGAAATTTTACGCACGTGGAATACTTATTTATAGGGACTTTTTTTTGTATCTATTTTTATACGCTGAAAATCCCATATATAAGTGGACGTATTTTCCTCGTGAAAATTTCTTTAGAAAAATCGCCGCTAGCTACATTGACCTAAATCGGTTCTCATTCTGTTTCCAGGTGACGTACTACGTTGTGGACAGCGATCGGAACGAGGGAAAGAATTTCTTCGAGATAAATCAGAAGACTGGCGAAGTCTACACGAAGGTGGTGTTCGATCGTGAAAAGCAGGGGGCTTACGCTTTAGAAGTGGAGGCAAGGGACGGAGCGCCCTCGGCCCGTCCAAATAGCAACGGAGAGCCGAATTCTGGTAGGTGGACCATCGTTATTAGATTTTTCGGCATTTACGGCGGCAGGGGGCAGATTGAGTGAAAGTGTCTCCCCTCAGGAGAAGGTCGAGGGGAAAATCAAGAGAAAGGAACGAATGAGATTTTATTGTGAATAAAACGAATATGGTGGCAGGTGGCGGTAGTAGGGTCGAGGGAGTATTTTGAAGGTATTTTGCGAGTTAAGGGTTTCCCAAAGACAACCCAAGGGTGTAGTTGGATCTTTTATTAAAAATTTCACTTACTTCGAAACACCCCTTTGATATTAATTGGACATTCAAATCGGGCTTCCATACTTTTTTTCTTCTGTTTACCAGTCATGCTCGAACCACCCCTTTGACGTTTGATCGATAATTTTGTAATTAACGGTGCTGCATAGAGATCGATGCTTGTCAGGATGGGGTGTGCATTGACACGTTCACTACCCACGACGTAAATCTGCTCAATGAGACCTGCCCCCTGTCAACCGGTCTCTCAGTCATTATTTCGATGACTGAAATTTCCGGAAATTTATGGATATCTATACGCTCGTAGATACCTGTCAACGAATGTGGGTTCAGAAATTTAGGGGGTCGACCCGTTCATTTTCATTTGCTTTGCATGACCATTTTTATTGCTGTACATGAAAATTGGCAGAGGGGAGCAAATCGGGACCAATCGGTGCTTGATGGGATATAAAAACGGATCCAATGGTCCCTGAAGAATGTTGAAAACAACAAGGGTACCTGTAATCGTGTTATAGGGTAATATGGAGAATATACAAAAAAAAAAATGAAATTCTTCATGATTCGTTGATTCAATTTTTTTTTATTATATCATTATCCGCTAAATTTATATTTTTGACGCTTTTGCAAATTTTATGAAATTTATCGAAACACGTGTAATTTTTTGAAAGCGGTTCGAATTTAAATATATTTCAAACACGCGCCCTTAATACATATTGAACGTTGCTCGAGGTATAAGAAAATCCGCTGTCTCGATTTTTTAGACGGAAATTAGGCGAGGCGAATCCGAAAGAGTCCTGGGGACTTTATTCCTAATGAAAATCCGTATATATTCAAACACCGGATTAGGCGGCGAGATCGGAACTTTCGTTACTCACACCACTGTCTGGGAGCGAAGTAGGCGGCTATTGATTTCGCATTCCTACGAGAATTTCCAAGAGAGCTGCTTGCTGGTAAACGCAACAGAGAGAGCGCGACGGATCGCCGTGGGCAAACGAATGACGGATGAGCAGAGAGAGAGAGAGAGAGAGAGAGAGAGAGAGCGAGCGAGAGAGAGAGAGAGAGAGAGAGAGTTGGAAATTGAGAGAGAAAGGAGAAAAGAGACGAAGAAAGACTCGTCTGTACTTTACGATCTTGTGAGAATTTATCGTGACATCCTTGCAAGGAATCGTTTGTCGAGAGACGCCACTGAATTTACGATGGAACAACTGGGTTACGTCATTCACTCCGTAGGTATTAACAATTGGACCAATTGTTTCCGCCGGTCATTAGTCGTCTTGCGATTTGTAACCCATAAATTTATTTCATTGATAATGTTATAATTCGCTATATATAATGTGTATGTGTAAATTTTTTAGCTACTTTTCGTACTTTTTTTTCTCGATTCCTTTAATCTTAAGCGACATTTTTCAAATTGCAATAACTGGAACGAGGCTATTAGGAACGATAATCGAGGACAATTATAGGCAGTATTTAAGTGTTCCTGACTTTAAAGAAGAATAAAAAAAAAAACTTTGTAGATTAAATACTTCCTTGTATTCTCTTGCTCGCTTTTCCTTTTTATAACTATGCTTTTTTACAATTTTCACGAATTCAAGCACCGCGATCGAGATATGATTATATCCCTTGAAGTAGATCATTTATATGCTTTTTGTAGGATCGTTTCTTTTTTATCCACGGAATTGGAACTCGTATCGCTACATATGGACGCATAGGTATAGGACGGGATTAAGGCAAGGATTGAATTCTCAACCGGTTTTCATTGTTGTGAAGTTGGTGGGAAATCTGAAAAAAATGTGGTCGACTATCGAAAAAGCGTAAAGGGAAAACCATAAAGTCCGAATGAATTTCACGGTATACGCGAAAATTTCGCGAAAACTTTCATCCTTTTAAGCGGCGCCATGTCTGGAATTAATTGCTGCTGGTATGTTGTCGAGGGAAATTTCTCGTGGATTTTTTTGTTCGCTCCTCTGTTCTTGTTGAGTCGAGAACCGGAACAAAGTTTTACGAACACGTAAATTTTACTCCACTCGGTCCCCCGCACACTCCTCGTGCATTTAATCGTATAGTGACAGAGACACACTGTTTACCTTCCTTTTGGATTATTGTAATTTGATTAGACGGAAAATTTGACAATAACATTTTTTTTATTCCTCTTGTCATGGATGATAGTAGCGAATTATTTTTTTGGGACAAAATTTCATGCATATTTGTTCATAATGCAATAGTCGGTAAATTAATGTATTTTGAAAATTCTTGACTATCGATTGAATTTTCGAAAAAGATTTTGCACAAATTTTTTCCCACTAATCGACACGGGCCTATTGATAATGAGCTCGCTAAATTTGCCTTAATACGTAAAAATGTTATTACGAGCTCTTCTAATAGGATTATGCCGTTCGATTATTAATCGACAAAGTAAAAGGGTTTTAATCCAATACACAAAAGCTTGAGTGAGTTGATAAAAGGGTTTGCTATGTGTTTTGGCAAACATCAATAATTTCATTGCATTGATCATAAATTTGTGAATATTAGGCGAGGACGAGAGCCGTCCGTTTGCGTGCTCGTTCGCTAAATTACAAACATGATAAATAACCCGAGTGTGTATATTCTTGATAAACATGATCGAAAATTGGGCA
>JARQSV010000735.1:19837-55681 GCA_030142285.1 Calameuta idolon | reverse complement strand
GCTCGTTCGCTAAATTACAAACATGATAAATAACCCGAGTGTGTATATTCTTGATAAACATGATCGAAAATTGGGCAATATTAAAAATAATTCATCGAAACATCTCAACCCAATTTTCATTCTCCGCAAATATTTCCGTCGAGTTAAATAAAATCGCACGAATTCGCAGGATATTTGAACTAAATTATGAAACGAAATGTTAAACTGTAAATTAACGAAGTCATATTTTAACGACATTTAGACTCACGCACTCGTATAACGAATAACAAGCCATCAGAAATTAACCTATGAGAGGTGCTCGAAGTCGAAAATGAAATTTGATTAAATAAAAAGAAAACTTCCTGCTTGGATATAACAAAAAATCAAACGATATTTCGAAATATAAATTACAAGTAATCAAATTGAACGAAACAAAAGGAGATAATTGAAAATCAATCTCAAAATACGAATATACTAAAATACAGTTATCGACTATACATCAGAGTCGATACCGTGCAAAATCTCTCTGACAGACGTAATTTCGCGTTCCGATTAAGTCATTCCTGCTGAATCAACTTTCAAAAACCAGTGTGTTGTCGAGGCAAAACCAAAAAATCGCTCCTCGCTATGAATAAGAATAAATAAAAACGACACAACGCATTCGTTATCTCCGTCTGGACTGCAACCAAGGTTCATTTTTCCGTAATCGAATATTGATTCGACCAAGGAAAACGAGCGATTCGTTTCTGATCGACTGACAACAAAAGGAACTAGCGTAAACTCAAGAGAAAATGATAATCGATAATCGATGGTAAAATCCAGACCGATTGAATTTCGCATACCCAGGATCTGGTATCAATACACAGGTCAGTGGTCTTGTGGGAAATGAGATATCTGGGCAAAAGAGAGACACATATAGGTGTCAGAGAAAGAGAAGCAACGAGTAAGAGAGAAAGGAACAGCATTCTATGGTGAACGCGCGGTGACAGTATATTGACTAACGCATAAGAAGGAAGGGTAGGATAGGTTAGGGTAGGCGAGGGTAGCCGTAGTCTGGTTAGAATCGTCGAGTAAAATGGGGTTAGGAGTGGCGGGGAGCGAATTCCAGCGGCGTGTGCGCATGGCCGAGTGAACTGATTTGTCGCGTCTGCGTGAAGTCCGACGGTCGTTGCGTAGGGCATTCGGCTGCTGGAAAAGCTGTAGATTCGTGCCGTGCCCGGTGCCCGTAACGCTCCTATACCGTGACACGGGTTGAACGCCAAATATATTCATGATACACAAAAATCTAACTGACTGAGATAGAAACGGAAGCGTAAAGAAACAGTTGGCTGCAATGACGCCGATTATAGGCGGGATTTATTCTCACTTCGAGCTTCCATGTCTCACCGCTCGCACAGTGAGGGCGCGCAGTTTCATCTGAAACAAATAAAGGATACGTTCGTTACGCTCAAAGTCGGTTTCGTTCGCGTTCTACGTGTTGATTAAACAATTGACAGTGTTCTGTGTCGTTTACTAACCGAATTAATCATCGTCAACCACCACCGCTGCCTCACACGGCCGTACACGTATTGAATGCTGCCCCTTTATGTGACGAAAGTGGTTTAATGGTTGATCCGCTCAAGCTATTCTGGGTTATAACCAACAGCACCTACCTTGGTACGTTTTATGAACTGTTTTAACACTTTCGAGAGATACTCGCTTCAAAGGGGGCGATGAAATGGCCAAACTTTTTTTCTCTTCACTAACGCTTCACCCTATTACACGAGGGTCGACACCCAGCAGAATTCCGGCTTCGGTCACAACGGTTCATTTAATACTTTATCTCCATAGCATTATTCATTATTTAACGGTAGCCCCTGTATCCCTTGGAGACAACGGATCAGCGTTCTTGTACCTACGGAAACGAAGTGAACCGATTAAAGTATACTTTTTATTCATGATAATTTGATCAAAAAAGTTGTACCGGTACACGGGATAAATACCTTCGTTTTTTTTTTTAAATCAAAATATTAATCATCCTGATTGAAGTGTAAAAGTATATGTCATTTGCTCGATCTAATTTTACTTCGTATAGACAATTAAACGTTATACGGAATCAGCACGATCGGTACAGTCAAGCTAGTCAGTCGTTATGACTTTGTGACTTAATATTGTAATTGAGGTAGACAGCCGTATAATCGTTTGACGTTGAGCAAATAGGGTTGGGGTAGGGAGGTGGGAAATAGAGTAGCAGGACGTATAAGAGCAACAGTCACTGAAAGAGTGAAGGGTTTAGGTGATAAAGAGGAAACGAAGAGGGTGATAACTGGAACGTAATGGTTCAGGGGATGAAAGAGAAGAGGAATGAAAGAGGTGTAGAGAGACGGTGCGATGGATCGTAATTATGCTGGTTGACAGTGGCCTTTTATTTCATGTCTAACGATGACAAATGATCCAAAAGATCCGATTTCGCTTTCATCCCTTTACGGGATAGGTAGAGGGTGTAAATATCAAAGTCCTCGTTAAACGGCGATTAGGCGAACGAACGCGAGAGAGAGCTCGCGAACAACGGACTTCATTGACCCGACGAGTAATCGATCAGTAATTAGAGCTGGGTTTGAGCCACAATGCAATTTCTCTATAAGGGCTGTTGCACGTATGCAAATACACAGTTGACTATTATAATATTTCACAGTGAGAATCCTAATAGGATTTAGGATTTGGTACGATCATTGTCACACGTTTATATTGATTAAAATACATTTCAAGGCCTATAGTCCGTCCGCGGTTAAAATAACTTTTGGAGGGGGCCACCTTCCCATGACTCTTAAACGTAAAAGAGTCCCCCTAGGACAGGTTCTTTTACTCGTGGAACGAGCTTAGATGTTTTCGACGCGTTAAAATTTGAGCGCTGATTAACGAGGTGAGTAAATGTTAGTTTTTTAAATGGGGATTTTCAAAGTGAAATCATAAGCTTTGGAATAAGCGCGAGTGGTCGTTTGATGACAGAAAATAATTATAAGATCCATACTGGAGCATTGAGTATCCTTTACGGAGTAATGGGCTTTTTAACCGTGCTGACGTCATACGACAATTTCATATGTTTACGTAAATAGAAAGAGTTATAATTGCGATTATTATTCTTACTCTCCTTCTCTCTCTCTCTCTCCCTCTAGCTCTCGTATAGACACTCTCCTTTTTTTAATTCTATTTACTTCCTCTTGTGAAACATGCAGTGTAATTGAGCTTTCCTCATCTCACCAACCGACACTCCTCAATCGTTGAAGCACAATTTTAAACGTTAATTGCAACATGCTTCTTTGTTACTTTTTTTTTTTTTTACTATTCCTTTAATAATTCCTGTTTTACCGCGACTCAACTACCGTCCGATTTTGCTAGCTTTGGCTACACGGTGACCTGATTTCCTTGCACGGTTCTCAATATCATTTGCGCAGCTTTCCTTGCTAATCCTCGTGCGCGCGAGGATGTTTAATAGGTAGGAAAGATTTTTTTTTTTCTAATATTCTGCTCAAACCAAAAATACGTATTCCCGTTAAAGTGCTGACGAGTTTTGCGCTTTTCATGATTACCGTGAATCCGTCGTTGCCTCCTCGTGGTCTCGCAGAAAGCGCTGTAATTTATGCAAAAGTGCCTGCTTAATGGGAATGCAGGAATTATTAACGACGATACGGGTTCACTCGTTTAACGTCTATATTAAATTCGCGTGAGATCGTTGACTCTTAAAATGTCCAGTCGCTTCTTTCATTTTGACCTCCTGCTAATGGTTTCGCGTGTGTTTGACTTTTATCAAGTAATACTAGAAACTATTGTTACGGATAATTAATGGCTACTGGTTTAATGTACTTTTAGGGAAATTAGGTGGTGCAACGTTCGTCAAGCATCATTTTGTCAACGACCAGATGCGTTTTCAGTGTCGCATAATAAATGAGTAAACAAAACTTGAGCTTGCTGCTGCGAACGCGTTTATTCATTATAATTACAGAAAACGAGTACACGAAAGCGCAAAGTGACTTTTCGAGCCGAGTAAGAGAATTTTACCGTTTGATCAATTAATTTCTATCTTTATCAAGAAAAAAAATTGTATCTATTTAATTTTCTACCGGCAAGAAACATCGGGTATACAGGCACGTGTGTATGGATTTCTTTTTTTCTCCTCAACACGGAAATTCCTTTTTTTCTCTCTCTAAAGCCCCCCTTATACTTCAAAATGTAAAAGCATAATTGCCACGTTTTAAACTTTTTTTCTCTTTCATTCCATCTTGTCAAATTCCCATTGTCCTGCGACTATTTGACGAAACGACTCGTCCCGTTTTCTCGTATTGTGTAACCTTTTTTTTTTGTCAAATTATTCCCTTAGTACTTGGGCGAATCTTTGCTCCCAGTACGCAATCAAATTAATCGTTCCTACTTTTTTACCGTCTGTGAAGGTCCCAGTACGTTCTATACCTTTCATTGGGCGGCTACGTGAATATTTTAGTTTTGTCTCTCACGGTGATTCTGGGTCTTCTGAAATTCTTTATAGACATCGCGTACGCTGTGGACGGTAAAGGGACGCGCGCGCAAAGCCTGTTATCGGTATCGTTTTCGAAATGAAGCTTTGTGATATGAAAACCAAAATCTCTACCGAATTGGTTCAGTTAACGAACAAGTGCATTGTATGTGCACAGTATACCTGCATACGTGCACCAGTTAGATAACATTTGAACGCCAGGGATAAATAGAATAGGGTTTAATATTAAGAGAAAAAATCAAGAGAATTTAATTTCACGGCTATCTCAGTGGAGACTGAATGTAACCTTTGTTTCTATTTTAGGGAGAAAAGAGGACAAAAAATGTATTTAACAATTTTCCGTGTATGAAATTGCAACGCGAAAAAAAAGATCGTTATTTTTGATAAACTGTCGCTGACACGCATGTTACGATGCTTTGTACATCCTTTTTTTCTGTCATATATATATATATATTTCTCTTTATATTTTTTTTGGTACTCTTTTTTTATTTTCCTTATATTTTAATCTCGTATCCATATGGAGACCAGCCAAAATGGCCGCTATACTACGTTTCTCGTATTTTTCTATGACTTATACGGTGCCCATCAGCATACTTTATTGTTATATTTTTATTTTGAAACATTTTTTCTCGGGCTCCTCACGTCCGTCCTAATTACCATGAGCAGACCGAGTGCGTCGGGACGCCACTTTTCTTTTGGAGTATTGGACGACATTTTTTTCTTGCTCACTTTTTTCTTGGCTTGCCATGTGTTTCTTTTTTTCTTCTATTTTTCAGACCAGAGTACTTTCTTCTTTCTCTTGCCTTCCTTTGACATTTTTTGTTGTTGCCCTCTCACCTTCTACGAGCCACGTAATTTACCTTTAGAATACGTCGCTGAGCGAAGGGCGATGACAATGCCTGAATGGTTGTACGTTACGAAAAGAACGAGAGGTAAAAAAGCATGATTGTTAAAAAAGACCCCTCGAGACGTAATGAAAGCCGTAACGCAACTGTACAGATCTGTGGCCATTGATTTGTACTCGACCTGCCAGGTCCAGTTAGTGTTTCCTAGCCTTGAATGAGTGGACGGTAATCGATCAATTTACATGAAGGTACAACGTGCTACAGAGAAGTGAAAGAAAAGAATGGTGAATAGGAAATTTTATGTACCTAGCTAGTTTCATTGGCCTGGTGGCACGTTTTTTTGATTATTAAAAATTTTGCAAAATTTTTTTCACGTCATTCAAAAAGTACATTTTTTTTAAATTCCAAACGCTCTTGACCCAATAAGGTCGTACAGTTTAATTACTCGAGGTTAAATTGTTAGGCATGTACATTGTCTTGCCGAGTCGCGGGTAATGCTTTTGGAAACGTCAAACACAGGCCTCATCATCGGGAGATCCATAGGGAGTTAACGTTGGTAGCATGTAACGCGTTGAAGGCATTAAATTTAACGGTGCCTTTACGAGAACCATTGTGTCCGCGATAGTGGCAAACACGTTTATCATCTTTCGTTAATTCAATTACCCGTTCTTCTTGCTTTCATCCTTCTGGAGAACTTCCAGAAAGGAGAACGATGCCATTTTCATCCAGCATACCACTCGACCGTAACGAGGATAATAATACGGCTTCATTAGCAATTCCGCAATGGCAGTCCTGACTTTACCTGCCTTGCCACTTTTACGGGACTGACCTGCATTTCTCTTTAAAAGTTTAGCAAATTGCTTGCTACGTTACTCGTAAGAGCGACGGAGACATAGAAGCGAGAGAGAGAGAGAGAGAGAGAGAGCGAGGGAGAGACGGAAGCGAAGAGGAAATCAACATCTAGGTTTCTTCGGGCTAATTAAGCAATTGAACCGCAGCCTTAATTGGTCGATCGATCGGTTCGTTAGGTGCAATTAATTGATATACAATACAACCTCTTCCAAGAGACTATTGTATTGCGTGGTCTGACGCTGGTTAATTTACTTGAAATTTTTCTAACAGCCACGTCAAAGAACATGCTATTTCCATCGTGGCTAGTACACGCGTTATTACTACATTATTTTTAAAACGTGATTTGCTACCTTTGCTAAAGTTGTTTGACAATATTTTTTGTTTCTTTCAATATCACTTTAGCTCCTGTTAAAAAAATCTTCCACGCAGTCTACTCGTAAGTTTATTACGAATTTTCACAGTCCGCAGCCAGAAATAACTGGTATGTCCCCTCGTCCTTTCTTCATTTTCCTAATTACACGCCTGCCTAATGGATATTATTTTCAGTCGACTAATTTTCACTCGAGAATATAATTACAATTTCATTATCAACGAAATACCCAGCGGACAGAGTTATTCTCTCTTCTTGTCTTATTCAAATATCAATTGCCCGAGGGGTCCTTGGAGATATTCTATCTTTTCTCGGTCTTGTTTACCTTACTTCATCAGTAAACAGAAATATCGAGCGCCCATTGTCTCGAGATTTTATTAATATTCCTACCCCGTCCCATTGCGCGTTCTGATACTCGAAATTGTTAAACACTAGGAACATCCAGTCGCTATCCAATTTACGTTCATAATTCAATTTAACCCCATGAGGATATCCGGAAAAGTTTCTTCCACGTAAATATCGACCAACCAACAAATCATGTATATAGAACCGATACTTCCGTGTCCAGGAGAAAGATCTTCAAGAAAGAAAGAAAAAAAAGATGTGCATCGATAAGATTGTGTAGAGGGAAGCATAAGGAAGGAAAATAAAATATATATAATACGTACAATAGAAAACTGCAGAGCTTATCGTAGCAGCAGCAAGGGTTCAATCGAAGGAACTTCGACCACCAACTAAGAAAGTACATAGATAGGTTATGTAACTACGTACAGCCTCTGTCAGTAAAATGTTCGGTACAAATACCCAGCAGGACGTTTTAATCTTCCCTGGTTGGATTATTCTTTTTGTCCCTTACGTCTTCGCGCACCAGTCCTTCCTATCGGATTCACCGTTTCAATCTCCGTCCGCAAAATACGCGACGTTATTATTTGGCAGAGCAGTCGAGTCTACTTTACCATCGATCGGTATTACAGCGATCAGTAGGTATAATGGCGGTAAGCGTCTGGCGGACGTAACGGCTACACATTACGCTGATTGTGAAATATGCGTCGAGTGAACTCGTTCGTGCGTGAGTTACAGAGGCATGCCAAAGCGAATTGATGATAACCATATTTTTGTATATGTATGTATATTTTCGCCCTTAAAATACATAAATTTGTCAACAAAATTTAACCGTCGCTTCGAACGTCTTACAACGGCGTGTTCCTTTCACGTGCAAACCTCTTGTGTGCTCGCTTCCATGAAAACTATGACGACAATGGGGACTTTGTCGATTATGAAAAAAAAAAAAATGTTGAGTATATTCATACATCGATCTAAAAAAGCTTTTCAGGAGCAAAATCCACTTCTTGGCTTTATAACCAATTTTTAGATCCTCCAGAGACGTATATACACAGGAGTGGATAGATACGCTTTAGGTAACTCGGGTCAAACTACTGTTTTGCGGAAACTTGGGAAATCCGACCGAGTAAATTCAACAGCGGTAAGCCCAACGAGCCATGAAAATCGACAATAACTGTTCGAATAGTAAATTCTACTGCAACACGGATACGCATGTGTGTATGTACATGTATCTGTCGGGGTTAATTAGCATCTCACTCTGACAACACCAGCAACCGTATATGTATCACTTTATCTGCACGATGTCCTGATAGAGCAAGCAACCAATAAGTCACCAGTTACCCCAAGAGAGGGCGCTGTTTCCTACCTACTGAATCAAATAAGGATTGGTACGAGGGTATGCTGCGGGAAGTTAAAGCAAAGGATTTTAATTGAATTGGTACATAGAAACATATATATTTGTACATAGAAACTTGAACAGCTAACGGATGTGGAAATGAGCAACGAGCTACCAATCGAGAATTGGGTAATTCATTGGTTCGCTATCGAACAGCACCCACCTACGTCTTCGTATTACCTCTGATGGATGAGTTTCGGGCACGATCGAATGGTTCACGTTCATTCGCTGCCATTCTACGTCGCAATAGTAAATTGAACCGGGATTTTTCACATGCCCCATCAGAAACACTCGTTTCCCTCTTCTCTCTAGGCACACGTAAATACGGTGTCGAGAGTAAAAGTGACTGCTACTTGGGGTGTCCCATTGTACTTTCGGAATAAAAGATCAATTGTCATCGTTTTACCTGCCAGAAGCATTCCTTGGGCTGTTACGTTGCGACGCATCCTCACCGGCTGGCTGTCGCGCAGTTTATGCCTGGCTGAGGCGTGGGGAGAGAGATAAATAAATAAAGTGCATGTCGACACGTCAACTGGGAAATCTTGAATCCGTCACTGTTCGTCAACGAGATAGAAGCTTCATCGGAATCGATAAAAAAAAAAATCGTGCGAGACGAAGCGACTGGGTGAATAAAAGGGAGACGAAGACTCGAGTACGAATAAAGTATAACAATTTATTCATGCCATTCAATTTGAATCGACCGTCGTTTCTGCGCTATTGGAATTTATTTTATTCGTGACAGTATTTCGTGAATATAAGGCACTGTTTACATCGAACGAAATGTCATTACTTATCTTATGTAGAGTGATACGGTAGAAACGCACCGCCTTAGCGCGCCCATTTGAGTCTTATGGTAAAACCATATGTTCAGGTAGTGCGCTTGGGCTGAACTACCTGGTGTATATGTATATTCACCGTGATGCGTTAAAATTTTGGCTTCCAGCCTAAGAAGATTCACTTAGAAATGGATGTACCGAAGAACTTTTACAATTTTTCATAAATTATTGAAAAGAAATTAAGCTTTTTCATTTTCACTAAATGCAGGTCGATGGACTTTTAAAGATGAAAAATGTGTAGCCGGAATGCATTTCACTGAATAATTCACATGGAAAAACGCTAGAGATTTTTTTACTAATCATATATCAATCCCTACTACAAATTCCATCATGTGGGTCGACATTCCGTTAAAGTCCTAGCTAGTCTTGGGCTGGCCCAGTCGAGAGGACCCAGACGGGCCCTGAACTTGTCAAATGAAATTTCTACTGAGGATGAATTTAGGAAATATTAATTTTTCGATTAATACGATTGAAATTGAAAGTTCCCCAAATGATAAAACTAAAGTTTAATTATGATTCGATTTAGAGGTTTATACAAACTGATTTCAAACTTTCTGTTATTGTAAACGTCAAACTGCCAACATCCTAGTGAAATAAGCTGCTTGCGATTGAACATCATTTAAGGTTAATTATTAACCCTTTGCACTCGACATCCCCCCCCACATTGGACAGTCCAGTGAAAGGGGTTGGTAATCAATAATAAATTATTCATTTATTCCATGATAATTTTAAGGATTTTTTGTCTACGGTGTAGTAAACATGTAAACATGTCACCCGTGCAATCAGCTAAACGTTCATGCAATTCAGTCAATTTCACATTATAATTTATCAAAGCTTTGAGAAAAACAAATGTTTCATGTATAGTATTTATTTTACGTAAAAGATGTGTCTGTAACATTACAATATTAATTATCTTGCTTGTGAGAAGTATTTTGTATTTCCAATTACTAACGAGGTACTAGGATCTCCTTAAATAATTTCGTATTATATATTAGCAAGCTTAAAAAGTAC
This sequence comes from Calameuta idolon, assembly GCA_030142285.1. Taxonomy (NCBI): domain Eukaryota; kingdom Metazoa; phylum Arthropoda; class Insecta; order Hymenoptera; family Cephidae; genus Calameuta; species Calameuta idolon. The sequence goes on along the minus strand of JARQSV010000735.1, from coordinate 45,540 downwards.
AGTCATGTTACATCCGGGAAAATTTTTAATAATCAACACGGACTTTGTAAAGCTGGCCTGAACCGGCTCCATAGGTCGACAGTGATTAATAGCTTCTGTTATAATTAAGTACAGGTTAAATATTTTACGTACACCTACCTGCACTATCAAGAGCATCAAGAGCAACCGTATCAATCATCGCCCGGGATCATCCTCCGAGATCGACCGTGGCGCCGCCACTGCAATATCCAGCCAATCAAATGAAAACCTTTTGATCCAGTGGGTCAGTATGACAGATATCTGGCTGACGGCAGTTAGAGTTAGTTGCCTTGGCAATTAAGTGTCCATTAAATAGCGTTTGCTTCGTGCAAACTTTACATCGAAGAGATGGAGTTAGTTTCTCCAATAAAATATGAAACCAAATCAGGACTTTACTTTGATAAGCAATCGTGCTTACCGAAGCGGGACGTGGTTGGTTCCCTCTAGCTGGAAACTCTCTTTGAGGAGAGGGAAGGTGCGATGGAGATTACTCTAATCGTGCGATCGATCAGATAAGATCAGGTCAGGTGAAACCAGATCAAGGGATTCAATGAGTGAGTCAGTCAAGAATGCAGGAGTCGTGATGAAGATTGTGGTTGCACTAGAATACCACCCTTTATGTTTGGGTGTTTATATATATATATATATATATATATATATATTTGAAAGGAGATAAAAAGAAATTCCCTGTTGAGATATCTACCGTAGCTATGTTATATATAGGTCGTGAGATAGTGGTTCGAATTAAGGGATGCCAAATGCATGGGCATTGATAAGGGTTGTTTCACGAAAGGCCAGTTAGCCAGATAGGTGGACAGGTGTAGCGAGAAATACAAGCATTTTGCCAATCCAATCGGGTGTTGCAGGGTGCGGCTAAGGAGGGAACAGGGGGTTGCGCCGTTGGAAACGCGAAAGCAGGGTGGGAGCTTCATCGATTTCTTAGCCCGTGGCCCAGTAACGCGTTTCAGAGCCAGGGCACACACCACTTGGTTCCCTTAGCTACCCACTTTCTGAATTCACTTTCTTACCCTTTCTCACCCTTACCTTACCGAACTTGGCAGAACCATGGGAAAGGCTACGATTTCTTCATTCTATTATTTTTTTCTTCCTCTTCATTTACTTTTGGTTTTACCTGATATTTTGTTACTCGCTTTTCACCTTCTCTCCTTATTTTTTTTTGCTCAACCCTTTCTCTCAAGCACTATCAGAATTTAGTCAAGCTACCTAGGGTTGGCTGTTCAATAGTCATTCAGTTTGTATATGGATGAATTTTACACGAACTTCGATATAACCTACCCCTATAAAGATGCTTAATGATCTCTTTCACTGAGATTTCAATCTTCACCCTCACGTTCTATGGGGTAAAATAACCCTTACGATGCGATTCCTTTATACTGTCGATCATCCTCTATGGCCATAATTGAGATTTTTATGCCTAATACGAGGGTTGTAAAAAGTTTCAGGATTTTATTCAAATATCTATTGTCTCGATCGTTTATTCCTTTTATTTTCTTCTCGGAATTGGGTTCTGTGTACCACAAATTCACAGCGTATCGATGTTCAACGGTCTAATATATATATATATATTTTTCTCTTTCACAGTAACTAAATTCATTCGCATTGGAATAGCCGACAAGAACGACAATCCACCCTACTTTGACAAGGGCCTCTACGAGGCTGAGGTAGATGAAAATGAAGATATTCAACACACCGTCCTCACAGTCACCGCCAAGGACCACGACGAGTGTGAGTTTCCGTTCTAGATTGCGTCAGGATTTTCACTGGCTTCTCCATCTGGCGTCTGGAACGAGTATTATGCTAACCACACAAACATGTTACAGCCTCGCGTATTCGATACGAGATTACGAGCGGGAACATAGGCGGTGCCTTCGCTGTGAAGAACATGACTGGAGCCATTTATGTAGCTGGGGCTCTGGATTACGAGACCAGGAAGAGGGTACTTCGCCATTTTATTTTATCCACTTGGAGCTTATGCATACCTTGAGCGTGGTGCCACTTCTGACCTCTGTGTCAATCTGCTTGGATAAATGCTGAGGAGCCCTTGTCTCTTCGTGCCACTCAGAATTTATTTAAAACCACAGAATTTTTTTATAAACGCGTCTTTCTCACTTGCGTATCTTTATTATACAATGCGATGCAGTATCTTTTATATTTATATACATTTTTTCATCTGTTCTTTCGCTCTCTGTTCTTTCCCTTTAGTACGAGCTTCGTTTGACTGCTTCAGACAACTTGAAAGAGAACTATACTACTGTGGTTATTCACGTGAAGGATGTTAACGATAATCCTCCGGTATTTGAGAGACCCACGTATAGAACTCAAATCACGGAAGAGGATGATAGAAATTTGCCAAAAAGAGTATTACAGGTTTGTTTGAATATTTTTTAATATTCTTCTTTTTGAGAATTATTATCCAAGAGGTTGTACGTTATTGATAATGTATTTTATGTAGGTCACAGCGAGTGATGGTGATAAGGACAGACCTCAGAATATCGTGTATTTCTTGACCGGTCAGGGTATTGATCCCGATAATCCGGCTAATAGTAAATTCGACATCAATCGCACTAATGGCGAAATTTTCGTTCTGAAGGTAAAATTCGTTTGAATCGTTCGATGTCAGTGTTTTTGTTAATTATTCATGTTTTGAAAGTCTTTTTTATTTCTTGCTTGATTTACAGCCATTGGACAGGGACCAGCCTAATGGTAGACCTCAGTGGAGGTTTACCGTGTTTGCACAGGACGAAGGTGGCGACGGTCTCGTAGGCTATGCAGATGTGCAAGTCAACCTGAAGGATATTAATGACAACCCTCCGATATTCCCTCAGGGTGTCTATTTTGGGAATGTCACGGAAAATGGAACGGCCGGTAATTTAATCAGTCTCATTCATATCAGATTGCACGGGATTGCTTCAAATCCCGCCCTTTCATGATTCCTCTCTAGTTTAATTACGACCTAATAGCCACTTGTATTTTGCTTAATCCAGTGGAATTAAACAAAAATCAAGGGAACGATGATTCCTCGTCTTATCTTATTATCGCAGCATCCTAATAACGATGTCAATTGATAAATCCTAATTCGTCTTTTTTGTAGGAATGGTCGTGATGACTATGACTGCTGTGGATTATGATGATCCCAATGAGGGAACCAACGCCAAATTGATTTACTCCATTGAGAAAAATGTTATCGAGGAGGAGACTGGTTCACCGATTTTTGAAATTGAACCCGAAACTGGTGTTATCAAAACTGCTGTATGCTGTCTGGATAGAGAGCGCACACCGGATTATTCTATACAGGTCGTTGCAATGGACGGAGGGGGATTAAAAGGTGGGTAATGTTAACTTAAAATAATTGAGAGTAAATCGACATCTGCTACGGAGGGAAAAATTTATATTGATATTATAACTAATAACTTTCATGATTTATTACACTGTAAATCGTGCGTTCATTATTTATTTTATTATGTGAGACATTAAATATAATTGACCTAATTTGTTGTGGTTAGAATATCTAATCGATAGTCATTATATGGTATTGAATCAATATTGATACACATTTAAAAACATAAACGGATATACCATGTCTATATATTTTCTCAAAATGTGACGTAGGAGAATATTGACGTGAATAAATTACAGCGAATCAATGATGGAAGTATGATCGGCCAAACGAAGATGCGAATAACTAGTTAGGATAATAGCGCCTTGTTCAATTTCCGCAAATCGATATTCCGATATCCATTGACAGTTGAATACTAGTGTTTGCACTAGTAACAATGGGAAATTTCACAACCAAATGTATTTTCATGTATATAATTTTACGCAGGGACGGGGACGGCGTCGATACGTGTCAAAGACATAAACGATATGCCACCCCAATTTACCAAAGACGAATGGCGAACGGAAGTGGACGAGACCTACGGGTCGGAACTGCCGGAAATGCCAATATTGACAGTGACAGTTCACGACGAGGATGAGACGAATAAATTTCAGTATAAAGTTCTTGAAGACAGTGGTTATGGCGCTGACAAATTTACTATGGTGCGAAATAACGATGGTACCGGCTCTCTAAAAATCGTTCAGCCTCTGGATTATGAAGATCAATTACAGAGTAACGGATTTAGATTTAGGATACAAGTCAATGACAAGGTAATTTATGACTATTAATAATATAAATTTTTTTAAATATCTGATCTTTTGATATGTAAAACTCGTGAAAGTTTTTATAAAATGTTAAAGAAAAAAATGTTATCTCGATTTTTAATTTTGTTTCTTATCAAGGGAGAGGATCACGACAGTGACAAGTATCACGTGGCTTATTCTTGGGTAGTGGTAAATCTGCGTGATATCAATGACAATATGCCACAATTCGAAAGGGCGAATATTGAGACCACCGTGACGGAGGACGCCGTTATCGGGAAGAGCTTGGAAACTTTTAAAGCTACAGACCCCGATCAGGGTGGCAAGAGTAAAGTATCCTATTCAATAGATCGAAGTTCTGACAGGAAGAGGCAATTCTTCATCGACGAGAGTGGCACTGTGTCCATTCAGCGAAGTTTGGATAGGGAGGAAACCCCACGACATCAAGTAAGTGGTATAGAAGACAGGGGATAGAATAAAGAAAAAAAAAATATTAAATAACTTCGAAAAAGTCCAAGGAACATATCGGACAACTTTTAACATTTGAACAAACTTTCATCCCATGTGCGCATCGATCAATTTTATTTTCAACGCTGCGCGTTCGGTTTTAATATTATTTTCATTGTCTCTAGGTAAAGATATTGGCGATTGACGATGGCATTCCGCCAAAAACTGCCACCGCTACCCTGACTGTAATTGTCGATGATATCAATGACAACGCACCTACCTTCCTTAAAGATTATAGGCCTATACTACCGGAATACGCTCAGCCAAGAAAGGTAGCGGAAATTTTGGCAACGGATGATGATGACAGATCAAAAACCAACGGTCCCCCATTTACATTCAGAATGGATCCTAATGCGGACGATGTGATAAAAGCAAGCTTCAAAGTGGAGAGCGATAATAGTGAGTGAAAATTATTTACATTGTTTGTTGCTTGTTATACATTATTTTTCTTAATAATTTATTATTCATTCAAGAGGTTGGGCCGTGTTTCTTTGACGTTCCTATTTAATAATTTATCAGAAATGATGGTGTGGCTTCCTTCGTCACTTCCGATTCTTCGACTCAATTGAATAATTCTCAAATCCAATATTCCATGAAATTTCAGAGGGCGCTAATGGGGATGGTATGGCTATTGTCTCATCTTTGAGATCATTCGATAGAGAACAACAAAAGGAATATCTGATTCCAATTGTCATTAAGGATTCTGGGGCACCTTTGATGGCCGGTACCAGTACACTGACAGTCGTAATCGGTGATGTAAATGATAATAAGATGCAACCTGGCTCTAAGGATATATTTGTATACAATTATGCAGTAAGTATCCACTGACTTTCAGTTAAATCTCCATTGTCAAAATTTCAAATTGGATTAAAAAATGATTATTCATAACTTTAGGGCCAGTCACCTGATACTGAAATCGGTCGAGTTTACGTCTACGATTTTGACGATTGGGACTTACCGGATAAGAAATTTTACTGGGAAGGTTTGGAACACGCACAATTTAAATTAGACGAAGATTCCGGCATGATTTCTATGAAATCCGGAACTCACGATGGCCGTTATCACTTGAGGTTCAAAGTTTATGATAGAAAACATACACAGACAGACGTACCTGCCAATGTCACAGTTACCATAAAAAGTATACCCCATGAAGCCGTTCTCAATTCCGGTTCCGTTCGAATATCCGGTATAACTGACGAGGACTTTATACGCGTATGGAATTATAGGGTGAGTTTACACATTTTTTTAAGTCCAATACGCAAGATTTTTCAAATAAAAAAATCTTCACTAATTAACAAGCCATGAATTGAACAATTAATTTTCGACATTTCAGTCACAGACATTGTCCAGAAGCAAGGCGGAACTCTTTAGAGATAAGCTGGCAAAATTACTGAATATCGAACTCGAAAAAGTCGACGTCTTCAGCGTCCAATTGCGTAGGAAGCATCCTCCATTAACTGACGTAAGATTTGCTGCGCATGGTTCCCCATATTATAAACCGGTTAGACTCAATGGAATCGTGCTGATGCATCGAGAGGAGGTTAGTAAATTATATTAATTTAATAAAGGTAATAATTATTTGACATAAGAGGATAAATTAATATTTAAAAATTGCAGATTGAGAAGGACGTGGGAATCAATATCACTATGGTTGGGATAGACGAGTGCTTTTACGAAAACGAAATGTGTGAGGGTAGCTGTACAAATACTTTGGACATCAATAATTTGCCTTACATGGTAAATGCCAACAAGACGGCTCTAGTGGGTGTCCGCGTGGACGTCATCGCGGAGTGTACTTGCGGTGCTCGTAATTTCAGTAAGGGTGAATCTTGTAGAAGCAGTCCTTGCTATAATGGCGGACGCTGCGTGGAAGGTCGTTTTGGTTTATCGTAAGTAACTTATCGATACAATACACGCATTGATATATAATAATAATTTACTACAATTTTTAATACTCTTCTTTATAGCTGTCAATGTCCATCCGGTTACAACGGTCCGCGCTGTCAGCAGACAGCAAGGAGTTTCCGTGGTAATGGATGGGCCTGGTATCCGGCATTAGAAATGTGCGACAGCAGTCATTTGAGTTTTGAATTTATAACACGACATTCTGACGGTTTATTACTTTACAATGGACCTATAGTGCCGCCGGAATTTGACGAGACCATGGTTTCCGGTGAGTGGGATTTAATAAAAGTATCACAAATAAATTACTTCTTTGACTCTTATTATAAGTACCATATGATATTGTGTTTTTGTAGATTTTATATCAGTGGAATTAGAACGTGGACATCCTAGGCTGCTCATAGATTTTGGTTCTGGTACTCTGGAATTGAAGGTAACAACAAAAGCGACCCTAGACGACGGCGAATGGCATAGACTGGATATTTTCTGGGACACTGAGGTTAGTTAGAGTATTGTTGTTTTTAAACTTATAATTGGAGTTATTGAGTCGTCCTGAAAGCCTAAAGTTACAATCACGAACTTTACTTTTCAGAACGTCAAACTGATAGTGGACTATTGCAAGTCAGCTGTGATCTCAGAACTTGAAGATGGTTCTCCGCCAAAGTTTAACGATTCAAGTTGTCAGGCGCAAGGAATTGTTCCGCCGTTCAATGAATATCTGAACGTGAATGCGCCATTGCAAATCGGTGGTCTTTACGTTGAACAATTTGATCCAGCTCATTATAAATGGAAGCATATGCCAGTAGGAAAAGGTTTCGATGGCTGTATCAAAAATCTCTTCCACAATAGTAAACTGTACGACCTGGCCCATCCGGGATTATCGCGTAACAGCGTAGCAGGCTGTCCGCAAACCGAAGAGATATGCAACAACCAGGAATCGACGTTTAGATGCTGGGAACATGGAACCTGTGTAGGCAGTTTTGCTGAAGCTCGATGTCAGTGCAATCCAGGGTGGACTGGAGCTGGTTGTATGACACCAACTATACCTACAACCTTTAAACCCCAGAGTTATGTGAAATATGCTTTGTCCTTTGAACCTGATAAGTACTCGACTCAGGTTCAATTGAGATTCAGAACTAGGGAGGTGCATGGAGAGTTGTTTCGGGTCAGCGATCAGCACAACAGGGAATACGCCATCTTGGAGGTAAAACCTTAATAAATTAATTTTTTATCAAATGGAATTTTGAAAAATCGTTATTATCAACTTTTTTACTTTTAGATTAAAGATAGTAGGCTTCACTTCAGATATAATCTGAACAGTTTAAGAACTGAAGAACGAGATATCTGGCTAACGGCAATAGCTGTAGACGATGGGCAATGGCATACTGTTCGAGTATCCAGATATGGCTCAGCAGCCACCTTGGAACTTGACGGAGGAGAAGGTAGAAGGTTCAATGAAACCTTCTCATTCGAAGGTCACCAGTGGCTCCTAGTCGATAAACAGGAAGGTGTTTATGCGGGTGGTAAAGCTGAGTACACAGGTGTACGAACATTTGAAGTATATGCAGATTATCAAAAAGGGTGTCTGGATGATCTTAGATTAGAAGGGAAACATCTTCCGCTCCCACCGGCTATGAATGGGACCCAATGGGGTCAGGCCACCATGGCTAGAAATTTGGATAGGAATTGTCCATCCAATAAACCCTGTGCTAACGTAATATGTCCTGAACCATTTGAATGCATTGATCTTTGGAATGAATATGATTGCACGTAAGTATTTCACAGTGACATTGAAAAATTAAATATCTTCCAAATGCTATAATAGGGATTTTTGTACGCAGTTGTGGCGAGGGTAGGATACCATCTCCGGACAATAAAGGATGTATGGATAAAAATGAATGTATCGATTATCCATGTCTCAATGGTGGACGCTGTATTAATCAGGATCCACGGTTCCGGTACAGATGCATCTGTCCAGATGGTTTCTGGGGTGAAAATTGTGAATTGGTTCAAGAAGGCCAGACGTTAAAACTTAGTATGGGAGCCTTGGCTGCCATTTTAGTGTGTCTTCTCATCATTCTTGGTATATTATTCCTTTAAGTTTAAGTGTGACATGTTATTTCAGGCATGCTATTGTTTTATTATTTTTTTAAGATTGCTGCTTGGTTTGCAGAAACGTTTATAGTGCTGTTTATACTTGTTTAAGGAACCGTGGTTCCATTCTAACACTAATTAAATTTCCTATTCTGTTAAGGGATCGTTGTTTTAATTTTATTTGTTTTTCCTGGAGTTCGTTTTGAGTTGAAATTTCTGCTTACTATCAATTTCCTAGATTCTTTCTTTTTTCTGTAGTCTATATTTTCAGTTCTTCTGTTTCCTGCTTTACGCACCTACCAAGCATGTGCTGACTCTGTGTTAATTTGGGGACAGTGTTCCCATACCTGACGCCCAGTGCACTGTAGTTACAACTTTTCTATTGATAATCGTGGAACGAGAGTTCCATTACTTGTTGATGTGAGTCGCAAGATTCATCGTTGCACCATGTAGTATATTATTGAGGACTGTTTGGAATTTCGTCAATGGGTTAACATAAATATTTATCAACAGTGCTAGTCTTGGTATTCGTGGTTTACAATAGAAGAAGAGAGTCCCACATAAAGTACCCAGGTCCAGACGATGACGTCCGAGAAAACATCATCAATTACGACGACGAAGGCGGCGGAGAGGACGACATGACGGCTTTCGACATAACGCCATTACAAATTCCAATTGGCGGTCCGATACCGGAAATGGGTGGAAAATTGCCTCCATGTAAAATTGCCTGTGAGTATCAGTAGTGAACCGAATTAAAATAAAGCTCGAGCATCGAATTCAACTGTGAAAATATTTAGATCCACTGGGACCAGAACCCAATGTGGGCATGTTCATAGAAGATCACAAGAAAAGGGCAGACAGTGATCCAAACGCACCGCCCTTTGACGATCTACGAAATTACGCGTACGAGGGTGGCGGAAGTACTGCAGGTTCCTTGTCGTCCTTAGCTTCCGGTACGTAAAAGAAAGAAAAGCACCTGGGATCGAACTCGTGAAAAAACATTTGACTCCAGCATCTTTCTATCCTATCTTTATATTAATATATACATATTATCTTATATCTGTCCTCAGGTACAGACGACGAGCAGCACGAGTACGAGTACTTAGGTACCTGGGGCCCGCGATTCGACAAGCTGGCCGACATGTACGGTCCTACGGAGGAAAGTGAGGGAGAGGAATAATGAGTGCTCTGAGTAAGTTCTTTACAAAGAGAGAAGAAAGAAAAATAAGAAAAACGTATATTCGCGAAAACAGAGCAGTGCCCCCGTGTCAGTGTCGGCAAGTGTGGTGTACACGTCGCTCTCGCGTCCTCACGTATCATCAATCGTTTAAGAAGAAAGGGTAGAAAAACAAAAAGATACAAAAATTAACGAAAGCATGAAGAATGAAAAAAAAAATAAGCAACCTAGTACGAAATGATAGAATGATAATATGTAGAAATAACGGATAGCTGACTGGGTAACACTTAAGTGTCGCCCCAGTGCTGCTGACAGGCAGCGAAGTGACGCGGTGCCCACAAAGATGGCAGCACATGCACCACCACATTACGAACCACGCAATAATTTTAAACTCTCTAACCTATTGCAATTGAATAAGGAGACCGTGCGATAGCGCGTTTAGACACGTAATACGTAGTCAACCCCTCACCCAACCCCCATCCCATGTGTGTACGTGAGCATGGAACTCTTTTGTATGGAATCTCATTTATTTATATACATATATATACTCATATTCATCTATGTATATGTATGTATATAAATATTACCATTTAGAAATCATATTGCGTTATCGCTCGCTCGTAGCGAAAACCCATGAGAGTTCGAGTAACGACCCTCTCCCCTTGCCATACTAGAACTATTTATTGCGACCGTCCCCGTCGGTCATTATTATGAATTAATTAATGAATTATTATTATTGATATTATTACGAATATAATATATATATATAAATATGAATTTATATAGGAGCCGCATGGGAAGACGGGTAATTAGCCCGAGCCACGGTGTACTTGAGAAAGTCTGAGAGAGAACGAGTGGGAGAGAGAATGTGAGAACGAGAGAATGTAAGAAAGTAAGAGAAAGAGAGAGAGAGTCGTTAGTCGCGTACATGTGTATAATTGTAATGAATTAATTACAAGGTAAAAGAAGAAGGAAAAAAAAAGAAAATAAGAAAAAGAAAATTGAAAGATGAAGAAAACAGTAAAAGGAATGAATAGCGATTAAAGGACATTACAAACCACGGTGTTATGTATTAAGGAGCCATCGTTGTTTCTCTATTTATTTTGTACGTGGGGCAATGGAATCGAAAGCGACGTGGTTAAGGGTTATTTATTAACACAGAGTCCTCGTCGCGACGTATATGAACTTACGTCGGGACGCACTCCACTCGAATCGACTGATTTGTAAAATTCTCAAACGGAATAATTAAAATAGTCAATTTATCGGTTAGGGGTCCCAGTGACGATTATCCCTAATGAATGCGCATACGCGCGTAAGTACGTTACCTTATACAGCGACGTTATTGTATAATTGTCCTATCGTTATATTAATATATACATATTAGACGACCGCGTATCGTTTACCGCGATTTGTGATATTAAGTTTCGCCCTCGTATAATTTTTTTTTAAATTTTATTCTTTTATCAATCCACTTTTTGGAATTCCCCATCCCCTCAGTCCTCTCCTTCGTCCCTCCCCCTCCCCCGCACATCCTTTACCTAAACCTTGCGGTTTAGGTAATTAGCAACGGCACTGAGTCATCGTCGTTCCTATTCACCTCCTTACTTTTCCAATCCAGCTCTATCTCCCAGTCGTCCTTGTCCTATTTCCAATGATCCTAACCTAATCTAGCGTTTAGACAGCGACACAGTATTCCACAGACTGGCATTAGCAGGCAATGACTTATCGTTAATATTATCGTTTACGTCGTGTGTACAGTGGCAAGAGAATTAATCAGGGCCCATTAACGTTTCTGTACATTTCTGTAAGAGATTATCGAATTAATTACGCGCACGAGGCATTGCTTCGCGGATGGACTCTTCGGACCGTCTGCGCATGCGCAGCGATGCTCGCAATCGCTCGTTACGTTAATTTATACGCTCGGGCATTCTGGTAATGTACATAAACAAGGATTCATTACGATAAGTTGCATAATTGATGACTGTAATTCTTTTTGTACTATTTTTAATTGGCCAATCTCAGACAAATATTTTTATTCGTGTGGGATCTCAAAACAAATCTTAACATTATATTGACGTAAGGATGATTTTACTTGTAAGGCTTGTTCATTGATCGATAAGATTTTTGTCATTTTTTACACTGTCTGTTTAATGACGGTCTGAACAGTCGATTCGTATTCAAAATGACTTATACTAACTGATAGGTTTAAAACCAATTGTTTTACCGTAGCAACGATCGAAAACTACTGTAATATATTATATATATATACATACTGCCACTGAACACATTTCATTAGTACAATTATTATATGATAATCTACCGTATAATCGACGTACGTATTATTAATTAATTGATATTATTAAACGATTAATTGTATTATTACCACTATTATCTATACCATTTGTACTTTACATTTCAGTTCGGACAAAAAAAAATAAATGCCTTCTTTTTAATAAAAAGGATTAAATAAACCGATCTGTAGCTATTTAGCTGATAACGAATTACGGCTCGTTTTCTTATCTATGAATCATCGTCGCAACTTCGGCTTCTGGTAGGGCCGTGTCTACGACCTCTACGATGACGTTTTACGTGGCCGATCCTTGGCAACTCGCTCATCAATTTTTGTGACAGTCTGTACTGCACGTGCTGGACGAATTCAACGGCGCCACAGTCCCTGTGAATAGTTTTTAGTGTTCCATAAGACTTGAATATAGAGTTATGGGGGGTGGATGATTTTTTTTTTACGTCCAAATCCTGAAATCCACGGATCTAGTGACGTGGAGGGACAGAAGGAAAAATGACAGCGATACTATGAAATTGAGGAGTGCCATTATGCTTTTATTTGTTGTTATCCAATCGCCAATATCTACGTATCCCATACAAATTAATATCTGATTAACGAGAATAAAGGTTAGAACGATATAGGCATTATTATTATATATTGATATTTACTTGACACAGGGTTTTCGGCATGGTGGTAAGTAGGAAATGGTCTATGGAAGCCCATATGCAAGCTATGGCAAACTCCAGGATGAAGGAACACGTGAGGAACTGTAAATATTTTTTTTTTTTCAAAATTTAATTTACTCATTTTTAGTATCAGTGATGTCGATATGTAGTATCGATTTATTATTTTATTATAGGACCTAACCTCGTACAGACAAAGCAGAGATGGCTTGAGCTTACGAAATGACGTTGGAAATAATGGCAATTTAAGAATTATTATGTAGACACCAGAGGCGAATAAAAAACCTGTTATCGGTGGACCGGTAAGTATTGTTTCCCCGTTTTCATCCTCGATCGAATTTGAAAAACACGTATGAAAAATGGATATTCCCACAGTGTTGAATAGCAATGCCCAGATTGTGCAAAGAAATTTGGCCATTTTGAACTATCGGGAAAAAAAAAAATGAAAAAAATTGCCTATCGCTCGAAACTAATCGATACGTAAAAAATGCTTTTCTATTGGGGAAAAAAATGAAACTTCAGAGCAATGGTTAAAATGTTGGAATTATAAGAAAAATTAATTAAACAAATTGTACTTTATTGATTAACAAATTTACAGTGACATGGCAGAGACATTTTTTGGACAGGCGGACAGAATTTTGAATTTTTTTTTCTTTTCGCATTAAATTTTATATTTTTCTCTTCAGCTGCTCTCGTAGAAATAACAGTCGGTGACTACTGGATTTTCAAAAGTGATTCTTCTATCCTTGCCAGCGATGCTCGTGTTCCTGGACAAATAACGATCCTGAAGTCCTCCTGGTACATCCTGTAGATCTGCTGAAAGATCCTGGACCCTGTATCTCCTCTACTTCGTCAAACTGTCCAAAACTGCTTCCAACGCCTCGGTGGCGTCTAACATCCAGACGAATGCAAGAAGAGCAGCGCAATAGGAGACATGGGTGGCCGCCATTTCTTTTTCCATGTAATACGCCCAGCTAGCCAGGAAGGAATATCGTCCAAGACCCACAGTAGAATTAACCCAGAATAACTGAAAAAAAAAAATATGAAAGTAAAATTTGAAAAAAAAATTTTGATCGCGACAAACATTCACTATTAAAAAACATCGAAAATACGAAAATTTTATAAATAATTATAAACGTTACCCATTTACTCGATTCTTGTGTAAGACAATATATTACACGTAACAAGGGAATCCATACTGCTTTCGTAGCAAGATTTGTTATCAGTGCCGATACCAGCATCTGTATAAAAAAATTATATTTAATTACATAAAAAAAAATTACATAAAATCTTAACCTTAATATCTCATACCTCATAAATGTACACAAGTTGCACAGGCGGTTCCTTGAGAGAACGTGGCCACAATTTGTACTCAGCCAAAAGGCACAGAACTGACAATACAAACAAGGTTGATGCATAAGTGGGTTCAAAGGGAGTAACCTCGACTTCAGTGCACAATCCGATTACACATATTTGCCTGAGATGCGTATACATGCCTGACAGAACAATAGCTATCCAATGCGGATTAATAAATTCCAAGTAATCTTGTAAATCCTCCATGTTCGAATGAAATCGCAAAATTTTTCATTAACCAGTCAATTTGTCATTTGTAATAATTAGTAATCGATTGACAAAAATCGCAACGGGCCGGAAAACTGTAATCACTATTCATGGCCTGCTTAGATTTTTCGTTAAATCGATTTTCAATACATTTTCTATGATTTATAAAATCCTGCGAATCCTGCTAGTCCTGTGGACACTCATTCTCGCCACTCTGAACTCCTCTCAAGTGGTGGCTTAATGGAATTCCCTTGTTCCCCTATTCCAGCAACCACGGTATATATATATATATATATTTTTTAGCTACAAGCTCACAAGGCTTGGTAAATTTATTTTCGCCTTGTTTCACCAGCCCTTGCGAATTTTTATGAATTATCAGCATTGATTCATGGAGTTTTATCAAGAATAAAAAAAAGATCCATGGTGACCTAGAAATTAATACATTGACTGCTACTACTTTTCTGATAGTCCATATGGGTTGGTTATTCTATTTTGATGGTTAAAGGTAGTAGAGCGTAGCGTAGCAGTGGATTGTGGCTTTTCCATGGCTATCTTGAACCCTTATACATAATGCATTGCATTTGCGGATGGGATTCTGGAAGAATAATGGTTGAAGATGTATGTATGTACATATGGGAGAATGAAAGATGCTTATGGGGTCCATAAAACTGTTACTTGATTTATACGAGTCAGGAGGATGATACTTTGACCTTTCGATTAAAGTTAAAATTAATTGTCACGTTAAAGAGAATGATTTCCTTTTGTCAAAGCGACAATAGGATCCCGCAGAATCCTTAAAGGATCCGCTGGACCGTGTGCAGCCAGCATACACAGAAGAGACAGGAGTCGACGATCCGTGAATCTTCAGGAAATTGTACCAGGCTTCCCTTTCGGCTTGCTAACGACAAGTTTATTAGCTGAAACGGTCGTACCCGATGATTAAAGATTCTTTGATAAAAATAATGAAAAGTATTTATAAAAAAAAAAAGTGAAAATTTGAATAAATTTCAAAATAAAGTAAAATTCCTCAATTTTATTTCTACGCCAATGCAATTATTTGCACGATTTCATTTTACTTTGTTGCTCGGCGAAAAATCTTATAACTCCTTGCCAAAAAAAATCCTGAACAAACTGGTGGTCCAATTTCGATGGGATGCTGTCGAAGAGTCTTGAATTTCACGGTACGGGGTGCTTACGGTATCCATGGTAACGGCACAGAGCTACGTTTTACCCGGAGTGAAAATAAAAGGAAACCAACGAAGAGAAAGAGCTCTCGAGGAAAAGCTGTGGAAATAAAGTAAAAGAATCCATCTCGACCTCTTTCTCCTTCTTAGGAAGGTAGTAACTTAAAGACTCTTATCTTAAATTATCCCAATGGAAATCCTCTTATCAGGATTGACTCTAGAACGTAATCATTCGTTATACTATAATAATACCAGAATCGTCTTTCTTTATTACTTGAAATTCTTGTATTCTCTTTAAAATCTTTTTTTTCCTTAATACGCATACGTCATACGAACTGGTCACGTTGCTTTTCTCCATAAACACGCAGCATCCTGGACCACGCGGATAACATAGTCGTATACGATATTACGAAGAATCGAAAGATGTCGCCACTTTCCTTCTCTTGGAATCGTAAATGGGCTCCCTCTCTCTTTCAATGTCTTCTCGCTACAGTGACGTATACGATGACGTAGGCGATACGGGAATCCCTGCCGGGTTTCCTCGACCGACTTGTTGCTCATCGAGAGGAAGAAGAATCTTGTTGTCTAGCGAATTCAAAACTGGGATTTAAATGATCTCAATATTTATATACCTGACTCGCATGACAGATTCCAGCAGCCGTTCACAATTTCAAGGTCCTTGTCATCTCGTTAGGTATCTCGGTCAGAATTCCTTTTAGCATCTTAGAACGAGTTTTATCTTTATTCTTTTTGTTACGGCTTAAGATACTTTTTATTATCCTAGGTCATGAAACAGTTGATTATCATCGATAAATAAAGCAGTGAATTTTGAGATTTCTTGTTTTGTACTTATTATTATTTTTTTTTTTTTCATTTTTATCATTTAAGCTTCAGCCTATTTCAGAAGCGCATTAAAACTTATCTTACGCTCTGCAACATTTTGCTTGAATATTCTGAATGCTCTTTGATTTCGAAATTCGATCGGTTACTCGTCTTTTGAAGACGCTCCGGCCACGGAGTGTCTTATTAACTCGATTAGTCGCAACTGTGAATCCGCCTTGAGGCGTATAACGCAATTTTATGGAACGAAGGCAAGAAGCGCGAACTCTCTGGGACTTCGTTAAAACTACGAAGTTCTGTTCCTGACGAAGCTTATCAAATCTTGCAAAAGAAGAAAAACGATACGATATATATATATATATATATATATATATATATATATATATGTATTAAATAATGTTTAATATATTAATATTAACAATTTTTATAAATTTTTTTATTGTAATCAGGTAAACTGATATTCGAGGATGTTGATTTATTATTTTAATTCATTGATTGAAGGTATATTGATTTTACTTATCGACGGGTACTGGATCAATGATCATAATTTAAACTATTATCGATGCTTTAATTGCCATACGTGTTGATCCAGAGAACAATCTAAATTGTTGAGTGTAGGTGGGGAGTACGTATACGTATGTGATATACATACTCAGGCAGGAACAGTGGGGAAGTATATAAGCGTCCATGGACTACGGACTCGCGACACTTGCTCGCGAAACTTCACAACGTTTGTATCGATCATTTTAACTTGGGTATAGATCATTGTATATTGACTTGTGATCACTTAATAATTTTTTTCAAGAAAAATATATATATCAGGCATCGAATATTTTAAGGTTAGTGAAAGATTATTTTTTAAGTGTAAAAATATGCTTTTTTTTTCACTTAAACAAAATCAACTGATATGAATAATTTGTGCGCTATAAATAAAATTTTTATTTTGCAAACTCGCAATTTGAATTATTTATCATTCGAATTTGATTATACTTTTATTTGCACGTATCAAGCATACGAGTACAAGGGTATGTGATTGATTAAATTTTTTTTAAATACAACAAACTAAATGTCTTCAGAGTGCAGTATTTAGAGACGTATGAAATATCGATTTGATTTAACATTAAATATAAATAATTTTCTTAGTCCTACGAAATAGTGAAAGCCTCAAGTCCTTCTAATTAGGTAATCGGTTATCCGACATGGAAAAATCGGATGCTTACACAGTACGATACCTTCGCGAACGATATACTTTTCTGAATATCATTTTTCCGAAAAGGTCATCCAGTTATCAGCTTTCCCGATAAATGTATCAAAATTGCGTAAACGCGAATTATAAAAAGTACTATAAACTTCAAGGTATTCTACCTGCCGAGTGTATCGTCAAAAAACTTTTAATTCCCCTCATCGTTCTAAGGACTTGTAAATCTGATATTTGCCGTGTATAAAAAAAACAAAGGTGCAAAAAAACGTCAAGTCGCGGAACGCAACATTAAGCAATCAGTATTATGTAACATTTCTGGTAAGATCAGTAAACCCGAATTCCCGCGTGAAAGCAACATGCACCAGAAAAGAGTCGAGTAGATTTTTTTTTTCCCCCAGAAATATATAAAAGTAAAAAAATATTTCAAAAAGAATCAGGAAATTTCCAAAATTTTCAAAAAAACCTTATATCGGCTAAATCATCTGGATTGATCGCTGAGTCATGATATAACTAGAAATTACAAAAAAATGTATCTTAACTCCTGTCGATTTCATGGAAAAACCATAAAACCGGTCGCTCTGCTACAATTCGTGGAAATGTTGACGTCGCCCGATATATAGATCCTTTATTTCTTTCGTCTCGTTTCGAGAATCTTTAACGGCAAGGAAAAGACATTCAATTTCGCACAATGCACTGTGACGTGGATCGAATAACAAGAATGAAACTTGCTCTGCGAAAATGAGTCATGGTCATTGCTCCGACAAGTAAGAGACCGCTCTTACTTTTCTACTGAGGAAACACCAAGTGTGTTAATCCCAGCAGAGCACGTGTACAACTCCCACCTGACGTTTATTAGAATTTCGCAAGGAACGCATGCATTAGAAATAGCGCTTTATGGACATTTTCACAGGAATTTGTGACAGTCGATTATATATATATATTTATAAATAAAATACACACATATATATGCACAATATTTTTGAAAAATAATTTTTTTTAATATTGTCAAAATTTCTATTTACGGCAGACTATACAGTTTTATCGAACTGCACATATAGTTACAAGTAACAATATTCTTGACACAATTAATAATTTGACTGATGCTGCAACGGTGACGGTTATCCAATTGACACCAAACATAACCGGACGTGACGAAATAAAAAAAAGAATTCGATTTTCGTGCGCTGAGCCAATCTCGGTACTTAAAATCATTTCCTTTTACTATTTTTAGTATTAACTGGAAGGTCTCTTTTAGTTTTTACCTTGAACGGAGAAAGGTAGCGAGCTTCGTTCACAAAGTCAGTGTCACATAAAATTGCGAAATTAGGTCTCACTAAATTAATAATTCCGGTATCGTTTTATGGCTGTTATATATTTATAGGTATTAACAAAAAATAATAATGACTCAATGAAATATTAATTAATTGTATTATTTATACAGAATTGAACATAACAATGGATCCCAATGCGTTTAAGGATTTCTCCAAAGAGATGGCGGATTTTATAACGAATTACTTGGAAAATATCAGAGACAGGTAATTAAAAAAGTCAAGTAATTATTAAAAAAAAAAAAAACGTACATCCGGTTACGAGAACGAATCGAATTATTGTTCGAATGAATTCGAGATCGAGGCTTTTGATTATAATATTGTTTATCACACGTCGCTTGTATATACAGTAACGAAGAATGTACAGTTCTCGTTTGATATACGAGTGGGTGAAGGTAAGATCCGTCTTAGGAAAAGGAAACTGTTGGCCTTGATAATTCTCGATAACTTTTCACAATCCGAGCAGCGCATAAATGTGCGTCAATTTTGGTCAATAAAATTTCGAGAATAATATCAATAATTAAAAATGATTATTTCGTAGGAGAGTTCTGCCCAATGTAGAGCCTGGTTATATGAAGCCACTGTTACCCAACGAAGCACCGCAGACACCAGAAAAATGGCAGGACATTATGGGCGATTTGGAAAAAATAATTATGCCTGGAGTAAGTACCAAAAACGAATTTGGATATAGTCGATAATCAATAAAAAAAAATTAATTAATATTTTTGTCCATTAATTCAGGTTACTCACTGGCACAGTCCCAGATTTCATGCTTACTTTCCAACGGCTCAATCGTATCCTGCAATTGTTGCTGACATGTTGAGCGGAGCAATTGCATGCATTGGATTCACTTGGGTATTGATTAGAGCTTGTTTGCCTATTAATATATATATATATATATATATATTAATTGTTAACTTAATCGTCAAATGAAAAATCTTATTACAGATCGCAAGTCCAGCCTGCACGGAATTGGAGGTGATAATGTTGGACTGGCTAGGAAAAATGTTGGATCTTCCTAAGGAATTTTTGGCCTGTAGCGGCGGTAAGGGGGGTGGAGTGATTCAGGTGAGTGATTAATCATAATAATAATCTCGAGAGAATTGACAATAATATAGTATGAGATAAAGACAATACTTATTTCAACAGGGAACAGCCAGCGAAGCCACACTGGTAGCATTGTTGGGTGCGAAGGTAAAGAAGATTCAAGAGATCAAAGAACAGCATCCAACCTGGACCGACAATGATATACTAGGAAAACTCGTTGCCTATGGTTCCTGTAAGTATGCTTGAATATCCCTATAGAAATTTTTTTCTTAAAACAAGGCCGAGTTTCATACTGAAATTCAAAGGGACAAAACGAGATGAAAATGACAATTGATAAGCCTCGAGTTTTATTTTTATCTTCGATTGATTAATTCTTATCGATTTTACATTTGCCACGTGACTCGTTCTATACAAATCGTTGCAGCTATTAGGTGCCAAAGCCAAAGTAGACACTGGTGGAGCGAGTTATGCTGTAGGATACTATACCTATATATGATAGCATATCAAGCCGAGAGCACTTCATCAAGCAGCACTTTGTCACCATGGCAACGCGTAATAACCACTCTGGTTACTTGAATATCCCATACCATTTCTCAATGCCCATAGACCTCTATATGTATAGAGAGATGAAAACGAGGGACAATTTTTTTACCATCTAAAAAAAAGTTTTCAACGGCGACTTTCAACCATGCCATGAAAATAAAGCATTTTCTCTTGAGACTTTTCCAAATCAAAATGCGTCCCGTAACCTTTGGTAGTTTCTCAAGTGTGAAATATGCTTTCAGGTCAGGCACACAGCTCCGTGGAACGCGCCGGACTTCTGGGCGGTGTTAAATTCCATCTATTGGACGTTGACGGGAAATTCAGAGTACGCGGCGAGACTTTGGCCGAGGCCATTCGCGAAGATAAGGAAAAGGGATTGATACCATTTTACGTGAGTTTGAAAAGTTTTTGTATAATCATTGAGTTTTTTTAATTTTAATAATTTCTTTTATTTTTAATAATTTTTTTGTACTAGGCTGTTGCCACTCTTGGTACAACCTGCTCGTGCGCTTTTGATTGCTTGGACGAAATGGGAATTGTAGCCAATCGTGAAGGCGTTTGGCTTCATGTGGATGCGGCTTATGCAGGTACGGATTTAGAAAAAAAAAAATTTAATTCCTTGCTAGTTTTCAATGGTACTTTCACTGTATTTTGAT
The DNA here is from genome assembly GCA_030142285.1 of Calameuta idolon. NCBI lineage: Eukaryota > Metazoa > Arthropoda > Insecta > Hymenoptera > Cephidae > Calameuta > Calameuta idolon. Next base: position 24,358 of record JARQSV010000735.1, on the reverse strand, counting down.
TTTTATCTAAATATAGGCTCGGCTTTCATCTGTCCGGAATTTCGTTATTTAATGAAAGGAATCGAGAAGGCCGATTCGTTCAATTTCAATCCGCACAAGTGGATGCTGGTAAATTTCGATTGTTCAGCCATGTGGCTCAAGGATCCCACATACATTGTCAATGCATTTAATGTGGATCCACTTTATCTGAAGCACGACATGCAGGGCTCTGCACCCGACTACAGAGTAAGTTAGAATAAAAATATATATTTTATTCCACAATTTTTTTTCCTCACCTTCATTGGTCCACTGATCGTTAATTCCCATCATTATTTTTTTCTAGCACTGGCAAATTCCACTTGGTCGCAGATTCCGTGCGCTTAAGCTCTGGTTCGTTCTGCGACTTTATGGTGTAGAAAATCTTCAAGCTTACATCAGAAATCATGTAGCTCAAGCTCACGAATTCGAATCTCTGGTCCAGGCAGACTCCCGATTCGAAATTGTAGCTGAAGTCATCATGGGTCTAGTCTGCTTTCGTCTTAAGGTGAGCAAAGACGAGAAAAATTATTTTAACAAAAATTATCAAAATGTCATTTTGAAAAAAATATATATATTCGCAGGCATCAAACGACGTTAACGAGGCTCTTCTCAAGAAGATCAATGGCGCTGGATACATTCATCTCGTACCGTCCAAGATAAATGACACTTACTTCCTAAGATTAGCCATTTGCTCTCGATTCAGCGAAAGTAAGGATATTCAAAATTCTTGGCGCGAAATCAAACTGCGCGCCGACGAGGTCCTCGCGGAACAATCGACGTCCAAGTGATGGCGGGCTCAAATAGCACGTGGCTGTAAAGCATTGGCACCAGTTACGTGCAATCAATCATAGATTTTTAATAACAATCAGTAATTAATTAGTATTAATCACTCCTCGGACCTCTCCAGTTATGGTAAAAAGAGATAATGGTATTAGCCAATTAATTAATACGAACCTACCATACCTGTTTATCGTTATCGTATATTCTTCTGTATATACATATATATATATGTGCATATAAACGAAATTATTTATTTGAATGAAGAATCGTGACGTCACGATCAATAAACTTTAGTCGCGTATCGACCAATACCTAGTGCTGCATGCCGGGGACAATAATAGACTAGAATGTAGTAGTGCAATTGTATTAGAAGAAGAAAAAAAAGAAATTAGAAAAAAGAACATGTCGAGTGCGCTTACAGTATGTTTGCGATAGTACGGTGTATATTTATGCGAAAGTTATTATTAGTGCACTCATGTCTTATATAATGGGACCAACGTGAGTTAGCTAGAATGTACGTACCTGTTGACTGTGGCTATATTAAAATGTACCGTATATCATAGCTCGTTGGATCATTGAGATTATACGTGTATCGTATAGAGAATTAAATAAAGTTAATGTTACTCGTGAATTAATTGAATTTTTGATGAGTGGTACGTATACATATGTATATATATATATATATACTATATTATAAAATTCACAACAACCGCGCTTTGTACATGGCTCTGAAATGTATATATATATTTTCTGCCCTTAAGTTTTAATAATCTCCAAAAAAAATCAAAAGCCAAAAATCGCATTTTTCATTCACTCTATACACGGACACGGTATCAAAAATACAGGGTTTTCAATTACGGACACAGGCTTGCGAATGTACCTTTAAATGTTTTTCGATTTTTTGCAAAATTTTCATGAGGTTTTGCACTGGTTCTCCGATGGTATTCTTGGCGGACCACCGTAACGTTTTGTCATCTGAATGATTCTTTCTGCCTCGCGAATTCCGCTCAATCGAGCCCCGTGAACCGTGCTGTAATGTCCTGGTATCGTGGCTTCGCCAGCAAACAACAAGATTGGAGCAATGGGTTCGCAGGTTCCTAAAGATGAGAAAAATGTTTTAAAAATAAATAAAAATATTATGGAAAGTAAAATGAGTAAATTTTGTCTTTTGAATGAAAGCACCAAATTTACCTGGCAAGGGACTAGCTAGATCGCACTGATGCCCTACTGTACTATCCATGGCCATGTAGCTGTAGGATCCAGCAAAGTGTTGATCCATGCACCATTTACTACGTAATAAATTGACAGGATAAGGTAAGGTTGGGTCTCCTGTAAATTGTCGCAAAACACGTGTTAACGATTCCACCACTTCCTCGTCCGAGCATAATTCCATGTCGGCTGCTTCGCGTCCACAAACACAGGCGCAGAGTACGTGCTGTGAACTGGCGAGCTCTTCTATGTTCGAGACACCTGAAAATTGAGTATGAAAAGTGAATCGAGGTCATAGGTCGTTATAAGAGTATACGGTACCTTTGACCCAGTCACATCTGTCTGATAGCTCATCGGCGGACCAGGCCAATCTTATTCCTCCTTCTCGCCAGACCCAAAAGGGCCTTGCGTATTCCAGAAAGATTTTATTCATGTAACCGTAACCCAATTTACAAATGGCCTCGACCTTTTCGGCTGGTAATGCCGGACAGAAGAGCTTGTCGTGTTGATGTTTCAGGACACCCAGGGGTACCGTGACTATCACGTAGTCAGCTGGGAATTCCTCACCGTCGCAGCACTTGACAACAGCACGTGGACAAGAATCGCTGTTTGTATATCAAAGATGCAGTTTGTTTTCATGAGAGTACATTTTTAATGAAATTTGATTAAAAATTGTCATATCGCACCTTATGGCGCCCCAACGCACACAGCTGACAGGTTTACAGTATCTTAAGGAACAGCTAGGTAAGTCTCTTAAAAGTGGTGCCAGAACACCCACGTATCCTAAAGGGACTCGAACGTTGCCACCAGGAATCTCTATGTAACTGCCAAACTGATCGGCCGAAACCAACGACAGATCGTCGCCGCAGCGACATCTGGTGCAATTGGTCATTCCGTACATAACCCGTGCGGCGTCATACCTAAAAAAGAAATTGGTCAAATCATTAATGGAAAAGAACAAAAATGTATTATTGTACAAGCTTAAAAAAAAAGGTACCTCTGCTCTTCCGGAAAATTATGCAATTCCTGTTGTATTCTGACGCCCATAAAGTTCAAGAGCGAACCGTGAGCTCGTCCACATCCTAACGAGAACAAAGCGGAGGCTTGCTGTTCTATCTGCCGGAACGCGTGATAAGCCGTGATGCTGACGGGAAGATCGATCGCTCGACCGTCGCTGGTGCAAAACAGACCCCGACTTGGGTCCGGTCTGAAGAGCGGTGGCTTAAGAAGGCCCTCTTGAGCAGCTAATGTGAAAACAGGATTGGCCATGCAACCACCCTCTATCCAGGTTGCACCCATTTCGGCGACTACGTCACCGAGCCAACAGGAATGAATGCGACCTCCTGGTCTAGGAGCATAAATCATGAGAAAATTGTGGAATAAGATTAACGAAAATTTTTGAAAAATTACACAAAAAATTATACCTGTCAGTTGCTTCCAATATAGTAAAATTTTGTAAACCACATTGAACCAATCGATGCGCTGCTGATAGGCCTGCCATTCCGGCTCCTATTATCACTACAGTCGGTTCCGGCTTGCATGGGTCCAACATGCAAGGATCCAATTGGCATGTTTCGAATTTCGCGACTTTTGAGCACGATGGTACATCTTTGCTATCTGCTTTTTTTTCCGACCCAAGTAATCTGCAAAATTGATGTTGCATTCCATTACGACTGAGTTATCATTGAAGTTGTCATTAAATAATCTTTATTGGGGGTCAGTAGAATTTTTATCACTCTTGATGATACGCTGGTACAGAGATTATCACATAGTGACACAGTCTGACCTCTTGTCAATGTCGCATTGGTTGGGTCGTACCTCAAAATAGTTTAAAATATCTTACGTACCTTTTGAGTATGCCCTGCAGATTCCTAAGTGGAATCCTTCGGGGCCTCGTGAGGAGCATCTCATTGGATGTTCAACGGCTGAACTAGTGAATTTATCATGAAGGTGGTGTGCCTAATTTAAATCGACTTTAAATAATTAATCTGAAGTTCTTCTTGTTGGTGAACGTTGCTATGAGAACACGTCAAACAACGATGGCAGTCGAATTTTTTTAGAGGAAATATCCTTCGCCTACTTAGATCATGTCTGCTTAAGTGTACGGGCGAACATCGTTGCCTCAGAGATGAGACGGGAGATGCACAACGCTACGGTTTTAGGCGATACCAAAAACATGGCACTAAATCGTAGCGGCGAGTCCAGGAGTAGGATTTTGTGATCATTGCCTCCGTCGATAATGCATATCCCGTGGTAACCGAGTTGAAGGTGATCATGAACGTACAGCTTGGCGGGCAGAGGTTCTTCGTAACTTATCGCTGGTTCCTAGAGCAACCCTTAAAACCCTCCATAAGGGCATAAAGCCAGAAAGGAATAAGAAGAAGAAGGAAGAAAGAAAAAGAATAAAAAAATTAGTTGCACAGACATAATAAAAATGCGAAAAATTGAATAAAGCTTTCCAAATACTGCTAAATATTATTGGATCTGGATTTACTTTCAAAATTTATTCAAAAT
>JARQSV010000734.1:55556-66969 GCA_030142285.1 Calameuta idolon | reverse complement strand
AAAAAAAAAAATCGTATTAAATCGACCTAACGAATCTTCCTTAATTGAAACGAACAATCAACAATGCTGATGATATTTACTTTTTCCCTCGTCTATCCAAACTTCGAAGAATTCGGCAATCAATAGGATATTGAGTGTCGCGCAAATGATGAAGTAGGACAATCGATGTCAATCCCACGTGACAAGGATATTGAGCCTCGACGGTTAACCAGAAAATGAGTATATCTCGTGAGTAATAGTTCATCGAGGCAAAGCTTATTTGATCGAGAACGTGTATACGTAACTAACAAAAAGCTCTTATTAGGAGAACAAGTAGATTTTCGTAAAAAAATAATTACACCCGTTATTTGAATTACTGTGTTTCTTGAAACTCGTACGAAATCATCGATAACATTTTCAGGCTTAATGTAATTCGCAATATGTACTATTTGCAAGGGGAGGAGAGCATATCGAAAGGTACAGAAAGAATTGGAAAAAAGATTTACGCATCGATATCGTCCTCTTGGGAAAAACTTAACTAGACTCGATGGACTAACTATTATAGAAACGAATCAAGATATTTGATTAATCGACCGAATCAATTAATTAAGCTATTGCGATCAAGTAACAAACATTGACCATAGGGACAATGTTTATTGAAGTGGTCGTATGGAATTGATCGTATGTGGACTATACGATCTTGGCATTTGAATTCACTGTGAAACGATTCAAACTGTACTAGACGTCCAAACTTTGTAGGAAACGTGACGTTTGTAACTTGTGATATTCGATTGGTTACCGTGAGACGTTAACTTGACCCATAATCTAATACACAGGGTGTCTCAAAATTAGATGATAATCTGGACGTGGGGAGAATCAGGTTCAAAAGAAGAAATATGTGTAACAGACGGTTTCTTCGTGTCTGGAAAAATTTTCAAAAATTTTATCCGAAAGATATCGTCCAGTATCGAAAATACTATCAGTTAGATAAAAAAGATCCGAAGATGAATAAAAAAAAAAAAAACGGCCGTAAGTCGAGATAAATACAAAAAAAAATGTATACAAAAATGTTTTTTTCTTCGAATTTGTGTTCGGTGCTTGTTTTTGCAAAAGTAATTATTTAATTTACTTTAAACGTGTAATTCAGATCGGAACGCGATTTGGCAATCTGAATTAATTGATCGTAACGACGTTCCGGTTATTTTTCTGATAAAATTTCAGCAACGACACAGACGTGTGTCGTGTCGCTGACGCGACTCCCATAATCAGTCAGAGGTTAATTTATTTTGGAATTAATTCACTAAACTTTCCTTCTTGAGTTTACGAGAGATACACGTAATGTTTTGGAAAATTACGTAATACTTTACAATCTAACTGACGGATTTGCCTGGTATACACTTAAGTGGTATATCCAAACTTCGAAAAGCCGACGTGAAAGGTTTTTCCGGTTTCAGGTTAAACTTTCTCGGATAATCAAACGTGACGTAATTATCATACCCTTATACCATATCAAAGCAGAGTTAATTAACACATATGTAATCGTAGGCATTAAGTAAACATTTAAAAAATTCTTCTTAATATTTCATCGAATCTCTAACGAATGTCCCCCATTACTTAATTTGAATCTTGTCGAGAGACGCTCGTTAAAATTATGCAATCGGCGTAAATTCCGACGGAAAAGACTTACTCGTTTCTAAAATATGTATACCACCGTCGACGTAACTTTTCCAGACAAATAACGAGGGACAAAATATTTCGTTAACTCTTATACGTATTTGTATTCTATACGTATTCATTAGCGTTCGTGTACTCAGGCTCTGATTTGCATGCAAAATCTTTCAGAAGCTCGTCCCTGCTATTACTTACCTGAAGCAGTGTATTATTTTATCTACGGATAAGACACTTCAATAAAAAAGTAACGAACCATTGAGCTGTCACGGGGAAACCTTTAATCCATGGTCTTCGTTGGATTAGCAAAGCAACGCGATATACAATCATTGACTTTTTTTTTAATTTCGAGCTCTTTAATAAAAATAAGGCAGTGATAGAATTTTTTTTTATTTAACTTTAGTCACGTTCATCAGTCGTATTATTTAGAAGTACATTTTTTTTATGATTACATTGTATATCGATTTTTTCGAATTCTGATTGTTTCGACACGGACGATAAATGCCATGTAATCGTATGGTACGTGTTTAGGCTACCTTCTATGGGGGTTTTCAGGTAAAATTTTCGTTACTTGAAAACGTTAAGAGGAACTTGCGATTGATAATTGTAATTTTTTTCAACGATTACACTGTGTATTTAAATGTATGAATTTTTTTTTTTGAATCACTGTATAATCTTCATTGTTTCTTGTTAGACGACAAAACGATGGCAACGTAAAGTTTTTGTTACTCGCAAGCGCTGAAAGGAATTTGCTGCGCAAAACTTTGTTCGTGTTCTCGCATTTTAATTTTCCTTATTCAGGCTCGGTGAAATCGTACGCTCGTGACACGCGCCACTTCTTATTATCGACGGCAAAACTACGCGGCCTAAATAATTACAGGCTATTAGGCCAACCGTGATTTCAATATCGAATTTGTCGCGAATTATATTGCAACTGCAGGTACACGTGGTGATTGCACGAGTTCGTTGTTCTAATTAAAATCAACTTTCGGCAATGTTGTTTCATGAATATACCATGAGATCATTGATGAGATTCGCGGGTTAATTTGGCGCAGTTATCATTTTCATTCGCAGTATCAGTTTGACAGTGAAACGGTGCGGTGTGATCGTTCATTTGAATTATTAACGTATCGCGTATACATATATTATCGCTCTGTATTATTTGAAAGCTTGTACTGATTTTTTTACAGATAATAGGTATGTGTTTTTTTTTGCAATTTTGTAAAAACAAAAATTACAATTAAAAGTGATTACTGTAAATTTTTGTGAATTTAATGAAATTCAAATTAATAGTAAAAATAATATTGTGTCTTATTGTCATGGTCATTTAATAATTTTATATTTTTACCTGGAATTTTCTTCTATGTTTGCACGTAATTCGGTGTCTAATCATTAACGATGTCTCGATTAATTATACTTTGTGAGAGGGAACAATGATAATACGAATATCGCACAAGATTGCGAAATTTTGTACGCAAAAAATCGTATACAAGTGTGACGAAGAATTAGCAACAATTGTTTTGAGTGACTGATTCAGAAAATTCGTTTAACGAACGTATTCGATATTCGCGAATGTGCGAATTGTTATCAGTCCGTGCGAAAGAAATTGGTGAAAAATTATCGAGCTATGAAATCATTTTAAAGATCGTTGTAAATTTTTTTGCGACATTTTAACAGTAAATTTAATTGCGCTTTGAAATAATATTCGAATTTTTTTGCCTCCGGAATTTCATTTGCATATATTAAATATTATAGTAAATCCCGTTGAACTCAATATCCCTTGTAGAAATTATGACCGATCAGAGCCAAACGCTAGACACAGTACATACTGCCGCCTAGCCAGGCTTCACTTAGGCAGCCTAGATGGAGCCTGACATGCAGTGTAACGCTTGCGCTGGGTTGGGTCTAACAGGGCAACCTAGTTAGGGCCGAATTTGAATTTCCTTAAAATGTTATGAAGTATATAAAATATAGTATATTATTAATATTCATAAATATATCAAATATATATTGTTATTAAAATAAATATGGAAAAATTATCGCATCTGTTAATTACGGTTGTTGGGTACATACATACATATACAATATACTGCTGTGAGCGGGACTCAAACCTTCAGTTGTCGGGATTCTCGAACTGAGGGAAGCAGACACTTTTACTCACGGGCCACTGGCCCAATTAAAGTATATTAATTCGATTGAGAATTCTAATCACGAATATATTTTTATAATGAAAACGTTCTAAAATAAATAGAAAAATATTTCAATGCATCAACTCCAATTTTGTATTCAGTGATTCAGAATTTGATTATATATCATTTTGTTTGGCTGAAAATTTTTGGTTCAATTTTAGAAAAGAAATTAATTTTCTTTCGCAGAAGTTGAAATATTATGTGAAAAATATATTGTAATATATTTTATTGAATATCCCGTTTATATTAATCCTATACAGAAATACAGCTTTGGGATTTTTAAATCCTGACTCCGCACCTAATCAGGCACTAGCTAAATTGTGCTCCAAGTGAAAAAATCGCGGCTTTCCCTAAACATTCTGGTGAGGCCCTGTTCTGTATTTGGGCCTGTCAGGTTTGATTAACCAGGGACCTATATATACGTAATTAAAGGTTAAATAAAAAATTTCAAAGAAAATTGACGTCACGCTACGTCACATATTTTAACTAAGTACTTACATTAACAGCAGGTTATTATACTTATTATATAGAGATTAAATTATATACGGTAAACTTTCACTGGAAATACGCATATATCTCTACGTTGATTGATATGCAATCAATGCAAAAGTTAAATAAAATATTTTTTTTAATTTTCAAAATATTAAAAAATTTGAAAACTACACCACTTGTTTCTCTCATTTACATCTTCCACGTTCGTAATGATAATTTTCTACATTTCACTTGCTAGGTACAGTCCATAACAAGACAAAAATTACATTCAACTTATTACCCCATAGCCGTGCTTCTCGTGTTCGCCTTAAAGTAATAGTACATTAAAAATTGTTATTTTACGCAGAGTGAAATTGAATTTCAATTAAAAAAAAAAATTCATGATTACCCGAGTAAGTTTACTCTTGTACGTATAAAAGTAATTAGAGACGAGAGAGATCGAGGGAGACGATTAGACAAAATTTTAATTATTATATGTACAAGTTTTAATGATAGAGTAATAAGTACTGATTACTATTGTATGCTAAATGAGAATTCTTACTAATGGCATTTGTCGACTGTACTAATTCCCAAATTGCACAATACAGTCGCGAGTTAACGAACCAATTAACTTCTGAATTAGATGAATATAATCACGAGAAGGAACTTCAAACAAACTTTAAAATTTCTCTAGAGTGATTACCTAAGGCGGAGATTATTTTTTGTAAATTTCTAAATTTTAGTACAGTCAAATTATCGACCTTGAAATTCTTGCTGGGAATGGAATTATCAATGTTGTCAAGTAGATGAAATCGAGTAGAATTTGAGAAAAAAAAAATTAATAGGTAGGACTACGTGAGTAAAAAATTAATTGTATCCTTTTTTTCTACTGAGAATTATTAATAATATTTTGCAATTTTACTTTCAAATTTATGTTAAATATAAGTCCTCAAACTAAATTGCTAAATGCGTAACGTGAAAAATCTTTGAGCACATAAAAGTACGTGATTTTCATTATCGTCTTCAAATTTAATTTTATCGCAATTCCTGACGAATGTCCAATATATTTTGCAAATTTTTTATATTCGCAATTAAATAATATCACGTAAATCAGTTACCTTTTTTTTTTCTACATTATTTTCCCAAATACAATTATTCTTGTTTTCACACGTATCATGGATATTTAATTTTTGCCAGTTTTTGCAAACATGATAACACTATCAGTACACCAACGGCAGCTCTACGTGGGTATCGAACATGGAACGAGGATCGTCGAGTATTTCGTGCAAATATCAGCCAGAAGAAATAAAAGCGTTGGTGAGAATAAATTCGTGAATTTGGATGTTTGAATAAAAAATTGGCAGTAGATCGACAGGTCGCCGTACATATCGCTGATTAAAAAAAACCCTGCCAAATATAAGGGGCGCGTATCTCGCCTGATCAACGTTACATAAAGATGCCGATAAACAAGAAAGAAGCGGGAAGTCTGGCAATATTTTCACCGGTTATTAAGTTTCACGAATTCCAGTCATACTTTCCTATAACGACAGACCCGAGGAAAGTGCGCGGATATTCCAACAAATCCAATTCAACTGACAAGGGTAGACAACATTTATTTTTCGAGCTGAAACGATACCTTGGAATATACGTATAGCTTTTACGGTTACCCTCTGACGACCCTTCAGTTTATTTGAAAAAGTCAGATATTTTGGAATCGAAAAAAAAAACTACCCTTCGAAACACTCTGTAAATGTTCTGCGTCCAGTATTTTTGTATTTAGTGAAATTTTACATGATTCTCACGTTTAAAGTTGTAAAAGTAAAGTCATCATATGCAAAGCTAATGGGAGAGCAGCTAGAAGATACTCGACAGCTTGAGAAAGATGTTTCCATTGAATTAATTAATTAATTAATTAATATACGAATAAATGGTTGAGTGGATGTGGGATTAACATTTTACTGTAGGAACAAATTTTAATATTAAATTTTTAATTTGGCCATTTTTATAGGTTCGGTATTTTCATATTCTGGAAATGGATACTTCTACAGTTTTTATAATTTAGAAAATATTCGGTAAAGCATGTTCAAATTTTGCATAGTCAAAGATTTAGTTATTGTCTGGTACGTGAAAAAAAGTTCAAAATTTTATCTCAAATTAAACGTTATCATCGAATCATCGTGATATGCAATACCTTCGGACACGTTATTCTTATTGAGTTCACAAATAGTTCAATATATGAAATATACAGTTGGGTTGCGATATATGTAAGTTCCACTTTCAAGGGCCATCTTCTTGCGAATCTAAACGACAATAAGTCACCTCAAACTAGAACCGATGTCGCGGTCTCACTATACCTAAGTATGTTAAATCTTTACTTATTATCATTGTAAGACATCTGCAGTACGTCAAATCAGTTTTCCACTGATAGCTATAGGCATACTTTAAGAAAATTGTACTTCGTTACCGTTAATAGGGTGAAAGTCTACATAATTTTTCATACAAATTTTTCTCTGAATTCGTAATGAATTCACGACCCAAATTTGCAAAACATCCTTAAAAGGAGATTACACATATATATACATACACATAGAAAATGATATATTTTTCATTGGTACAGTGTATAGGAAGAAACGTTACTAAAAATGACAACATTCAATTAAAATTTCAAGACTATATTTCTTCATTATTGCTATATAGATATATCTCTGTGTATATATACAGATATTTTCTACCCCCCTTTAAAAACATTCGAGATAGGATCTTTGCATCGTCTCACCAAAAGATAAAGGACGCGCATATGTTTAATTATCCGGAACAATACAGCTCTACCGTTAATTACTGACCCGGTAACTAATATAACTGGCTCAGTGTGACTTTTGATATGCTCGTAAAATCACAAGCGTGCAGGATAAATTTTCAACTACTATTTGAACTTTCCCGCCAAGTATTATCAAGCAAGTCACAGCAATGCGACTGCGTACGCCAGTAATAAGAGGATTTGAATTTTTTATATTACGATTAAAAAAATCATTAGAACTTTGTAAGACACGAAGAGCAACGTTGAAGACGCTGAGCAATACAAATCGATAATAATATAATCGCCATTACGTGAACACGTGTTTCTAAAAATCCCTCATGATTTTTCTGCCATAAAAAATAACTTGGTGTCGGAATGATTCACGTCCCAGAAGATTTCATTTCGATACGTAAATTATCCTCGTAGGGATGACAGGGAAGGAGCGATAGCGCGTCTTATTGATTATTCAAGGTGGAAAATGACGTTCTGAAATATTAATCTGGTTACCGTAGCTATAATATTACGTATTAGATTCTTCAATTTTACCACATCGATCTGCGTGTGCAAAATTCACTAGTCGCGTGCGCGCTTACGTATTAAAATCGAAGAAGGAAATTGAATTTGCCGCTCTACAATATCATGTGGACGTATCGCGTAATATCGTTACTCCTCTGATTTTCCATTATTTCGCAAATTCATTAAATAGGCATAGTGTTATTCACTGAAAATTAGCAGACTGAACATGCCCGTGTATTCTGTGTCGCACGATTCTGATATAGAGAATATATATCTATATATAGTATTTCAACGGATAAAGTCCACTTGTAGGTGTCCGTGACACCCCTGGCTTGCGTGTCACTGGATCCCATAAGATGTCCAGCCTATTTACCTCCTGAGTCAAGGATAGTTTCAACTGTCAAATATTTTCTGTTCTATCGACTGATGGTAATTATCAGCCTATGAATGATATTACTTAATTGGTTAAATTCATTAATAACTAACGCATCTGCTGATCACGGGATCTCAATTTTCTACGTCACTTGCGGTCCTTCACGCGTAATTTACGTTTATGGATCCGCGAGCCACAACTGGGTACTAGTGGATTTTTATTTCACCGGAAACTGACAAGCCCTCGTAATCGAGGGTAACTGCCTCGAATTCATCATAAAAAAAAAGCGAAACAAAACAGAAATGGAACCAGTCATTTTTTGAGGTTGCGTAAAATTGACAAACACAACTGCATGCACGAAAGAGAACTAATGGTCGATCAGTGTGCAGATTGCGGTAGAGCAGATCGGGGTGGCGTCCGATAAATAGTGTAATTCTTCGAAATCTAGTTGACGATAACGCCGAAGACTGATTAAAGATACGAGGACGTATAACGACGTGTGCGAAGCAAAAGCGCAAACGACGAAATCTATTGCGGAGCCGGCAAATGAGATCCTTAGGAATTAATAAAATCGGCACGACTCACCAGAGCTGACCCAGCTGATCCATAAGCATCAAAAACCCTATGGTTAGTCCAGAGGCTCAGGTCACCCACTGCACCGGGATGCACCCGGAGAACACGTGAAATTAACTCTTGAAATTCTATAATCTTACGAAAACGAGTACCAGAATCATACAGGGTGACGCGAACCACATAGGCGTACGAGAGTTTGTCGTGTGGGCCAGGCGGATCAGGTAGAAAAACGATCAACACGAAAACCCGAACCAGCTGGAGACAAACCTCGGTGATGGCTCAGTGCAGACTGACTTGACAATAACAGTTTTTGAGGACAAATCATTGTGATTGACCGAAACCCCTTTAACTGATTTTTACTAGAGTCGCCCCTGTGAGACCAGGTCGAGAGCGTCTTTTAACAAATCGGTAGCGTAACGATTACTGAAATCCTTCAGGATCGCTTCCCCTGTGAATAGGGCTAGACCAGGGCCCGACCTACCAAAGTCAGGACCCAGTGGATTCCTTCCTTGTTCATAACCAGATACGGAAGTCCGTTCTCCAGCCCACTGCACTTCCCCAGGGGGCGCCAGCATCCTGTGCTGATTCCTGCAGAAGTCTCGTCGGGTCCTCTCCTTTGCCGGACAACTAGGTTCCTGGCGACTACCTCCACCTGGTAGATTCGAACAACCCGGCCTGAGCTTAAAACAAAATCTTTCGTCAAGAACTTTGACGCAAACGTGCGAATCTGTCCGAGAGTCTAATCTTCGAAGATGGCGATGACTCGGAAAGAGCCAGCAAAATTGCGAACGTTAACCAAAGCGAAAGCAAGAGTCCTTTTGTAATCGTGAGTTGAAAAATTGGGTCACGTAATGTAGGGTAATAGTGATAGCTGGAAATTTTGTTCACGTAATATCTATAGCATTGATAAGGACATGGGTTTATGGAAAGTCACGGTTTCAACAATATTTATGAATATTTCTTAACGATATACCGATAAGTAACTCCCATTTTTAAACCTTTTAATTTCTATGTGAAATCGCGATCAGAGGAACGTGACTTCATTTCTTTTCGGAACCGGATATTCTTATCTCGATTATTCGTCATTTTTTTTGGAAAATCCGAATCTCCATAGCGATAACGAATAATATTTTATCGTTTGGTGGATCGATTTTCTCGGAATATTTAGTAGGAAAATTGTTTGATTCGGCCGAGTGACATTTGGTTGAATTATGATAATTATATCGCACGTATGACTCGACGCACGACAAATCCAATGACGTATGCAAACTGTAGTTGATACTAATCAACTATACATTCGCTAGTTGGATTAACATACATATTGATTGCTGGCATCATATTAATTGAAATACTACCGTTGCCCGATTTACATGGATTTCTAGCTAAATTGCCTGACTACGAATTGAGTGCAATATTGAGAAACGTGTGTCTTTGATGTTTCCTCTATACGTATATCTATAAGGGATTCGCAGCATTGTGACATACGTCAAAACACAAACACGTGTTTATTACACACACACGTTGCTGAGTAAAATTTTCTACATAAATTTCAAATTTTTCATTACTTACACTTGGATTGTGAATGCTGCTTTAATCCTGAGAAATCCTTTTTCTTTCCATCTATATACATATATAGAAGAATAAGGAAAATTTTTCTTCAAAATTCTTAGTATACAAGATGGTAGTAATTAACAGAGAGGAAGATCAGCTGATTTGTTTTATCGATAATGACGATATGTCCAAAAAAAAAATTGATAGCTGAATTTCAGAAATATTTCCACTTCACAAAATTCTACGAATAATTCTGTATTCTTTCAGAAATATTTGCGAAAAAATTTTCTTAAATATTTCAACCAATTTTTTTTTAAGCAAATACACACGTATCATTGACAATTGATTATCCAATTAACATTCGGATATAGCAAGCACATAAAAAATAACGTTTAATCGATTTTTCTTATTTATTTTTTAATGAGATAGACTTCACTTGATCAATACTTTCTGTAAGTTCAATTAAATAAAGTATGACATAACGGGAATTTCGTATAATAAAGTATACCCATTAAAAGACCGTTAGTAAAATCGATAAAATGTCGTTAATCTTTCAGCTTTATTATTTTTCGTTTATTCCACATTTATAATATATTATAGCTGTTAAACGATATTCTCATCTATAACATATTTTAATTGACTTGAGTCTTCAAATTTTCGCACCATTTATTTCGTTCACGATATACGTGATTTTATTCATTTTCATTTTTCAACCGAACGCTTTTCAAAGATACAATTCAAAGCAAAAAGGCACAAGTGTGGGAGAAGAACCGTTTTATAATTTCGCACAATTTTATTACTGTATTGTGCTTCGGTAAAGACAATCCCTACTTTTCATACTGCGATCTGTTATAATCCTTACAAAATTTACTGCTAAGACTGTAGCTCAATAAACGCTTCCCAGGTACCATGTGCAAAAATTATTTATCAAAGAAACATTTTTTATTTTCTTTACGCATAAACAATTAGATAATTACTTGCCCGTAATTGTATCGGCAATGCATAAATCAAAATTATGATTAGAATATTTGCTTATAATATTCTTATTCTTTGCTATAATATATGCTTAGAAAAATTACATCGAAATATGAAAAGCGCTTTTCTATGTTAAACTGTTAGTTTCACTTTAGTGAGCTAGGTGACGCATTAGCGACGGTATCCCGAAAGTGCATTAGAACCCTTTTGTTACTTTATATACAAGGAAAAGATATAAGCTCCCGTACTTGCTTCGGCAGTACATATACTAAAATTGGAACGATACAGAGAAGATTAGCATGGCCCCTGCGCAAGGATGAC
>JARQSV010000733.1:646614-688473 GCA_030142285.1 Calameuta idolon | reverse complement strand
TAGGGGACGTGGAAACTAAAGTAGCCCCTAAAATGGCATTTTCGCGGGAAGCGCCTTTTTTAGTTCCGGAAAATTCCGCCAGATGGCGCTGTCAGGCGCTTTTGTAGTTCCGGAAAATTCCGATAGGGGACGTGGAAACTAAAGTAGCCCCTAAAATGGCATTTTCGCGGGAAGCGCCTTTTTTAGTTCCGGAAAATTCCACCATAAGACCCTGTTATGCACAAATTACAAATGCCAGGAAAAGTATCAACAGGTGAAGTGTTCGTGATACCACACCCGTAATTTAAATACCACCTCCTTTTTTGCATCAGCATTTGCATTCGTCAATTTATCACACCTTCAGCGCATAGCGAAGTCCCATTAATCACTGTTACAGAAAATAAAATATCGCATTTAAATAGTAACATACCAGTCAGGATAGCGATGACAGCTGAAACTCGTCCCAAATAAAAATCACGAATGCTTTGAAAATGAAATTAAATAAATCCACATTGCTGCAGATAAAAATAAAACACAGCCAACAAGTATCGAGATTGTCGAATGCGCTAACGAGACTGCAGGAAGCGAGAGTCACCGAGATAAAAGAATCGATCTTGACGAGCATCGAACGGCAGCGTAAACAGAGCTTCGAGGTTTCGACGCAGACGTCGCACGCGATGTTGGAATTTGACGCGTCAACAGTTGCCGGCAGAACGTCAATGGCAGTGGCGCAATCGGAAGCGGAAATTATGTTGCTGAAACCGGAAGATGATCCAGAGGAGGACATGAGGCAGCAACTGATGACGAACGAGAAGCAGATCGATTATCTTCAGCGACAGAACATCCGATTGGCCAGAACGCTGAATCGACTGCAAAAGCACAGACGTTCGAACCCATGTTAAATGACGCATCCGCAATGCACGATAGGTCTGTCGTCGCGCTTGGATTTATGCAGAGCCAAGTAAGCGATAGCTCAATCCTCGAAAATCCAGTGTCTTCCGAATCGTAGAAAACAACCAGTCCAAAAGCTCCAATCCCATTCAGCCTCGATCCGCAGCATCCGGCCAATCTGTATTCCTTGTTTTCTAAGATAAGACAGAGTGAAGAGACGTATCCTTGGGGCGAGTGTTCCATAAGTTATACCGTTAACGATACCAACGGATCGCAGTGAAATTCGTCGCGCGTAAAATCTAAGGATCGTTTCGACAGACAATTTCGTTAGATAAGACAGGATTTAAAATACTGGCAAACTTTGGTTATATACGCTTACAAAACATTCTCTTCTATCAGATTTCCCTAACTGTTTCTAAAAGAAAAAGAATCCCAATAAAGACCTAACCTAAGTGAGTCACAGCCTTTTTATTATCTGCTGTCCAAAAATCGTATTGCTCTTAATTCAATTGTCGGATTGACACTAATCGGTACAATTTTCATAATGCAATCTTGCGTTAACCTCGAATGTCTTACAAGCTCAATTAATCATCAGCTGGTAGTTTTAGCATCGCGCAAGACGCCTACGAACCACGTCCATCCACGTCCTTAAACTTGCTCCAGGTCGATCATCGTCTCTGACGGAACTATGCCGTGAAGTAGTTATCGAGGTTTGCCAAACTTACGTAATATATTCGCCCACGTTAAGGAACATCGAGGTGCCGCAGAGTCAGCAGGAAGTATCGTTCAGGATGCTAAGAAAATCAACGTCACTCGATCAGCCATCATTTTGACGAACAATTATAATTCACGAGTAAAGTAATTTCACCTAATTACACATCGACCATAATTAACGATCATCGCTGGGCAATAAAATCAAACTGACTCCGCAATTACCGCGAACTTTCGCGTTAATTCAATATCTCCCGTTGAATATATCGAGAACCGTCGGAAAAAGTCAAATCAGCACGAACCAGCCGCGAACGACGGAGGAGATAAATAATTGACGATATAGAAGGGAGAACCGACCTTTTTCAAAATATATTTTTCCCTCTATTTTCATTTTATATATATTTACAATTTATCTCGTAAAGTTTAGTTTTTAAGTAAATAATCCTTTGATCCTAAACCACTAGTCTGGATTCGATTGAAAAAAAAAAGAAGACAAGAGAATAAAGAAGAGGAGGAAAAAAAAAAGTAAAGTGGGAGAAACGAGTCGAAAAGAAAATATATATATATATGTATAGCTTCACTCTGGCAACGTGGTCTTGCAAGCTCTTCGTCTTCTTCGCCGCGATGCCGTACGCGAAGGGATGCTGGGGAACCGACGGCGGCGGCGTCGACGGCGGCGGAGGGGGGGGCAGTATCTGCTGACCATAATTTCCATAATAGACACCCTTGTCCCATCCTCTTCTTCGATCTGTCTCTTGCGTCACATCCGGTTCCTCTTCTCTCTCTCTCTCTCTCACACCCTCTCCCTGTGTCTCTGTTCATTTTCCTCGTGTATACAGATTGCGTGAATACAGAAGTGTTGTGATAACAGGAAACACATGCATCAAGAAAAATGGACAGATTCCCATCGTGTGATATAAAAGTGGCCGCCGTTACAATTAAATATAATTAATTCGTAATGAGAGGGATGATCGAGTGGGGAGGGTGGGGGGGGGAATCACACAAAATTGCGGTTTTCACACCGCAGGCATCGCGGGATTTCTCACAACGGAAGGGCGCAAGTCCATTAAATTCATTGATCTTTTCGTGCGCCTCAGACTAGAGGAAGAGCAATGACCAATCAATCACAAATTAAAGTTGTCTCATTACTATCTAAGTACAATTAAAAATTAATTAACGGGTGATCGAATTTATATTATGAGTAAAAGGATCATGATCAGGAGTGGGTCCAAGGGTAGGAAAAAATATTTGGAAGGGTTCACGTATTCCATCAGGTCTTATCAGGGCAAGGGTACAATCGTCATATTTTTAACGATTTAGGGGGGGGATGAAAGAATTAATTATACGGTAATGCCGATCGATCCTCGTTAACGATTGATCGTTATTGGTAACAAAATCTTCTTGTGTGTGTGAGTGGTATGCGTGGTCAAAGAGTAACAGCGCCACGTGAAATATATTTTTTTTTTGGGGTACGTTAATCTTTACGTGGAACCAGTTTCTACATAACATACATATATATATACATACATGTATATACATACGTGTGCTATGTATTCGCGAGAGCTTCCGACACCCCCGCGTAACTGGAGCGAATAAATACCCAAGTGGTAACGAAAAGAAAGCAGACGGTAAACGAGGGTGGTTTTTGTTTTTCGAGAATCTGCATTTTTTTTTTGTTTTCTATTCTCAAACGGTTGCCGACAATCGCGGCAATAAAGCCGCGATTCTCGCGGATGGCATGCTTTTGTTAGCTACCCTGGCTAGCGTTATAGTTATCGTAATTATTATTATTATTATTATTATTATTATTAATATTAATATTATCATACATAGGTGTAGGATGGATTGCGCTGTGCTTCGTTTGTTTTTTTTTTCTTTTCCTTTATTTTCCCCCCTTTTTTCCGCGAGAGCTTTCGTCCCGCGACGTCCGGCGACGCCCGTCGCTCCTTTAACGAAAACAAGATAAGCCCCGCTCGTCCTGTCGCGTTTGACTTTCCTTTCTTCTTCTTCTTCTCTTTTTTTCATTTTTTCTTTACCAAAACGCGACGGGAGAAGCTTGCGTAAAAAGCACACGACCATTCGTCCCGAGAGGCAGGTCGCCCCCCTCTCTGTCCCCCACCTGTGTCCGTTATACATACAAAACGTAATTGTCGTTATCATATGTGCGTGGAAGGTATTACGTTATCACGACAATAAATTCTCTTTGACGCGTCACCGCCGTCGAGATGTTAAACAGCGTTATCGCGTATGCTTGTTTTTTTTTTTTAGTTGTTAACAAACCTCGTTATTGTTATTATTAGTAATATCATTGCGGCTGTTATGTTGCAATTAGCGAGGGAGAATTTGAACTCGCGTGAGTACGTGTTACGAATGTTGTTTTTTTTGTTGTTTTTTTTTTCTTCTCTTTTTTTCCCCTATTTAAATCACCACCTCGCGAACGATATACTGGTAGCCTCGGAGAGGTAGAGGTTTTTGCGTGTAGCAATCAGGACGTTTTAATAGTTCATTTTTTTTTGTGTTCTTTCGTTTTCGCGTTGGGAGAGATTAAGAGTAGTCGCCGGGATGCGTCAGTGGTGCCAATAGGGACTTAAGCCCACTTGTCGACGACCACTTCGCCCACTGTAACAAAACACACGAGAATTATGCTGATTAGTTGCGTGAAACAAAGCGGCACTGGCTCTCCGATTCGTTGGTATTAGCAAAAACTCTCTCTCTATATATATATATATATTATATATATACATATATATAAAACACATATGAGATACGCAAGATATATGGCAGTAGCGATATTGCAGTACGCATATGATACTGTAGACGGCGATACTAGTAGCAGCAGCAACTAACTACGGTGAAAAAAAAACAATGATAGTACATTGGGTGAGCAAGTAGCAGCAATACTGTCAACGTGCGGACAGCAACGCCACCTACGAAACCTTTGGGCAAGACTTCGTCCACTATTTTTTTTTTGTTCAGATTACCCATCCATCCGCGTCTACCGTATGGTTAGTTTTGCTTAGAAGATAAAAAAAAAAAGAGGAACCAGAGGTGGGGATCGATCGTGATATTTTCTAACAAGGCTGAATTTCATCGATGGAAATGAAGAACAGGGGCGGAGGAAGAGGGTGCCATCTTGAGACGATCAATGGAATATCACTGGCATACACTCGTTCGTTTTCTCACTCTTTTTCGCGCGTGGGAAGGGGGGAGTTCAGGAGTGAGGAGGGGTTGGTAAGGTCAAGGGTTGTTCATCCATAACAAAGGGATGGATACGGACGATTCGAATGAATGCTTGTGAGGTTATGAAGGGGGGTCTCTCTTTGTCGAATTGTATAATTTTTCTTTCATTTTCTTTTTTTTTTTTTCTTTGCAGGGGCTGATTTAGAGGCGGGGGAAGACACCATCGGATGGGGTAATTATTCGCAAAAATAATTGCGATACTCCAAACGCGTCTGCCACTAGCGATCGCTCGATTGTGCGACTCGGACGATTTTCGCGCGTTGGAAACACTCCTATCGATTTTTCGCTGCTCTCCGATCCAGACTCTTATTGCTTCACGAAGGGCGCTGCGAACATAGTGGATAACGTGTTATTTCGTGTTGTTCGTGGGGCGAATCGGCCTCGGCGATTAAATACACCGAGGCGATGGAAAGTTGTTCTTACATTTAAGATTTTCTTTTTAACGACCAAACTTCACGCAAGCGGTTTTCATAAACGTATAAACGTGTTTGTATCGAAATTTATAGGAGCAATTTTGATTATACTCGATTTGAGAAAATTGTACGTGAAAATTTGGTCGTTAAAAATTCGTTTTTCTTTCGACATAATTATATACACTTAAATCGATATTACTCGAGGCAATCTGCTGGATGCTAGGCTGTTTCGTGCAGGCGAAATATATTTGTTACGCTATATATAAAAATTATATAAATTTAGTAGTATTGTATTTGCATAATTTTTTAGTAAGATTTACCTTGGTAATTGTTCGATGCGTCGGCGTCTATCTCGTACACGATGTACTGAATCGGGACACACAAAATCGGCAGGCAGGATGAACAGTGGTGAGAAATTGTAAGAAAAAAGAAAAAAACCGAACACACTGGACTCTCGTGTATCGGAGAGCTACGGGTATATGAGGTATGTATATTATTTTAGGTAAAATCCAAAAAGGACAATAAATTGTTCGATCGATGAGTAATTAATCGGATCAACGGTAATCATATATTGGCCGATCATGCACAATCTATATGTGAATGATGATTGTTACTAGATGTATAGTATTTTTGTTGTTTTATTATAAGGATGGATATATCACGCAATCAAACGGATGCAGGTTATGTGACGATGAGTTGTGCACTGTTACGAAGACAGCGTCGTTACGGTGTTGTAAACATTAGAACTTTATTGTCTGACCCCACGATCCATAAATACTTGAATTAAATTAGCTGTACAGGATTTGTGTCGCGACAATCGCTAACGCTTTGCTCTTTGACTTACATAAAAAAACAAACAAACAAACAAAAATCAGTAAAATAATAACATCCGTGTCTCCGCCGATCGATCCGGCACGGCCATCTTGTCACAGTCCTGTCAGCGGGAGACACGGATACGCGACTTAACGCCAATTCCCGATAGGACGCGAACCTAGCGTCACTGTAGCGAACTACGCGCTGAACCGTTTCACGCGGGTAAATTTGAAAACAAAGAAATACAAAAAGAACGTACCACAGAGACACAGAAAGTACGAACGTAAAGAAGAGACGGAGATTGCGCGTTGTTAACGTGAAACGAGTTTAAAGAAAAAAAAATTAATAATATAAAGGAAAGACCAGAAATTTTTTTTCCAAAATTTAGACGAGCAAGCAGAAATTAAATGCAAAACACTTGTTTTTTTTTTTCACTCAAACTACGGGACACCGATCGCGTTAATTAGTAGGTACTAATTAAGTATACTCGACGGGATCATACGCTCTAAAGACGCTTATCTCCCCGCGTATGTAAACTTCGTGTCGCTTCGTGACTAAGTTTAAATTTTTTTTTTAAAAAGTTTCTTCCCTCTTACTCGCAACTACCAAACTTAGGCCGATCGCACAGACTCCAAAGGACACGCATTAGTAACACAAGACTTTATTATAACAAGTTAGCTGACAAATTAACGACAATACGAAAGACGGCTTATCCGCGGCCGTCCCCGATTGGACGCCTATTCGTCGCTTGCTACAATTTAATTTTCAGTTCGTTCGATTGTTTGGCAATTATCATTACTTTTATTTTTACTCCCTCGGCTATCTATATTCGCTCATCCTCCAGCCAATCGTTCGTCACGCAATCACGCGACACGAAGGATAAATAGAAACTGATAAATAAGAGAGAAACAAAAGAATCGTTGCTAGTTTAAAGATTCAAGTCACGCGGGACGCGCATGCGCAATCGCGATAAAGAGACAAGGTCCCACGTGACTCGCTTCCACGAATAATTACAATAAATTCGGAATCTATAATACCGACTAAGGATGGATGATCGTGTTACAATTTAATGAGGTCGTAGAGAAATTTGCTTTTCTCTCACCCTCTTTCGCATTCAGTTAAGGGGTGAGCAGGAGGAGGAGGGGGGGGGGGGAGGCAGAGGCTCAGATCAAATTCGCCACAACTAAAGATACGTGTCTCTCTCGTATTAGAGGGATGGCATGGTAAATCACACTCTTTTATAATAATCGCACGCAGGGCTGTGCGTTATCGTATGATATATCTATATACATATATATGTATCCCCGTACATATATATGTATATAAAAATGTATACATACACACACACACAATATATATATATATATATACTTCCTGCAAAGACGACGGCGTCCAAAGCCGAGTATCCGTCATCGATGATGTCACAATGGCCATCCTCGCCGTAACGGTCGTCGTCGACAGTCGTCGTTGTAGCTCGTCACCCTTATCTATTTCGCATATGACGTCATGCGATTCGCTGGAAATGGCACACTAACGCTCTCGCAATTTTCATACACAGACGCATATTTCTAACTATCTATTATCCATCATTTAGCGTTTATCTCCTTTATCTAGATTATCCGTTACCGTCTCACCCCACTTTTCGTGCCAGTCGTTCACTCACGTGTTCTCCAATCTTCGGATCCGATCAGTGCAAGCACAATCCACACGCGTATTTACAAATTATATAAAACGAAAAAAAAAAGAAAAAGAAAGGGAAAACCGACAACGGCTCGAGGCAGATAAAAATAATAAAGAGCTCGGTCAAAGTTCATTGAGCAAGTTGGAGTTAGGTATCAATATTAGCGTCCTAAGTGTCAGCG
This sequence comes from Calameuta idolon, assembly GCA_030142285.1. NCBI lineage: Eukaryota > Metazoa > Arthropoda > Insecta > Hymenoptera > Cephidae > Calameuta > Calameuta idolon. Next base: position 680,564 of record JARQSV010000733.1, on the reverse strand, counting down.
GTAATTGCCGCTGATATAATATATACCGTGAAAGCTCGAAGTGCTGGAGCACGCGAAGTCTCGAATTGACGATAGTTAATTTAACGGTAAATAAGAACGAAAATTTATGTCAAGTCTAAATGCGTAAGGTAGATTGTCGATTGAAACAAGCGGGAAATTCAAATTTATGCGAATTAAATTTTACTGTAGTCGAGATTTCGTTACTCGAGCACTTTCGTATTGGTTATGCGTTCTTCAGGTTTGCGAGGAAGACCTGTTGGACATTTTGTCTAATATTAAATAGTGTCTGCTACGACGTCGCAATAGTCTTACACGCTACCATCAAACGTGTTATTGTGTATTGCGTTATTAAAGAAAACCACTCTGGTAAGTGCTACGGCACAGAACACCTGTGTTACAGGACATACTGTCTCTCTCTCTTTCTTTCTTTCTCTCGCCCTCTCTCTCTCTCTCGCTCTCTCGCCCTCTCTCTCTCGCACTCTCGCCCTCTCTCTCTCTCTCTCGTTCAATAATAATTGTCTATATAATTATTATACTCATAAAACATATTCACCCTGCTCGTTCAATTATTAAGTTCGATCATGCCCACACCAAAAGTATCACATCTTAAGATTAATAATCCTTAGACATTACGTTATCGTAACTTTTAAATAATTTAACCGGTTTGAAGTCGCAATTGAATTATTATGCGCGTATAAGATTAGCAGTAGCAGTAACAGTGGTAGGTAGTAGTAGTATTAGTATTACTAGAAACAATAGATTTTTCTAACAGTAGTACTAGCAGTAGTATGCGATAGTAATAACAGTTACAATAATCAAGAAAATACAGTAACACTAGGGAGATGACGGCGGAGTACGAGGAGATGAAAAATTATAAAGTCGGTAGTGCGGTATCGATAATTATAAGTGACATGGTCGCCGTGACCCTAGCCGTTTTACAGTTAAGCCCGTTCTTCATGAAAACCGTCGGTCAGTCTTGTTGCGTTTACTGAGATGACACAAGAAGACAGGTATAAAACCGATTGACAGGCTGATCAGGACAGTCGGGTCCATAAATAAATATCAGGCTACAAGTTGTCTAAAGTTCGTCTAATGACTGTATAAAATTCGTACGGTATCCATGAATCTCGTGCTCGTAGCCGTTTGGAATTGAAGAAACGTGAAAAAAAAAAAAAAAACTTCTTTGCACGAATGTGAACGTTATTTATATATTGCTTGAAAAAGCGAGGGAATCAATTTTTTTTTTTTCTTTCATTACTTTTCTCATTCATCAATACCACCTGGAGTTTCGGCGCCAATCACGATGGTATAAAGGACGTGAACAAAAAAATTTTTTTTTTTTTTTTTTTAACGTGTTTGAGGTTATGGCGTGACGTTAATAGACTCTACACGCTGACGAGTACCCGAGAGCGTACGATATTGTACAGTCATCGAAGGTGTACAGTGCGTTAATGAAAATCTGACAGTACTCCGTTACACGTGTCGATGAATTTGAACTAGGTACGGCAAAATTGGGCGTGTCAATGTAAAACATCGGTGACGTATAATTTGGAGATATTAGAATGTAAATGATCGATAAGGATTTTTTTTTGTCCGAGGATACGATAACGATCTTGACATCAAAACAATAATAATAGTACGCGACGACGATGACTCTGTCTCACGGTGTTCCTCCCGATCGATAATTCCTAAGCAATGATAAATCACGTGACTATTCGGATTCTCTTTTTTTTTTTCCTTTTTTCGTTTTACATCCAAACGAGGTAGACGCGCCTTTATACGTAATCTCGAAATAATTCTCGATAAAATTTATCAATAAGGATCAATAGCGATCAGGAAGCCAAGTTTTATAAATATACATATTCACACGGTGCGATTTATCGCACTGTTCACGGTCAATGACCGTTAATTAAGCAAGTATCAAAATTCTCACAGACACTATTCCGAAACGTTGAACGATGAAAAATGATTTCTAGACGTATAGACTGCCGGGTCGATAGTTGCTAATGAAAAAATTGTCAATTCACACGAGGAACAATTTTATTGTCGATCGCGAATCATTGATCGGGAGTGACGCCGTGATGAAAATTTTAATTAATTTTATAATTATCATCCCTACGAATAACCTAGTACGTACGTCACTAATCGTGTTAAATTAAATAGGACAGCTGGATAAAGGGAATGGAGCGAATTTGGCTTCTCAAGGTTTTCAATGATGATGATGATGATCGCTCGAGTTTCCTTACAGCTACGCATGCAGAAAAGCCCGTTTACACCCAGGAAGACACATATGTTAGAAGCGGTTCTTGTTATTTTTTTTTTTTTTTTTTTTTCCTTTGTCACAGAAGATCTTCGTTCCACGATCCCAATGTCCATGCACAATCGGCTCTTGACGAGATCAGCAGCTCTTCCGGCGGTCAAGGATCGCACTTCTTCCTCGGCTGCAGCAAGCTCGTTACTGGTGAACGAGGAAAAAAGAAAAGAAAAAACCACAAAACACGTAACACGCACCGACAAAAAGAGCCAGGTTATGATTAGCGTTATCATTAGGAGAAGCAACTGCTTAATCAAGACAATCCCCTCCCCCAGGCATTGGTCGACTGTGCACAATCGTCATACAGGGATGTTCGAGGTGTATAGTCATGCGTTAAACGAACGGACTGACAGGACGAGGTACCAAGAGAGAAAAAAAAATAATCAAGAGAAGAAAAAAAAGTACCATAGGAAAGAAAAAGAAATTATTTTTATCGAAAAGCGATCCCGATACTTTCTCTATCTAATCGAAAGGAAATAATTGAATTCGAATTACAGGTGAATACAATTGGTAGCTAATAATGTACAGACTCTCTCTCTCTCTCTCTCTACTACCTTATGTACAATCGAAATGCTACTTAGGAGAAACGAAAGTTCTACGGGCTCGTCCGAAGGTCCGGACGTTTGGCCTTTTCATTTATCAATTGGATTAGCTATCTATTATGCAATTGCGCGATCGTCCTTCGCGCATCCTCTAATAAAATATCAACGCTGAGGGTTAAACGTTTTTGAACTTGACGTCGACGTCTTACAAGGGAGAGTAAACACGTATCGATAATCGAAAATAGTTACAGATCGCAAAAATTGACCCCGGTGGTGTCGCCGTATTCACATGGCGCCCGTACTCGCGATTTTTCCTCCCTTTTACACCTGATCCAGTGATAATGCAACGATAAGCAATCCCAGATCGAAAAGAGAAATTACAGTGACATGCGATAACGGGTAAACATATGGATAAACGTATACACGATGTGCATCAGGATGCATACAGATAGCACTACACTGACCTACACCAACGGTTAATTAAATAATACATACGTGCAAGTACGTCGAATCGGGAGTGATAAGGGAATGGACACAAGACGATATTCGATTACAATAAATTCGCACGAGCACGTGTAATGATAACAGTAAGAAGACATCAACGAAGATAGAGGTATCGGAGTTTTACACGATTAGAAGGCATTCGTTAAAAAGAAAAAAAAAAAAAAAAATTTTACAAAATTCATTTGATGAAACGAGTAGAGCCGAGCTCATAAAAAATTAAACAAAAAGTATAGACAGAGCTAATGCACGATAACGTAGGGATAAGTATTTTCTATACGCTTTCTGGATGCCACTGGAGGTTGGTACGACCGTTAGGGCGACGTCGGGGTTGCTTTACACGGTGTCGATGGTTGGCGAGCATGGTGAGAGCCTTTCGAGATCCGGATAGAGGAAGTACTTGAGATATTTACATGTATCTCATCTGGTTGCACTGACTATTACACCATGCGCGACAGTTAAACTGGTTAAAAAAATCTCACTTAAACACACTTCGTTAAATCCATCCTCATGAACCTTCCCGTGCCACGGGGAAGTTTAAGTTAAATGCAAACTGCAAGTCCCAAGGAGCTTCGGTTAGACGACGATGGCTCCGTCCGTAGTGTCACTCGTACGGATGGAGGACGAGGTCGTCGTTCCTCAGTATTTTTTTAATTTTTTTTTTTTATACTTTTCTTTGAACTAACTTTTCATCACCCTCACTCTATCTCTTTCTCTCTTCACTTTTGCTCTCTCTCTCTCTCTCTCTGTCTCTTTCTCTCTCAGTGATTGCTCACACTTTCTCACACGCAATCTCTCCGCTTGCTTTCATACTCTTTCGCACGCACATACTCTCTTTCTATATGGGGGAAATGTATAAAAGTCCAAAGAACACGGCCCACATTAAAACGATCCAATGCACGGTGTAAATTGGGTTCTCACCGTCTGTGATCTTTCTGGCAACGAACTTCAGGGTTTCGTCGAGAAGTACCACTGGAATGGAGAACTTCATAACGGTAATCCACTCTTCGAGAGTCAGTGGGGTGACTTGGAACACAGACTGTAAGAGAGATTTTACTTTGAGTCTGGTGGGTTAATTTATTATTGATGAAGTTGGTGGCTGAGGTGGCTTTGGCACTTACCGCAAGAACGTCGACGTAGAGGATGACGAAGTGGAGTGTGAAGGAAAGGGCCATGGAAGCGATGAGCCACATGTTGGACCATGGGGGCATGCTGATCAGCGACTGGTTCTCAGACAAGCTGTAGGCAAGAAAGAACATCGAGTATGTGGGTCAAGTATAATTATGTAATTTGAAATTTTTGTTAATTGAGTTTTACCTGTTCATGGCGTTCAACATTTCAATGGTGACAAGTACGGAAAGAGCCATGGTCATGGGATGCGGGTCGGAGAAGACCTTGCAGTCAAGACCCTTGAACTCCTCACCTCCGCCAATGCAGGCCAAGTGGTGGGTCTAACGAAAGTATTGATTAATAAAGAAGTACCATGATAGAATTAGACTTTACGCTGTATGTTCTTTTTTTTTTTTACCAGTTGGTAGTAATTCATCTGAGGTCCGTGCGGGCTGTACAGGAACCACCAGGCAGCGGATCCAACAGTTGCAGCGCCGACGTATCCGCCAATAGCCAAATAACGGAAGAACAACCAGCCAGAGATGAGAGATTCGTCGGCTTTACGAGGGGGCTGACGAAGATAAATGAATAATAGAAACATAAGAGTGTAAACGTTGATATTTTTTTTAATAAAAAGTAGTTTCGTTATTTCATACCTTGCTCATGATGTCAAGATCGGGTGGATTGAAACCAAGAGCGGTAGCAGGAAGACCATCAGTGACCAGATTGACCCAGAGGAGCTGTACAGGGATCAGTGCTTCGGGAAGACCAAGAGCAGCAGTCAAGAAAATACTGAAAAAAGAGTAATTAAAAGAAATTTAATAAAATTCAAAGCAGCAAGGACGTGTGTCTCGGATCATTCGAATAAATAATATTACCTGACGACTTCACCGATATTGGAAGAGATAAGATAACGGATAAATTGTTTCATGTTGTTGTAGATGGCACGACCTTCCTCAACGGCAGCGACAATTGATGAGAAGTTATCGTCAGCCAACACCATCTCGGAGGCGGACTTAGCTACGGCTGTACCAGATCCCATAGCAATACCAATCTCAGCCTTCTTCAGAGCAGGGGCGTCGTTGACACCATCACCAGTCTGCGCACGATAAATTATGATTGATAGACGATTGAAATAAGTGTCCTAAAATATATTTAAAGAATCCACGATGACTTACCATAGCGGAGATTTCATTCATGCTCTGCAGATACTCCACGATCTTGGATTTGTGAGCGGGCTCCACACGGGAGAAGAGACGAGCCCTAGCGCAGGCGGCCTTTTGTTCGGCAATAGGAAGATCATCAAATTCACGTCCAGAGTAAGACTTGCCAGTAGTATCCTCGTCCTCGCCGAAGATACCAATACGACGGCAGATAGCTTCAGCAGTGGCCTTGTTATCACCAGTGATGACAATGACACGGATACCAGCGGCACGGCACCTGACAATCGAGTCGAAGACTTCCTTGCGGGGAGGATCAAGCATACCAACGACACCGACGAAGGTAAGGTCCTTCTCGTAGGTGTAGAACTTGGTGGAGTCGCCCAGGTCCATTTCCTCAGGCTTCATTGGATGATCAGCAGTAGCGAGAGCCAAACAACGCAAAGTATCGCGTCCAGTACCGTATTGACGAGTAAGGTCCAGGATGCGGTTCTTCAAAGAAGAGGTCAGAGGGAACTTCTGAGTACCGACGCGAGCGTGCGTGCATCTGTCCAGGACACCTTCGGGAGCACCCTTGACGAAGAGCTTGGGTCCGGTGCCAAGTTTGGTGGACTTGAGAGGAACGCAGTAGGAGGACATGGATTTACGATCGCGAGAGAACTCCAGGGTGAACTCCTTCTTCCACTTGGTCTCGATGTCCTGTCTGACGGCAATGGCGGCGTTACGACGGTCAAGTCCAGTTTTGGGGACAGCGAAGGGATTGATCTTCTCAGCCAAGACAATGAGGGCGGTCTCGGTAGCCTCGCCGACCTTCTCGAAAGCCTGTTTGAACTCGTTGAAGTCAATGGCGGAGTCGTTGCACATGATGCAGATGGTACTGATTTCGTGAAGGGTCTCAAAGTCGGATCCCTTAACCTTCTGTCCCTTGAGGAATATATCACCGATGGGTTCGTAGGTGGAGCCAGTGATTTCGAATTCGTGGAAGCTGCTGTCGTTACCCTCGATTTTTTCGAAGGTAAACATACTAAAACAATCAATGTAAAATATAATAACGCTTCCATAAGATATAACATAAAAAAAAACGGATGAGCTCCTCGTCTCTCATTGATGATACATACCGGCTGACGGACATCTGATTGGTGGTCAGAGTTCCAGTCTTGTCGGAGCAGATAACAGACGTGCAACCAAGGGTCTCGACGGAGGGCAGGGATCTGACAATGGCGTTCTTCTTGGCCATACGACGAGTACCAAGAGCCAAGCAGGTCGTGATGACAGCAGGCAGACCTTCAGGGATAGCAGCGACGGCCAGAGCTACGGCAATCTTGAAGTAATAGATGGCACCCTTGATCCAGGAACCACCATGAGCGGGATCGTTGAAGTGTCCAATATTTATAGCCCAGACAGCGACGCAAATAACGGAAATGACTTTGGACAGTTGTTCGCCGAACTCATCCAATTTCTGTTGCAGGGGCGTCTTGATCTCCTCGGTCTCGGACATCTCGGTACGGATCTTACCGATGGCAGTGTTAAGACCAGTTCCAATAACGACACCGCGAGCCTTACCAGCGGCAACGTTCGTACCAGAGAACAGAATGTTCTTCTTGTCCTGATGAAACGAACGAAAAAAATGGTCAGTATCATTTCTCTGGTTACGACAAACAGTCCAGCCAACTGTACCGATCGATCCCAGAATATGTTTACCTGGTTCACGGCACGAGGATCGGGTACGGGGTCGGTGTGCTTGATAACGGATACAGATTCACCGGTCAAGATGGACTGATCGATCCTGAGGGTGGTGGAGTAGATCTTGATAAGACGAATATCAGCAGGGATCTTGTCACCGACGGACACCTCAACGATGTCGCCGGGTACGATCTCCTTGGCGCGGATCCTCTGGACACCGGACTTGTCGCCTCTGACTACCTTTCCCATCTCGGGCTCATATTCCTTGAGAGCTTCAATGGCGGACTCGGCGTTACGTTCCTGCCACACGCCGACCACGGCGTTGGCGATAAGGATGAGCAGAATGACGAAAGGCTCGACGAAGGCGGTGAAGGCATCGTCGTGCTCTTCAAATAAAGCTAATACCTGGTGGACAAATAATTTCACGTTAAACGATGCACTAACGGCGAACGTCACTCGGTTCGTCACAATGAGCGGAATACTTACGAAAGAGATAATAGCGGCTAATAGAAGGATCTTAACTAGAAGGTCGTCGAACTGTTCTAGGACGAGTTGCCAAATGGATTTTCCTGTAAATCGTAATTTTTATTTACATTAAAAACATTTTTTTTTTTTTTCTTCAAACAAGCATTTCACGTTTCGGAAAAAAAAAGCGACGGAAGTCTTTGAGCTAAGATACGCCCCGCTGACGTCCTGACCGAAGTGACTCAAAAAATTCTTAATGGCTGCGCTTATTTTCATGCCGGATTCGTCTACGTAATGAATGTTAGAAATCGGTTACGGCTTCCTTCGCGTAGAATTCCAGATAATCGACCTATCGCCGCTACCGCTCGAGTGGCCGGCCATGTGTTTCTGGTGCCAGAGGAACTTAAGTTTCCTGACTGGCCTTTTCGATTAGATGGTCATTTCTCGAGGTACTTTATCAACGCCGAAGCTTTCGAAGTGGCCTACATTTTTCAAATACTGACCACGACTCGAAATATCATTAGCGCCACGCGTGCACGTGCTCCAAGTAAAAAAGTAGATAAATAAAATCGTTAAAATTATAAATGATATAGTAACGGCGCTGACCGGGTATCGTTAGGAACAAAAAATTAACTTTTTAACAATGACAATAATTTTATATCGCTATTTAACTTCCCAAAGACACACAACAACAATAGTGATCTGCGCGTAGCGCATTTACATTGTCATACTTGTGACGAGCGAACGTATGGAATGTATGACGAGAGCCGCGTAACGACAGAACGCTGGCGTCAGAAAACTGGCGGAACAGACACGCCAGCTTATCCAGGGAGGCCTGACGTCCTTGATTGGGAACAGCCTTTAGCCAGCACATCCAATTGACGTCACGTCGTGGTGTCCGTGGCGTGAACGTTCGCTGATTTCATTAATCGTAATTCTCAACGGGGAAAGGCGCGCGCGCCAAGTGAAAATATTACTTGACATTATAATTGATACGAAAGTGCAGAAGCCCGGCTCTGTCAGTGACCCAGTAGGATGATCTGTCGAAGATCCTTGACCAGTAAAAATTGTATAATTTTTTCAAAAAAAAAAAAAAAATTCTACCGATCAACAGTCCCTTGCGATACCTTGAAACTCTTCACGGAGGTATATGTCGAAATGAAAATTGAGAAAAAAAAAAAATTTTCAAACCGTCCCATTCCACAGTCATGCCAAATGCATAAAGGTGCATTCATACTAGGCGTATGCAGTTCCCGATGCAATTGACTTGCCAACGAAACAGACGGCTGCTCCGTGCAGATACATCCAACGTATGCATTATACTCTAAGCTTGCACCAGACATCAGCTCCTGCTGCACGTTGGCCTACTTAGATACGAGTACGTAATGACGGACGTTCGAGCTTCATTCAGAGAATTCAAGTAAATAGGAATTATCGAAATTACGTAAAGCAGGGAGAAAGCGACTTGAGAATCGTGCAGAAAGTTTCAAGAAGCAGCGACAAAGTCAATATGACAGTCGAACGATTAAAGGAGGGGAAAAAAAGTTCTTTCAAAATTCACTCCTTTTTTTTTTTTTTCATAAATCATTATAACACGTAACCAAATGCTCGCCGCCATTTACGTATATGCATAATCACATTGCTGTGGGAAGCCACGATTTTAAGCAGTCTGAAACCTGTAGGAGAACCTATGACTGCAGTATTCGAACCGACTGTAACGGCGGGAGCTGGTATTGATACATTCCAAAGTTCTTGCAAATTACGAAATCTTGTCTCCGTAAAACCAGTGACACATCAGAGTGCGCTCGCGGGTCCTCCAGATCTTAGCTCATAGACTGTACCGGAAATGACGTATACCACGGGAAACTTACCCTCCTCAGCCGGCAATTCTGTAACAGAAAAAAGAAACAAGAAAATTAGCAAAAAAAATTATAATCGAAGATCAAAAAAAAATTTTGCACTCGTTAAATTCAACTTAAATGAGAAAAAGATCGTCCAATGAGGGACGTTGGTTCGCGCGGGAATTTCAAAACTAAATATTCCCACCACCCGACTCGACGTCATCCCCTTTAAACTGTCCCAGTTCAAACTGCCCGAGGAAACACCAAGATTTCCATCCCGTATAATCTCCGCTCCAACAGTAGATACCGTACATAAAAAAACAGCACAAATAATCCGAAAGAAAGAACGAAAATTTCCCAGAAGCCACCAGTCGTGCAATCTTAAAAAAAAAAAAGCGTCCCGAAAGTGTCTCCGACAAAATTACAAAAACCCAACGTAAAAAATCCCCCCCCCCCCTCCCACCCCTCCCCTATCCCCAAGTATCAACCAGGCGTAATCGCCAATCGGTCGCTCAGATTCGTAAATTCGTTTAACCACTAAAACAAAACAAAAAAAATAGAAAATTCTTGTTAGACTCCGGATAATCCCATATACGAACGTCATCGGGTTTCTCGTCTACATATCGTATACATGTGCGAACAAGAGGCGACAGCCCGCTGGCTCGTCCTTTAGTTACGACAAGAACCGATCGATAAAGTCGTCAGAGCGGGCATCGGACACGGAAATGTTAACGAGTATATGAACGCATGACCAGCATATATGCACGTATGCTTAGGAAACACGTATGAAGCATACGAGTGTAAAGTTAAGCATACGTATATTTTTCTTTTCTCCCCCATGTTTAACGAACGACGAGCCAGTTTCGCGTATGGAGTACGAAGGTGTGCGGTAAGAAGCCGCCGCCATGTTTGCATCCCGCGAGTCAATTCTTATGTGCATCATGGTGCATCCGCATAGGCGGATGCATCGCGGCCCTGCACCAGGCACGGTAAGCGCATCGGCCTGCGACGTAGGTGCCGAAGGGAGACGCGAGAGGAGAAGCGACGAGGCCCCCGAGAAAAGTCGTACGCGTGTCCCCATCGAGCGACAAAGAAGCGGAGTTTTCACTGTGCGACAGTGACGGAGGGGGGGGGGATCGCGGCGACCGAGGATTTATCACGCAACGCCGAGCCTGATGCAAGGCCGACGACAAAGCCGATAACCATAAACAAACCTTATATCGGGGGAGAAAAAAAAAACGAAAGCCAACGGCGACCACGACGGCTACACGATTAATTTAACGATTTTCATTTTAAAGGTTCGTTCACACGGTAGAGCCGATTGTATTTTTCGATAGATTTTTTTTTCTCGTATTCTCAACGAGGTGACCGGACTTTTTTTTTGTGTGTGTGTACAGTACATGCACATACGTAACTCGATATTATTTTTTTTCGAGCTGTTAAAGCGGCATCCACAAGTGTCTGAGTTATAGGTCTTTTGTGAGCGCAGGTTAACGACACTGCCTTTATTATTGGTAGTAACGTCGATCAGTGCCGTCATTGTCGACGTGAACGAACGTATGCGCGTTACGAGGTGAATATATTTCTTTTTTTTTTTTACCGTTCCTCGAAATAGCGCTTAGGCGGCTTCTTCGCGCGAGAGCCAATGTACTTTGGCTGACGACGATGACGCAACGGTATCGGGACAATATGAAATTAAGAAAGCGCTAAAGTTTGTCCGATCGATCGAGATTATCGAGATTCTGATTGATCGGATCGATAAATCGCTGCGAGACTCGCGGGTGCCGAATGTAAACAGAGACACGGGGAAATGAAGGTGGAACGAGTGATTAACTTGATTAACGACCGATCGCGAATTTACTCTCGCGTACGCGCCTGAATTACTTTAAATGGCGCTTAATCAACTTTACTATAATTTGTTTGATTTTTTCCACTCGACTTTACACGCGGAACAACATTTTATTACCAAAGTAAATTTCGCTATCGTGTCAATTCCGCCTAATCGCTCGAGTGACTACGACACCCCGAAGTAATTAACACATTAGACAACGTTATCAGTCAATTGGAGTGTATGGTGCTATCAGCATTGAATATCCTTATTAAGTTATACGTTGATCGATAAATAATTTAACAAAAAAAAAACATGAGCTCAGAGTCATTAAAGAAAAAAAAAAAAAAAATGTAGAGAACGTAAAGAAATTTCCCAAAAATTTTTTTTCTCCCAATCCGCAAACTCGGCCGGAAATGACAATCGAAAAAAAAAAAAACCTCGCGAAAAATCACGAGGGTCCTTTAAGCTAGTCGCATAATTTTAACCGATAAATGAAAAAAGTTAAGGAAAACAAAAAAGTCAATCACAAATTTCCTTCGACAAAATTCAAAAAACGATCGAACGTGTCGCGCAGTTCTGCGACCGGAAGCGGAAGGCCCAAAAGTCCCCTCGACGAGACTGCATCCGCGCTAACAGGCGCAATACAAAATTAGGGTATACCCATGTTACCCCTTTATCGCGTAAACAAAATTCGCACGAATTTCACGAGCGAAGGGTAAATATTTGCTCGGCCGTATCCCTGCTTGATTTAGAGACTTCCCACGCGATCACGGCCACATGGACCGCAAATGACGTTTACACAACCTCCTATACGATTTCCAAACGTGCCACGTGAAAACTACGATGACGCGTTCTCGCGCCCGGACGATACAGCGCTTAAGCGCAAGTAAAATGGCCCGACTCGATCTCCTCGCGTTTCACTCCCACTCGGTCGGACTCGCTCGAATCGTACCAACCCGCCGGGATAAACGTACTCTGAGTTCATTCGCGCGAACAACCTGAATGGCTATGGCAAACATTAAAAAAAAAATATAAATCGCTCGCTCCGTCTCGTCGATAAGACTAGGCGGCAGGACTGAAAAAAAAATGTGCCGCTTCTTAAAAAAAAAATTAACTAAAAATTTACAAGGGACCTAAATCATACTTGACCCCCGACACACTGTGGACCTGGCTGGTAATCATTGCGCAATTGTACACCGAGACTGTTATGACTGATTGTGAGCGACGTGGATTACCCTCTTAATCAGTTTCTTCGGATCGATTGAATTTACCACAGATTTTCTAATTCGGATCTCAAGTGACCTGTGAAAAATCTATGTGTAAAATTATCTGTTTACCATTAAATGGTACTGTCGTCGGACCCGGTACGAGCAACCTCAGTGTCGGGCGCCAGCATCGAGCCTAGAATCGAGTTAGCGCGGACCAAGTAGCCTCCGTATTTACGATACGCGTAAGGTAAAGTAGATAGGCGGTTCACGTGTTATATACCTACTTAGACTCTATGTACAGAGGCTGTGTGTTCATACGCAAGTAGGCACTAGGAAGGATGCGTGTACTGAAGTGAGTGGTGTGCGTGTATATGTATATATATACATGTACGACAGAGAATAGAGAGAGAAGAAGAGAAGCGTACTACCTCGTAAGACGATATATCCGATAGTCCTTGACGATCGTAGTAACACGTGAGTGGCGTCGATAGAAAATCACTGTGCCATTGAGAGCAAAGAGAGAAAGAAAAAATAAACAGGCCGATACAAAGATTCAAGAGAGAGATGCAAAGGAGAGTTTCCAAGGCAGGCAAATTACAAGAGAAAACATTTTTAAAAAAATGGAACAGAATTTTCAAAAAAAAAAAAATTACATTGCACAGTCAAGAAAACTGTACAAATATTCCTCGAGAAGTCTGTCACAAGTGAAGCTCTGAATACAGATATTGAAATGAAAAAAAAAAATTCTCTTCCATTTTTTTTTCTTGACTCCCCTTCCCATACCGCCCAATAATTTTTTTTCTCCAACTTCTCTCGTGGAAATCAAAATAAATTTTTACGACAAGGACACTCGAGAAAGACTTTCCCTCCTGCGTCCCGTTGAAGTGCCTGGCTCGAGCCGCGGGGAACAAGAGTTTTTTTTTCGTTGGTAACTGACAGACGAGGATCTCGCGTAACGCGGAACGAAACGACAAAATTGTGAAGGAAGTGCAAGGAAGAGAGAACAAAAAAAAAATTGAAAAAATATTAAGAGAACAAGCGATAGAAGAATTTTGGGAATTCTTGCGAGTCACGTCCCTGACCCGGGTCAACGTCGGTAGCCCCGGAGTCTAGCGACGTTCGGTGTCTTGCAAAAGAAGAAAAAAAAAAACATTGCACGACGAATGACTGACGTCATCCGTTCAACAGCCTCGGTCGGTCGCAAGCATTATGATGAATTTTAAGATAAACGCTTTAACGATACATCTGAGGATCGACTTGCGCAATCGTCGGAGCCACTATCGAGTTTACCGATTTTTCGTCGCGATCAAACGAATCGATAACGCGCGAACGTCGCTTAAGGTTTGCCTGGCGAAGAGGTAATCGCTTATCGACAAGTGCGTCTGTCAATTGTTCACCTGGGGCAACCCGAGAAGTATGCATTATATAATAATGATAATGATAATAATAATAATAATTCAAAGATAAAATGACATCGACAATTATTCTCGACTACTCGGGATAGGTAGGCAACATATAATAATAGGCACTGTTATCACTTGCCTAAGTCGCGATAAAGATCGTGCCAGATTTCAGGTAAATTTTAAACGCACGAATCGCCCCGGCCGCAATTTAACGTCGGATTGAAAGTAACTGAACCCGCGCTAGATTTCGATTTCATGATTTGTCATAAGCTTTAACCAAAAGCTCGAATAACCGGACCGTCGTAGAGCTCTCATCAGAGTCCATAGTCCCAAAAGTATCATTTTTCAAAAAAAAAAATTAAATTACGAGATAAAAAAATGAACGAGAACAAAAAAAAGATACTAACACGTGTATTACCTCCGAGCTTTCACAAAGATAATATCAGTATGTAAAAAGCTCATTGTGCTTTTGAAAACTCAACTCCGACTTACGGATATCGACAATTAGCGAGGACAGTAAAGAGGCGTACGATAAAGATTATATTGAAAAAAAAATAGACGTCCGAGGGATGCTGGTGAGAGGGGCAAAGGGAGGGAAGGGGGGGTTGAAAGGGATTAACAGAGATGCAACAGCGTTCAAGGAGAATTCTCTACGTCAGGATGCGTCCGATAAGACGATTAATTATCCACTCAAGCAATTCCGATACGTAGCTAGAATCTGTGTGCGGCCGTATATCGTGTAGGTTAATTCTAGGCATACGTGTACGTATACGTATGTATATACGTAATAAGAAACAAGCGCGAGTATCTAATAAGCGCTTCGAGCGCAGCGGAAGAATTAATTTGAGACGTGACGAAATTTTGTAATATTAATAAAAAAAAGCACACAGGCACGTCACAGAGCTGAGAATGACGTTGATAAAAAAAAATGATTCGATGCAAATTAAAAAAAAAACAGATAAGAAATACAATAGTCTTACAGTATTTCCGGGTATAGGCTCGCCTGACGCACACGTCGGAGTCAAAGCTGAGACGGACGAAACGCAATAGAAAAAAACCCGTGGACGAAGCTTAATCCGCCCGCAAGCTTAGGTTAGTAGACCGCGACAGAATTAAGTCCGAGTCCAATCGTCGTTCCAGGACAGAAACCGGAAACCGCGCGAAGAAACGATTTCCGCAAGTCGAGCTTATGTATATAAAAATGCCCTGATAATGGTTACGACGATCAATGAAAAAAAAAAAAGGAAAGCTCGGACGGGAGTCATTCGAATACGTACGAGGTACGTTAGATTTAACAGGCAATAAAATAGCTATGAAATTTAGAGGGAGCCGCAAGCGCGATTCAAAGCTCGAAGGACGCGATGTAACCGGAAGTCGATTGAAACGTGAGTCGATTGATATATCGATGGTGGTTAGGTCGTTAATTTGAGGACGATAAGGATTCGCGTTGAAAAGCTTTTTTTAATGATAGCGCAGTCGCTGTGTCGATTAAAAAAAAAAAAAAGCACACCGGCGAGTCAAGTGTTACGACTATCGGGGTCTCCGAGCGTCCACGTGGGTTTCGATACGTCGTACGTATAAACGGGTTATAAACGGGCCGCGTAATAGAAAGCATAAAACAAATATACAGACGTCAATCATGAGGAACGGAGAGCGAAGCGCAGAGATGTCGAGGCAAGTCCCGTCGCCATTGACGTCTATTAATAAAACAACCGCAAGCTCGCGAGCCAATAAATCGGACGGATGAGCTTCTTTTTTTTTTCATCTTTCCCTTCGCTCGACGCGAATTCACATTAATCGTTGAAAGCTTGACCCAAGGATTTTTTTTTTCCCGAAAATCATTAGCCCAGCCTAAGGCTTGTAGGTGGTAAACGTAAAATCTCGAGAATGAGTCGAAATGACGATTAAAGCGAAATGGTGTAATTTTTACCCATGCGGTTCCACGGTCGTTTTTTTTGTATGAAAAAATATTTAAAAAATATTTTCGAAAAAAAAAAAAAATTTGTCGAGCGTGCCGCATCGGTTACTATGATTTCGTACGAACGCGTGAAGCTTGCAGAATGGATTAATAGGTCAGAACGCGTATAACGTCATTGGGTGTCTTGAATCTGTGATTCCGAGGTCGCCTCGGTTCAAGCTAATGTTAACGAGATCGACTGATAAGAGATATCAGGGACCACATAGAGGATCGTGAAAGTCGCTGGTGTACGAATAAACGCGTGTAAACGTGAAAGCGTAAATTTTGCGAATTTCGATAAGACAAGGTAAAGACGGTTATGAGAGAGCTTTACGGTGAATCGAGTGATAAGGATTTTAGCGCGCCTCCTGCGGTTCGATGAATCGTGACGCGGAACAATGAGCATTTTAAAAGTACCGGAAGCTCGTTGAGACAAATACGGGCGAGCTTTGCGCCCGCAATGGCCCGGACCCGAGACAGTATAAGAGCGCCTGGCTAGCGTTCCGAACGAAGACGAAAGAAAGTCAAAATATTCTTTAGCACCGAGCCAGAGATAAGGATCGGGTTTTGTTGTGACAATGAGTCGGCAAGCGGAACGGACCGAACGAGCTGTCTGCTGCAGGGAGCTGAGTAAGCCGCGCGCAGTGGCCAAGTTTTACTCTTACACGAGTGTTCTTGGTGAAGGAGGAGAAGAAAAGAGAAAGAAATAAAGGAATCGCGCAATTTGGTAACCAGAGAGACGGAGAGAGAAAGAGAGAGACATCGGTGGCCCACGAAAATAAAATATAAAAATATCCGTAAACACGGGCTAATTCGGTCGTGGGAGCCTATAGGTACGTGGATCGGTACGACATTCGAGAACTTTCCGGCTGTTTCGCAGGGATTTCGAGCTACTTCGCTCTTAGTCGATCCGGGGCTCCAACTAAAATATAAAACTTACATAACCTAACTCTGAAAAAAAAAAAGAAAATAATAAATAAATCGTCCAATCACCTGTCGCGACGAAACGAATTTTTCGCTCTCGAGCGATACGTCAGGGATCTGCATTACCGAGAGGGTAAAGTATAACCATGACAAACATTACCATAAGGTTCATACCGAAGGATAAGGGTGAATTTCTAAATCGTAAAGAGAAAATCAATGACGACGGGTTACGCTTTGCTGACCAGCGTGGTCGCTTGTACTTATAAACGCGTCGAGAAAGCGTCCTTACGTTATCGTCGCTATAGTGTAAATGACCATGGAAAGAATCACTCGTGCACAGATAATGCCTTGTACTCGTGTATCCGCGATCCTTACGGTGAATAATAAAGCTCTACCGTATACAGGGTGTCGGTATAAAATTCAATAGAAAAATATATATATAAAACAAATCGCTGTAAATTGCCGTGCGTAATTGTTTGAAAATATTTGAGACTCTCTTTATGCCGCGTTCACAATATATTGAAAATATTTGAGACTGTAAGGCGCGTTCGCAATATATTGGGTAAGCCGGTGATCGGATCGTCGTATACGCGGAGCGTTCAATTTCTGGTTTATCCTGCCATTGCGAATACGTTCAGGCGATTTTTTCGAATGCAGCGTCACGAGAGGAAAAATTTTTACGAATAATTATCATTTAATTCCATTTCGAGCGATCGCGTCAGGATTAAAGAACCTCTCTTTTTTTTTTTTGTCAGCTCCTAACTCGACGTTTCATTCGATTAATACAGCCGAGTGCTTATACGTGCGTGAACCGAGCAGTGGCGATTAGACGAATTTTAATTTTATTACTGAATATTTATTAACCACCTTGTGGATTATTATGCTTTAAGTACCGTTCCTTTTATTGTATTATACAATTGACTGAACCGTCTGGTTCTTAACGAAGAAATTTAATTACTCGCGTGTTAATCACTCATATCGGTTCCATAAAAGGCCATTAAGGTCAAATGCATCAGACTTGACAGCTGTCATGAGATTATTGATTTGCTATTACTTGACGTCTATATCGCAGTTAAAAATTCTATCAATTTTTTCATATCGATAAAACGCACGGTCACCTTATACTTGTGTCAATTGTCAATGTGCAGCTGTCAACATTAAAGCTTGAGCTGAATAGACCTATATATATACTTGATAACACGTGGTCACGAAGCCACAATCATTGTGGTCGGCCCGTTGAGTTTCACGGTGCGGTTTGAGGAATTACTGTCGCGGAAGTTGCGAGTTTCAGGGAGCGTGTTTATAATCGTGACGCAGGGGAACAACTTGACGATAAAAAAAAAAAAAGATGTTCATTGCTCTTGCAACGCGTATACGTATTTCCACGATAACACGTGGGGAAACTATTTTTCTGTCGAACAATAGCAAAGTTAAACGGATTGCGAACCAACGTTATTGGAATTATTTAATAAAATATATATATATATATATATATAATGATAAGACTCACCGTTGAGACCATATTTCTCCTGATTCCTCTTGACCTGATCCGGGGACAATCCTTTCTCGGGATCAACGTTGAAGTAATTCAACACTTCCTCCACGGTTTTCGAATGGCCGTCCTCCATGATTATCTTCTTTTAATAGTATCGTAGCCAATAGTATTCCTCTCAGCAGTTGTATGCGTTCATTCACAAAAACGATTCCTAAAAGCGCAAGAGATACAGGTTAGAGTACAGTCGGTCGATTTACATGTTTCTCTATTGTTAATTTCATGACGGAGCACTTTTACGGGCAGTGATAACGATCGTTGACGAATTAGCATTGGCAGATCACATCGAATTAATAATAACATAGAGACAATTTTGCAAATCAATTGTTAATGGGATGCGAGAAAAAAAAAATTGTGCATTATTTATACGCTGCTTAAAATTTAGAAATACTGATATTAGAATTTTGATATTCATTGTTATCGATGAAATTCGACATTTCGTCACTGGACAGATAGATCACGTGTACTCGTGTAAGGTTATCTGAATTGGTGAAGATTTTTTTATTCTGCCAAATTTGTAATTTTTTTTTTATAGTCATTCACGTTGACGGTGATTATTCGCGTATTATTATATGTTGAAGAAACGAAATAGTTATATGTGTATATATATGTGTGTGTGTGAATAATTAAAAGCATATATCAGCACCGTTAATCGTACTGTATAAATAGTCGTGTGTCAATTTATTTATTATTAAGTATGTAAGACGGTGAGATCGACGAATTATATAAAATACCAAGATCAATGATATTTCTAATGTAAAGCGATGAGTAACAGTTTTTTTTTAACACTGTGTACACGTACGGAGCAAATAGTGCGTTGGTAATTATACATACGCCGAGCAGTTTATTTTGAGCGAGGTGAATATTAATTGAAAGACAGAGTTTAGAATATAATTCGAGGCGAAGTGACGCCAAATTGCACGATACGAGAATGTATTAAGGAATTTTGAATTTAAATAGACACGCATTTAGATTTAAAAAGTTGATTGACGTAAAAGCGACATTTGCAAGGGTACGCATGTGATTGAAGAAAAACTGTGGAACGAATAAAAGCGATTCGCGTGTGTAAAATAATATTTATTGAATAAATTTGATTTGAGATGTTTTCCGCTCTTGTTTCAAAGATGGTGGACACACAAAGAACATCAAACTCGAAAAGAATTTTAGATAAGACTAATAGCCTTTATTCCCGTCGCGACACGGATACTTCGCTGTTCACTCGGATCTTTACTACCGTGCAGTATATAAAACTATAAGCCTGACTGTAATTTCACCATTGTCAGATTAGATGCGGTAAATAAATTTGAAAGGAAATGATAATACAGATAACAAAAAAATGTGAATCGTATCTGAACAAATACCTTGAGTCATAAAAGAAAGATATTCTCGAAGCATACCACGAGCAACGACTCAGCCGATGGACACGTGTCGCGCAAATGAAAACATTCACGAAAAGCTGCATAATGAAATGTCGCTAAGAAGATCGTAGTTTTACAAAGGAAACTATACGAGAAAGCCAATGTCAACGTCCTAAGCAGCAGAGCGTGAAAATAATGTGAAACAACACAGCGTGGAGTACAAAGCGTCTACAGAATAGGCGTCCGTAAACGAGGACTAGGTTATAACGAAGAAGTCACTAACCGAATCTCAAAAACTCTTGGATCACGACGATAGCTCGATGATAATGGACGAGAAACTCACCGTGAACGTAAACGGCCACTCGCAGACGTGTCACTAAGCCAGTGGCGTTACGAACGGACTTGGCACGACAATGAGTAACTTAGGTTAGGATCGTACGAGCGTTGAAAATTATCGAAGAAGGAGCACACGACGTCAATAACGAAAACAGCTTACGATCGAAATACGTAACACAGAAATACTGAGGTTTTATCACAAGGCGAGACCACAAAAATCCACGATACACGTCATTTTCCACCAATGTATTTCTTAACTGCTAACCAAACCTCCTCTTCCGTGAAACTGACACGGCGAACGGCAAATCATTGTGCACGTGCGCCGCCCTGCGGCGCGCGTTGCTACTGCAGCGCCACGGCCTTCCTGACTACGAACTCGACTACGAAATATTCTATACAGTGGAGACACTGTACGCTTTACCTTTGGTCGGGACAATGTTTTATTACCAAAGTTAAACGTAATCACGGAATTGATTTAGCTGATTTAACGAGGACTTTTGCAAAGGTTGCTTTTTATGGTGAGTACATGTGTCCTCATGGAAAATATGTAAGGATCGAAAGATCAGAGCATGTGGAGCGACGCTATTGGCTGGACTTGGTTTGCTGCTCGTGACGCACTCGGTTATTTTCAGGCTTCTGCTATGCTATTTCCTTGGCGCGTATTTTAAGACGACCAAAGGACATTACCGTATTGTTATATAACTGATGCTCGTAAAATTTGTACTAGTTTGAAAATCTTTGTTGCAAGTGAAATTGTAAGACTTGCTACTGATATTTATGCGAGGGCGTAATTAATGTTTTGAGTAAATATTATCTAGGAAATTTTATATTACTTTATCTCGCGAGGCTATTCATCCCTTATTGTTTTCTCGGTGGAATTTTGACTTTGCTTTTATACAGCTTGGAGGCGCGCCTAATAATTTTTATGTAGACACAGAGGTTTCGTGACTTTCCGGCGACTTTGATGGTAAAGAAGTTTTCTTTTTTAAACAGTTACGTTTTACTGCCCAAATTGCGGGCTGCAAAAGCTCATAAATTTATTTCCGAACAACGTTGACGCGAAACTTTCTTGAATTCGTAAATTCCTCAACAATTATCATTCCTTTAAATTAAAAGGAAAGACCACTTTTCTTCGTTCCAATCGACTATTGTATTCCCAGCGAGTGAACTTTCAATTTTTCCAGTGCGCTCGAACGAGACAGCTGATTAAGCTAAATTAGTAATATTGCAATAAGCAAGCGTGGTGACGAACATCCTTGCAAAAATTGCACACACAATTTTTCTATTCGCCTTCGCAACAAAGTAAACCGACCTTAGCATTTATCGCAACGATAAAACCTCCAATCGCACTACAAGGAAAAAAATAATAAGTGACTAATAATCCAAGCATTCGGAAGAACAAAATAAATCCCAAATAAAAATAAAACAATATTTTAAATACCACCGAACTTCTTTCGCACTGAACAAAGCATCTTAACCAAATTCAAAAATTACAAAAAAAAATCAACATACAGAAACGACTAAATTCACGATTAAAATCATCGTGAAATTTCGAATAACAGAAGTACAGTTACTTCAACAAAAAAAATAAGGTATCGAACTTACGTAACGTCACCAACGGAGAAATAAGGAATCCGAATTGTGTTCGAAATGAGAAAAAAGCATTTAAATAAAAGCTCACAAACAAACGCTAGATCGATAGTTCAGTAAGTGTAAGAATGAAAAGCAATGAAATAGTGAAAAACCAAAAAAAAATGATTAACGGTGCGGATGCGGATGGAAAAGTAACAAGAAGAAAAGGTGGTTATTCGAGGTTAGAACGAAACGACAGGCACCTCACGAAAACTCACTACACAACCAGCCTGCCTCGGGGCTGGCGGTCGGTCAGTCTGAACTAGAAATTTAGAAGCGACCCGAACCCGCTACCGTCTAACTTACTAAACGCCCGGGACGCGACTAGGCGGCCAAATCGCGCGTGCCCGAGCGGACACTTTTAGCACGGTCTCGAGACGACTTCCTAATTATTTTGGCAGGGTTGGTCGCAAGCAACTTTGCCAACTCAATGCCGACGAGTGGAAACGGCAGCATCCATATGATCCTTGGGAGGATACTGGTACCTTTTTTTTTTTGAAACTAAATAATTTTTCATCACAACCTGCACCCGTTAGATGATTTCTGAGGACACTTATATTTAAAATTTTTTTTTTTTTTTCGATTTTCTAACACAATCGATAGCTTCTCAATGACCCTCGCAGGAACTTTTAAGATTAAAAAAATTCAAAATCTGATTTTCGTGATTTAACAGATTCTTAACTTGATACTGACTTCGGCAGTGGAATTGCGTAATATGAAAAGATATAAGGGGTGGTCATTTTTATTTGGAAACATATTGTAGTATGCGATCATGCATGCTTGTGTTACTTGTTTAAAGAGACGAGCGTAAAATGGCACAAGGGTTATAAAGATAGGGACCGTAAGTTGCGTTTGTTGGCAAACATATGGAGGTCGTGTTTGTATGTGACTCGTGTCCCACATAAATGAATGTTTAATGAAAAATAATATCTGAAAGTAACTGCGTTACTAAGGTGAAATAGGAATAATCGAATTAAACAATGTAAATAAATAATGATGAGACAATTAATGATTCCTGAAATCTCATTCGCAACATATAAATTCTTAACGCTACTACACACGTTACAGAGCATTCAAAAAGTACGAAAGATAAAATTCTATGGAGGAAACTACCCTTTCCCAAGAAATCACGGAATAACGGTACTTGCTAAGCTGAACCACTCCTCCGTTGATATTACATAAATAAAAAAAAAGTTACCTCGTTCACAAAAAATAAAATAATCACTCAGACCAAAAAATCACAACTAATGACTCGATAGGAAAAATGTTCAAAAAACTTAAAAAAAAAAAAATCCGTAAGGATCATCTGAAAAATTTTTAAAATTGTCCTAGCAGCCTCCGCACAAAATCTTTATGATATATAGAATAGATTAAGTAGCAAGGAAACAGATCTTTCTTTAGATTCGAGCATAACCCGTCAGACAATACGAATATATCGCAGGTGGCTCCGGTGTAGCTACTATTTCTACCACGAGCTCCCTGATCGGCCATATTTTGGACCCCCGCTGAACGTCACTTTCGGTATCTTGTGCGATAATATATATAAAAGCAATAAGGGTTGACATTGAAAAATTGGATAAATCTTTCATATATGAAATAAATGCGTATCCGATAATTCGCGAATATCATGAACACTGGGCTAACGTAATTATGTCTTAATCCATGTGAATAGTCCTGGTTGAATGGCGATTATTAATGAAATGCTGACGAATCCTTATTGCTTCGATGTCACATCACTGTATACGTGGTTTAATTAAATACATTTTGCTTTTCGTGTACGAGTACTTCTTTTTTCCTCCCTTTGTTCCTCTGCGTTTCCGTTCTTCATTTTACGCAGATTCCTTTCGAATTTTTTAATTCGTCTCCCATTTTACCGCGTCATTGATTCGTTATCACTTCCGCGCGTCACAAATTCACTTATCGTTGTCGTTGGCTTGTATAATTATTTCATATTTTGCATTTCCGTCACCTTTGTCTCGGCTATTGGGACTTACCAATTTCTTATTCAATTATATATATATATATATATGTGTATATATATATTGCACCGGCACCGTTGTCCCGGTTACACTTATAAGCGGTATAAAAAAACGTACACACTGAGACGGCCCCAGATCCGTAATGCTACTCTTCCCTGAACATGATTGTTAATTTTAAAAAAATTCAAACGGCAACGCCTGCGCTGCTGAACGAAACGGGGCGACGGACTACGTCGAATTTCGCTTAAATAGTCGTCAACGTCGCTACCTGGTGGTCGAGATGGGAACGAGGAAAAACTTGGCCGTAAGCCCAGTCGTCCCGGCTGTTCCTACGTCTCTACGTTTAACCTCCAAAATCGAAATTTCGTCGGTACGAAAGGCCAGAATTCCCAGATGCCGTTTATCTTCCGTCTTTTTGGTTGTCCGCGCAAAAAATACCTGACTTTTAGACCCTCGCCGAAACGACCGGTCGATTAAATTCAATTGCTCTTTAAGAGCAAAACCAGTGAGAACGAATATCCAGTGAGTATCTTCCTGATAATGTAATTCAGTTACGATACTCTGCCTTTCTGTACACAACACGGATAATCCCTCGGGCTAAACGTGAGGCACAGTAAACTAATTATATATCAGGATCAAAGGATCAGCGTGTCCCTTAATGGACACGTGGTCGTATTACCTGATGAAGTTAATGCTCGTACAAAAATGACAGTTCTTCGTTTCGTAGAATCTAATGTGCTCGACTGATGTGTTTAGAAGATATTACGTTTCAAAAATGTCTACAGGTAGGAAATGCAGCTTAAACAGTGTCAGGCAAATAATTCATAAACCCAGTGAAGCACCAACGGCGTACATCTCTAAAGATGGAATCCTGCCCGATTGAAAAAGCTAAGAACCAGGAAGTCGTACTTAACAGAGGGTGACACGCCAGTCGCATTTATATTTCTCTTTACGTTCCAGGCCCACGTAAACGTCACACGTACACGTAAAGAAGAACTTTTTTTCCTTTCTATCAAAGTTAAGCGCAACTCTGCTTGCACGCACGGAATACGCACGTGCGTTGTACTACACGTGTGTACGATGCGGTATGATATATAGTTATACCTCTGAGGACTGTTTCAAGACGATTTGCAAGCACAGAAAGCACGGTTAATGCTCCCATCTACTATCTCTCTGGCCGCTTTCTAAATGCATCTAATACGCAACACGTTGCACTTGCCTGTTCTTACTTACATTCTGGTCCCATAATCCTGTCAGGGTACCTATAATTTTTGGTACGTAACATTATAAATTTTTTCAAGATCAAAATTCTATATTTACACGATTCAAAGATGCGTGGTTTTTTTTTTAAATTTTTTTTTAGATTATCACAGAGCTACTGAAACTTGAAAAATCCTTAAGGAACATCAATTGTGCCTTTGAACGAGAAAGCTGTCACGTGACTGTACAAAGGTTACACGTGATTTGGAAGCTGAAGCTTTTTTTTCATTCGTGAAAGCTCACTATAGGTTACCGCATTTGGAGCAAGTGACGCGAAGCCGACGCGTTAACCACTCGTCACGGGCTTACAGTGCGTAAAAATATTACAAAAGATTGGCAGACTTTCACACAAGACCAATCTAGCGGCGTTCATAAATAGATCGCGTGCCGTGGAAGCTTCCGCGAGTATTTCACTCTCGCGATGAAAGCCGAAAGTCTTGTCTAGCCTGGGAAAAGAGGGGGAAGGACCCTTACGGAGAAATAATTTCAAGATGGCCGTCATCGGTACACCATGAGCTTGGAACGAATTTATGAAATTGATGTGCTCATGGCTCACCCTTGCAATTTTTGGTCCCTATCAGCAACTCATTATGGGTTACAGAAATAGATGCTGTTATTTCATCGTTTATTTCGACTATAGTTCAAAGCGTGTGGATATTTTTATACGAGCCATGAGGTGTTATATAAAAGTCAGGCAAAAACTTGGCATTATTAATGTCCACGGAATTATCAGGATATCGATATATGTAAATCCACGAGCCACGCGTGGAAGTACGAACGCCGCCATCTTGGTTCTACGTTAGAAACGTTAAAGGAGCAAGTTCGAATGGAGTTATAAATAATCACCTAATGAAATTGTTTATGAGTCACAATGAAAATTCATTGAAAAATGAAATTAAACATTCTGTATGTCTACTTGTTTGCAGATAATTGTGGTAAAACGTCATCAGCTTTTGAGTAACCATCAACTGTAAAACATACAACACGCTCCATTTCGACACTTCAAACATCCCGGGCATTCAAACTCATTCTCGTATATTCACTAAGATGAGTATAATCAAATATTCTGTTAACACACGTTAAAAAGATATGACAATCATGAATCACATAGTGACACTTTTTGAATAACTGGAGAGAATCAAAAGGTGTAAATCCTTTGACAAGAAAAGCTATAAAACTTAAAAATATTGCCTGCCAGAAGTGCCAGAAACAAACACAAATGGCTGGTAAGAAAGTGAAATACAAAATTTCTAACACAGCGTCTCCTTGTTTCAAATAAAAATGACACTGGTATCAGAACCTTGTACGTACAGTGATAAAAATGTATCGAAGTGCCTAAAATGAAAATTTTTGTTGACAGCTACCTGTTCGAAGGTAAAGAAAACTTGTCGTAGACAATTATTCTTGCTCTATGGAAAATGATTACGCAGCATCTATGCTATCATCAAAGGCAATGGGGCTCTAACGAATCTCCAAGTGTAGTAGTAACTATGGATGCGCCAAGACCAAAAGCTATTAAAGTGCTAAACAGTTGCCGGCTGGCAGATACGCATACGAGCGGTTATAGCAAGCCGTGTGTCCCTATATATTTTTAGTCAGCAGGGATGATAATACGAAATTAGAACGGCACGGCCTTTGTAAGAAGAAGCGTCATTAGTTGTCCGTGCTGAGAGCACGTTGTGATCCGTCGCTGTCCCTGGGAGGCATTATTGTTGCCAACGTCGAGAATAGATGGAAGACGGGCTTCGTTCGTCTTCGGTATTCCCAGTTTATTTGCACGGGTTTTCACCAGTGACGTCACTGGAGAACAACTGCCGTGTCGAAGCGAGGCCAAAGGTAACGCTTGTGAAGCAGGAGTCAAAGGGTCGTCCACAAACGAATCGCGAGAGAAACCTCGAGAGACAAAGATGATAGAGAAAGACAGGAAGCACGCGATGCGTTTGCTTGGACGTTGAATTTTACAAATAACACAAAATTTTTGTGATTCGAAACTTCAAAGAAGGTTTGCACGAAGAGAATTTATATTTGGCTAATAAAGTTAATTGGTGTATCGCGTTGAAGATTTTCTAGTGATAAAATAAAATTGACCGGTACGCTTTTCTTTCTTCATAGAGATTTACGGGTGGCTGTGAAAACTGGTATTTGGATATTTGATAGTTTTGATAACAATAACCAACTCGTGGGAAACTGGCTGAGAGATCACTTAAATTTTCCAGCATAACGTCTCGGGACGTTTGGCCCGTTTCCAGCTTGTAGCAGGTATAAAGATGAAATTTCGACATGTTTATTTTTACTGTAAAAGCATAGTGCAACCGTACCTTAGTGTCTGAAAATAGTTGAATCTTTGCAGCGTGCCGATGATTCTGGTAAGTAGAAAAAAAGAAAGGAGAGAAAACAAAAAAGAATACCGACCATAAAAGCACTATCGATGCTGCCTGTAAAGCACACTGTGCAAGAAAGTATCCGGAAGTTAAAAGCACATCGCCGCATCCGTCAGCCATTCAAAGAGCAAATGTACCAAGCGTATAGACTAATGACTCCAGCAATAAATCTCGCGGTGCTTTGGTTGGCCATCAGTCACGCGGCATCAGCTTCAAACCTAAAAGATATTCGCCATGAACGAAGGAAAGTCAAATGAAAGGAAGTAAAAATTTTGAAAATGAATAAACAGTCGTCATCAAAGGAAACGAACTAAGGCTCCTGGAGTGATGTGAGATCTCATACATACATAAGACATAAACCTAATAAACGCAGAGACGTACGAAAACGTTTGAATCATTTTTGGCATACAATATGGCGAATGTAAAATGTCAGATCTCAAATCTTGGATCTCGTGTAGAGCGGTTAGAAACGGTTGAAACGGATTCTCAATTTTATTTATCGTGGACGGGAGGTAAGAGCCGGGCCCGGGCATACCTGAATCTATTCTTCAACCAGTCTGAAGCTTGGATACTCAAGTAAAAATAAAAGTCTGATAATTAAATGAAATCTGAGAACATATCCAATGATCACAAAGTGCTCAGGCATCGAGTTAAGTTGATCTATAAAAACTCGAAACACTGGCACAACAAGTGTTGTCTCTCAGTCCTCGCCAAGAAATCATGTACCTGAATTTTATTTGGATTTTAAGTAATCTGCAAATTTAGATCAATATACATATACATGTGCGAGCAGTCCTTCTTGTTACCTGCATTAAGAAAGGAATTCGCTAGTAAGCTGACTAATTTGCGATGTGCTTTAGTCTTACATTAGAGGGCCGATCTAGCGACCTCACTAAAAATACTTGGGTCCAATCAACGGCCAACTGGGCCAGTGAAGTAATCATGGCTCAACGTCCCAAATATAGTCTAACGTCTGCATAACGAGCTACGATACTTGGCATGACAAGAAGAGCCAGCATAATAGCGTCTGTCACCACGAATCCCCAATGACATACCAGTTCGAGCATTAGGGATGGTTTGCTAAATTTGGGACGACATATCGTCCGATCCGTGAAGTTTAATTGGCGGACAATTATAATGTCTAGAGGATTATCCTCGTCCTCGTATTCTTCTTCCTGGTGAATACCCAGAATGCATAACCAGTGACGTAAAACAAGAGCGAGTAGAGTGAGCGATGCGGGCGATCTCAATTGAACCTTTGAGGACCGGAAAGCGTCTGAAGGTCCATGTCGGTTACGCGAATAAGCAACTGGGAAAAAAAAATAATCCTATAATTTAAAAAAAAAAATTAAAAAGAAAGACTGGCCCGAACACTGTGAACGTAAATTTTGACTTTTATATACGCCAAAAATTATCGCATGCTTGAAAATCATTTGGCAGAATCGAGGGACAAAGTTTTCGTTCAGAAAATTCTCATCAGTCATGTCGAAACGTTGCGCGAAAATAGTCGCAAGGATGCTGCGAGGTCGAATTTTGTCGTGATCCGCAACTGATGACGAGATATTTGGCGAAGTAGATGATTTTTTATTGAATTTTAATTTACTCGTTTAATTCGATCATTCTGGTACCACGATCATCACTTTGATTCCGTCGTCCTGGTGTTTCTGAGCTGTGCACAGAATATTAAGGACGTTGGGACTTTGAGGATCTAGGGATGAGATAAAAAAAAATTAAATAAATAAAAAATATGAC
Source organism: Calameuta idolon (assembly GCA_030142285.1). Lineage (NCBI taxonomy): Eukaryota > Metazoa > Arthropoda > Insecta > Hymenoptera > Cephidae > Calameuta > Calameuta idolon. The sequence goes on along the minus strand of JARQSV010000733.1, from coordinate 651,375 downwards.
AAGTATCCTCAAGACAGACGGGATTGTCTTTTTACATTATTTTTCATTTTGTCAGGACGTCGACGTCGCTACTCGCAAGCTCTCTATCTGACGTTCTTAATTATGTAATGGTTGTGTTTTAATAAGAAACTTCACGTGGATGGTCCGTGCCAAGGATATACCTATAGCTGTCGAAAGGGTACAGAAATAGAGACATTGTTGTAGTTTCTAGTGGGCATCACCTAGACAAATCCTAGAAAACAACGACCTCGAGAAATATAGGGCGTAGGTCCGTTCTTTAACACACAAAGAAAAAGAGCCCTTGGTTTTCCCTTTTTCTTTTTCTTCCTGTCCATCATCATCCAACCTCCGTTTGGACCAGAGCTTGCACCACTCTAACAGTCTGTCGCGTTGACAGTCGAAGTTGGTATTTTAGGTTCGACAAATGTTCAGCCCCTGACCAATATCAAGAAGCCATCCCAGCCGTGAGAGAGTTGAATAAAAAGAAAAGAAAAAGATACTTATGAAATTTCAAAATTGCGCTTTATGCAACGGGGACTGATTTTATCAGCGACAAGACTATAGTCCCGTTCATTGTCAATGCCAACCGCAGGTAACGTTAGTACTCTAGCGATACATTGTACTTTTGGCACATGGTATAGTCGAGCGTTGGGATATATTTTGAAGCGTCGTGGATTTTCCGCGTTATAATGGGCAAGCTTTTGAGCAAGATTAATGTCCTCGGAAGTGTAATATATATATATATATATGTATATATATAAGAATTTCCAGGGGCGGCACCAGTCGGTATATTTTTAAGTTTCTCTAGGTGTCGCAGTGCTCAGTTCGCTTTTATCGCAAATTCGCAGCTCCACGTGCGAGTCGCAGGCACGTTAAAAGCACCGGACGCAAGTATTTGACCGCTAATCGGGCTACTATAAAAAGCACGGCCGGCCAATGCCGAGTGACGAAACATGACCCTTTCGAATGCATTGTTACGTGACTTACAATAGCAAAAAAAAAATTGTACAAAAGATTATTCAACTAGAAGAATAAAATCGTAGCGAGCTTTCACGTGTATTTAAATATATAGGTATGTAATAGCGAGAAGGAAGAAAAGCTCTGGCCTGTAAAAGAAATAACGCGTACCACCTGTTGGCTAAGGAATTCAGTTCGGCGCGTCGGTTGAGCTTTCGCGCAAGCTTAGCGGCAGGAACAACTTGCGGCTAGATGCAACGACAGCTGTGTGCTTTTTCTATGGCAAATCGTGTGCACGATGAATCCTTGAAGTCAAGCTATTATGGCTGGTCAAGCCTACACTCTAGGCCAGGGGCTAGGCTAGTCTATTTCCGTTGTTCAGCTTATGGACAAAAATAGGTTCCTGCAGAGGGTTTGCGGAAGGTGAAATACAACGAGGAGAAGAAGAAGAAGAAGAAGAAGAGGAAGTCAGATGTAAGTGGATGAGGACAGTAAGGAACTGCCACGAGACTTGGATAAACCAGATGGAAATATGAATCAGCAACCGAAAAAAAAAAAAAAAAACCAGTTGCTTCTAACGAATCTATAAATATGAAAACTATAAATAATAATAATAAAATCGTTATAAAATTATTAAATGGAAATTAACAAAAAATTAATGACACTACCCTAGCTTAATCGCTGTCTCATAAAACCATCTTTCCCGCGTCTACATGGCTGCTTCCGTACAGACAAAAAAAAAACTAAATAACCATTGATTACGTCGCTAAACCTACGTCACGAGCTTCTTCATGGACTCGAATGGTACCGAGGAAGGAAAGCAAAGATCCGACGAAACGCAACGTAGATGAAAGCCATCGTCGAGCTTCCCGTATAATAGTATTACGCCAGGCCGTTATTTCGTAGCCAACCCAGTTCCCGGCAATGGCTCGAGAAGGAACCGTCGGCCCCAAAACCCGAATTCTATGTCTCCGTGCAAGCTCAGGATCGCGAAGTGGAGACGGTGGCTGACTACCTTCGGTCGCGCCACCTGCCATGACGCTCACCACCAGCTCGGTAGAGTCGCGTCCGATGCTCGTCCCCTACGCCCACACGAATTGCTGCGTTATTTCGAGTATTTTGGCCTTGAGCTGCGGCCAGATAAAACTTTTGAAATATCAGGGAAGGCGCCGCGGGTATGCCTGCTCGGAGACACCTTAGCCACCCGTACTCTAGCATCGTCATCATGTTCCGCTTCGCTCTTCAGAGACGAGGTCGAGCTTATCTAATATCCTAATGTCTATAAAAGCTTATGCGTTTAGAAATTAAAGACGTAGACGGTGGATCCGAGGCGAAGATCCTTTTCCTTTTTCTTTCCCACGTCACGGCCAATCCCGTGACTGTGTCTTCTTAAGCGTTCCGGTGAAATTATTATCTCCTGGAGCAGCTGCGACACGGGGCAAGGATGTGCCATCTCGTACCCGGGATTCTTGAGCAGGCTTCGTCCGGGACGGTGGTGCTGCGACCCTGCCGAGTTATTTTAACGTTCTCGATATTTTCTACGAAGCGTATAGCCGTTGCACGTGAACGGGTCCTTAGCATTAGAAATTGTAATATCGAAGAATACATTGTTAAGAGAGTCGACAGCTCTCGGAGTACAGCGTAGCGGTTGATATAAGGATTATTGACGGTGCATCTTTCTTGTTTCAATGTAATTTCTCTTTTTACTTTCTTCTTCAAAGAAAAGCATTTCCCAAGAGAACTATGCTCGTTTCTTAAGAACAAATTTACCACCGTGCTTCCCCGAAGACGCAATCCTACGGAGCCTCTCTTGAATTTCGCTTTACGCGAAAGTTTCGCAACGTTTACGCCTTATGGTTTATCCTCACTGGAGCGACGACTTTTGCAGGTTACGATGTAGAATCCATGCGACCATTCCGCCGGAGATCACGAGGCCGCTCCTAAGAGAGATAATGGTTTTTTTTTTAATTTGTATAGGAAACTTTTTAGACTCCTACGACGACGACGAAGGAATATTTTTTTTGAAAATTTGTTTTGTATCACTTGTCACTCATAGATTGCGATTTGTTAGACACACGGTGAGTAAACGACCAATGGAAAGTTTATTTAGAAAATGTCTTTCGGCGATCGGTCCAAAGGAGCTTTTTGAAAATCGCTCATATGGAATCCCGTGGGCGATACTTATGTTTTTTTCCTATCTATCTTGCCAGTTATCCGAAGTGAGTCACTTTTTTGACTTGGAAACGAGTTCGCACTGCACGCACGTGACTTAAGTTATACCAACTTAAACCCCAAAATAATATTCATCGTTCCATTTTTGCACGACAGCGGACCAAAAAAAAACGCAAGTGAAATAACGAAAAGTTTGAATAAAAAAAAAAAGAAAGAAAGTCAAAACGTAACATATTCCCTATGAATCACGGATGACGATCGATTCCGTCGCTGAAAATTTTTGGCTTGCGTAATCAAAATTTTGAAAAACTTACCAAAGCAAAATTCTCATGGTGGGTGAATGTTTTAGCAGACTGTAGGGCGACACTCGTAGTTCCTTATGAGACCGGAAGTGTTTGAGAATATTGTGAGCGCTGTAAAAAAAAAAAAATGGAATAAATCGTCGAAACGGAAAACAAAAAATTCGAAGACGTTCCCGAGGAAAAAATAGAAAATGAAGAAAATACGAAGTAAAATATTTTTTGCGACACGTGTCGTCCAATTTTAAATTTGCATTGTCTCGATCACGCTCGATAATTCAATTCGAAAGATTTTAAATGTCTCCTACAGTTTTTTCTCTGCTTTCATCTTTCTGCATCTTTTTCTTTTTCCCTATTTTATGTAAGACCAACTCGCTACGCACAAGACTCGCGTGAAATTCCGGTCATCCCCAAGGAGATTCTCCTCGGATCTGGAGTAATGCCAATTACGTGAAAAATCTACAATGGTATCGATAATATACGATTCCCGTGATATTTGCAAGAGGGAATTACGTAAGTTTACGAAAACGTAACCGAGACTCAGCGAACTCATACACGACAAGCAAGTACTTAATAGTAAAGCGTAAAGCTAATTTATTTTTGAGATTAGGTTAAGTTCGGCTTTTCTTGGAGCGCGGTGGTGATGAGCGAAGGGGGAATTTTTTTCGTGAAAATATGTAAAAATGACGTTCTTTTTTACGAGCAGAAAGTGTATCTCTCTTTTTTTTTTTCACGAAGACTTTAGACGTAATAATACAAGTGAGATATTTCGTCACGTGAAAACTTTGCGTTTGATGAGACATTTTACCCAGCTTTTTTACGTAATGATAAATTTCAATTGTTTTTTCTGGAGCCGCCCCAAGATTTAAGGAATTCATGGGCGCTGCGCAAAATGCACTTGGAACGCTTGTGCGTTGGTCGCGAACTGTAAATCTTAAAATTGCCTTATTTTCCCAGTCGTTATTTTTCTGAAAATTGTCATAAAAAAGGTAGATCGTCGGAATAAAAATGACGTTGGAAAAGTATAAAGATTTTTGGAAAAAAAATAATAATAATAATAGCGAGACAGTCTTTGTCTCTTTAGTAACGTCGCATCTACTAAAGTAATTGCAATTTTTTGGTACTTTGCAAAATAAGAGGAGAAATTAACTCGCGAAAGATTTCCTAGAAATTAATGACCGTGAGAAATCCTAAATTTTGAGTATCGCCGATACAAAAATTTCATTCCGAATCTCTATACTACAGGAATTCAAAGATTTTTCAGTTCCTTAATTAAAGGTTCATTGACTTTTTGAATCTACCAGCTGGTAGGGTTTTGATAGCTGCGCCTAAC
>JARQSV010000733.1:623245-640474 GCA_030142285.1 Calameuta idolon | reverse complement strand
GTATAGGAGACCGGCTCGAGGAAGAATGAGCGCTCCGAGTCCGGGCGCTGCCTCGAGCGCTCCCCCCACTCTCCGCCCGCTCCCACTCTTCGAGCCCTGCTCGACAAATTTGCGAGCACACAATTTTGGGCAACTTCCAGTATTTCTAAATATGCTTGGGCTGAATTTCCGATTTCTAAATGTTAATATTTAATTTTATTGATTTAATTAATTATTTCAATGTTCCAAATACCTAATTTATTAATATTTCAATTTAAACGTAATTCATTTTCGATATTCTACAATTTCAATTTAATTTTTATCTACACCGTATATTCTGCGAGATTGTCATTTAACCTCAATTTTATATTTTGAATATATTTTGAAAGTAAATCAAGATCCAATGATATTTAACAGTATTTGGAAAGCTTTGTTCAATTTTTCGAATTTTCAATATTTCTGTGCAACTAATTTTTTAATTCTTTTTCTCTCTTCCTTCTTCTTCTTATTCCTTTCTGGCTTTATGCCCTTATGGAGTGTTCTAAGGGTTGCTCTGGGAACCAGCGATAAGTTGCGGAGAACCTCTGCCCGCCAAGCTACACGCTCACGATCACGTTCAGCTCGGCTACGACGGGATTCGCATTATCGACGGAGGCGATGATCACAAAATCCTACGCCCGGACTCGCCGCTACGATTTAGCGCCATGTTTTTGGTATCTTTTAAAACCGTAGCGTCGTGCGTCTCCCTACTCATCTCTGACAGATACCACCACATTCTAAAAGACACTGTTAATCAACAAATCGAATAATACATCCGAACGATATAAAATGTCCAGTTTTCATTCATCAGTTGCAAGAAAATGAAGCCCACCGTTATTATCATCCTCGGATTAATAAACATTCGATTGATATTAACCGTTAAATAAATCCAGCTCCGATCTACGCACCATTGTCATTATTAACGTTTAATTTAAATTATCTTCGTACGCTACTGATTACGCAGGTAATTAAATCAACTTATAAAGACACGCTTGTACATATTCTGCTTCCTGTATCCATACTGAAAGCAGTTTCTTCCATTTAACCGTAGATCAACTCTCTCTGCCATTGAACTTGGCCAGTTCGATGTTAGTATATTCCAGTGTATTCCCGGCTACGTTACTGGCAAGTTCGTCCTACTCTTGCACATTCGAAATCCCGTTAACTTTGTGCATCAAGAAGTCACAGGTATTCATCGTACGTCAAAATGGTCTTCAGGTTCGCCATTTTCATCGGACTTGGTTCGGTAGTAGCGACCATCATATATTTAACACCTGTACCAGGTATATATGAATATATTAATAAATAAGATAAGTCAGTCCTATAAGATAGTCCAGTACTCGACCGTCACTTGGGCATTTATGATACATATAAGTGCATTGGGCCAGTAAGGACTCATGACTGGTTCGCTTTTGCGTTTTCTGAATTTAATTAAAGATAACAAAAACCGGTTTATGGTACTACAACCGGTATGTGTAATACATATAAAGAATAATTTACCATATTTTAACCCTTTGCGACAACCTATGTATTTATTAGTGGCCCAATAATTAATTTTCATTTTAGAAACATATTCACGATACCTGTACTACGTACGTCAGCTAAGAAACAATCTATCGACAATAAAAATATACTGCATAAGAACTCTTGAAATTGTGAAGTAAAAACTTTCGTTTTTAAACCTCTCTCGTATTCATTAGGAGAAAGGAATTTATAATATTAGATATTTCCTACGAAATGTCATTTTTTTTAAATACATATATCTATACCGCGTTATACTTTCTATTGTCATGACTCCAGTTGCAAACAGCCGTAATAATTTGCACTATATAAAGCCTAGCGAGTGCATGCAGTTTCGTGTATATAAAATGGCGCACGAGGATGAGTCCTGGACTTATTTCTCGATTGAGGTAAATGACCTGAATAAAAATTGCATTCAGTATCCTATTAGGCCAGACTGCATGAACAAGAACAATGAAGCTGATATATAATTAAAAACAGTGACAGTCGATTATTATTAATCTGAATGATATATAAAAAATATTTGGACCAATCAGAATTTCACGTACCAGTACACTTATAAAAATATAAATTTCACTCGGTTTCACTTTCTCTTTTTTCTTTGTTATACTCGTTAGATGTCTACAGACATACTGAATGCGTATAATTCCATAAATGTAAATAGGAAAAAGTTTTTTGACGTTTCTCTTCGCCGCACAATATACAAAGACAACGTAGAAGTTCCTTATGAAATTGACATGGAATAGACAAAGGTAAACCAAGTTAAAAGAAATTTTTTTTAACATACAATTCATACGGACACTCTTGATCACATGAAAAAAGTTCAATTTCATAAATCAATGCTGGTTTCTAAATCGTCTAAATTAGTACAGCATTCGATAGATATAATGATCCTCGAATGGCACAACGAAATGGCATTAGCTTTCCAAGAAGAATTTTTTAAACGTCCTACGACAATGGCTCTGCGGTGGCTCCAACTGGTAGATACTTTTTATTTGACATCGTCGTAGCGAAAGTGAAATCCAGGTTTGGTCCAGCGCCGGAGACACCGCTTGAAAAAGGAGAAAGGTCGAAGGATGAAAGTGTTTCTAGAGTCAAGTGAGAGATGGAACGACGTTTTATCGTTGCCAGTCCAGCATAAACGTGGGCCTGTTCTGTCTGGCTACTCTGCAACTTTCACTACTTCAATGTCTGACACATATTCCACCTTCACTATGTACGAAAATGCGTTACAGGTTAGCAGTACATAAGATTTCTTATGTACGAGACTTCTAAGGGTGTCGTCGGCCTCTGCCTTACAGCTGGGGACCACTTGGGAACCCAGTTGGGGACCAGTTGGTACCTCAGCCTGGTACTTGCCGTAACCGGCCCCTAATTTACTACCGAAAACTCTCGTCTTTCTCACTGTAATTCAATTCCTTTCCGAACACTCGTGTCTCGTGCGTCGGTGCGAATGGCCGCGTCTACGACTTTGGCGTAGGACCACGTGTCCCTTGGATATCCTGCATGTGCTTACGGAAGTGTTTACGTGGTGCTGTGACATATTTTTTATTGACACATTCGCATTGGGCTATTTAAAATTTTTTATTTCATTTTCGTTTTACCGTGCGAATATGTTAATGTTCGTTACGAATTGTTTTCTCTTATTTCATTGGCAATTCTCGATTTACGTATTTGACTTTTGTGGGGATTTTTCGAAAATTTTTTTTTATTATGCAGCTTTTGTTTTTTTGGTTAAATTTCAATTTTTGATTGTTTTCCCGACGCTCTCATTCAAATGTATATCTATAGTTAATCTTTGAAACTGTCCTGATTGATCATTTCATATTGATATGATTATGCGAGGATCCCTGATTATCGTTTTACATACGTATTACGTCGCTTTTATCAACATTAATCGTTGTTGCATTATTAAGCCATTACTTTCTGAGAAGATCTTACGTCCGCGTGAGATCATTTCTCATATTCATCATTTATCTTGATAGAAAGTCGTGCAGATTAATGAAGATGTTTCTGGTATTACGACCGATAAGCTTTTTATTGGAATTCTAGGGATACACATTTTTTTTTAGCTTATGTCATTTAATACTATTTCGTCTTGCGCATCGATTCTCTTTTAATTTTTTTTTTTAAGTCCTATTATATTGATCGGTCGCGTAATCCGTGGAATCAAATGAAAGCTTACAGCAAAATTTAGCAGATATTAGTATTGATTCGTAGTCATGATTTTTTTTGTCAATTTATACAAACGAAAATAAATGCGTTTTTACATACTTTTGTAAATTCGTACTGATCGAGTCGCGTATGAAAGTAAAAAAAATTTTTTCAGCTTCTCGTATAAATGCTTAGCAGTGGTGTCACCTCTTGTTAGTGTCTAACAATAGTATCAGGTTGACGATGCACCACTCAAAATATGTTCAGCGTCTGGTATCGCCTACCACTTATTTCCTGCGACTCACTATAGTAGTGATGATGATTGCAGCTGCAGCCACTATTTTACATTTCAGTCATTACACACCCAGTAAGTGAATTTTTTTGTATGGGGATTAAAAAAAAACTTACAAAATCTCAAAAGTGTCAATCGCGTGAAACAAATATCCGTCATTCGATTTCATTGTAAATTTATAAAATTATTTGTTACAGAGCAGACATTCCTATCATGCGATCGTCCCTGTCATCATTTGGACTGGCCAATGATCTGCCGGGTCAAATTGACACTAGAAGTCTTCCAGTCGCTTAGCAAGTAAGATAAAAAAAAATGATATGAAGAAAAGCATAGAAAAATTTGATACTCCAATTAACGAGCCTACTTTTGATATAAAATACTCGAGGATGAAATATTTTAATTCGATTTCTTTTTTTAACAGGTAAAAAAAGTTTGTTATTGACAAATCTCTTATGAAAAATTGTATAAGAAAATTTTTTTGGCTAATTTTCTCATTTCAAATTTTTCTTTAATTATTTCAACCGATACACGCGTTAATTGATGTATTCCACTTTTCCGTGACCTAATATAAATTCTTAATCGGCGTTGATAATGTGCACTTAGAACTGTTGCGTCATAATGATTTTTAATGGATATTACGTCAAACACGTAACAGCGGTAACATGCAATTTACCATTACTGGTCTTTGCTTACTTCTATGGTCGCTGCTATGGATTCTTACGTAACTGCGACAAACGACGAAGGCACTGTAGGCTATGAAAGATTAATCGAAATTGAAAGTGTTTTGAGTTGGAAAAAAAATTTCAAAAATTATCAAACTATTATGAAATTATATATTTTTCTTAGATCTTGCGGCGATTGTCCTGGGAATGAAACAGCCTGTCTCGCAGATCATTGTGTTTCCGCCGATGGACAGAAACGAGGATTATTGACAGCCAATCGACAAATGCCTGGACCAAGTATACAGGTGATGAAGTAGATGCTAATGTAATTCACAAAAAATTATTGTAATTCATAAAAAATTATTGTAGTTCATAAAAAATTATTATAATTTATAAAATTGCTCGAAATCATTATCATGCCATTCTACTCACGTATATTTTCAGGTTTGCGAAAATGATATTCTAGTGGTCGACGTGGTGAATCGTCTACCGGGCAAAGCTGCTGCTGTTCATTGGCGTGGTCAATCACAAATTGAAACACCCTGTATGGATGGAGCTCCATTGATTACTCAATGTCCTATACCAAGTTACACGACATTTCAATATAAATTTCGTGCAGCAGCACCAGGAACTCATCTCTGGCACGCTCACTCTGGTTAATATATGAAAATCATGTAAATTTGATTAATAGCATAAAACATTGAGAAACTTAATGATCATCATTAATTAGGCGCCGACATGGCTGATGGCATCTTTGGCTCGTTGATCGTGCGACAGGCAGACCTCAGAGAACCTCACAGAGCATTGTACGACATTGATGATCCTAATCACGTGATGATAATCACACAGTGGCAGCATACAGCCGGTGCCGATGATAATATAAAATCATCGATAATCCTTGTCAATGGTAAAGGACGTCAACCTGCTGGACCTCAAGTACCTTTGACGACCTTTAACGTCATCCCAGGTCGTCGACACAGGTTCCGTGTAGCTAACGCAGGAGGATCAGGTTCTTGTCCAATGATGATTTCCATTGACGATCATCCCTTATTGGTTATCGCTCTGGATGGTCATCCTGTCATTCCACAACAAGTGACTTCGATCAGTCTTGCTAAAGGTGCTGATTGTGAATTTCTGTAAATAATTATTTTCAAGGATCATCCACGAGTTTGAGTAATCGATCGCGTTTTGTTTTCAGGGGAGCGTGTGGATTTTGTATTGAAAACAAATAAACGGATATTCGCGTACAGAATCAATGTGAAAACCAATGAAGCGTGCGAAGACAATATCCTTGATGGAGAAGCAATAATCAAATACAAAGGAAGTCCAGAAGTGAATCTTTCAGAAAGAAAAGAAATCGCGCATAACGATCATACTGATAATCTTCTTCAAAAAGAATTAGCAATGACGACTAATCTAATAGAGAATTGTGGAAATCCAGTAAAATTATGCTTAACGGAAATGAAAGCTATGCGCAAGATGCATGTATCATTAACAAGAAAAATAATGGACGTGACTCTCTATCTTCCTATCAATTACAAAATACAGTCTGCAGATTTTACAGGTAAGATTTCGAAATTGTCTGATTACTTTTTCTTTTTTAAATTAATTATCTATCTCTTATAAATTTATAAAATTTACAGGAAGTGGTAAAGTGGAGACCAGAGTACTGAATGTGGACAATGCGACTTTCACGTTCCCCTCATCCCCGTTATTGACCCAGGGTGATGATGTGTCGCAGGGTCTATTATGTTCCGGTGGAGGCGATTCCGACGGAGACGAGACAAGGGCGTCGGGTCACTGTCGTCGCGACGTCGGCAATGAATCTCCTACGTGCGAATGCGTTCACGTACGCCGTATTCCTCTGGGAGCAACTGTTGAGATTATTCTTCTGGACCAAGGTGACCATCACTGAAAATATAGAGACAGAGATTAGTTTTGCGTTTAAAAGATAAAATTTTCTATTTAATCAATTATGCAATACTCGTGCAATTGGGTCAAAGGTCACAGTTGAGTTACACGATGATCAAATAATTTGGCTCATGTAATATGAAGTAGATGAAATTTGAAATACCTTGAAATATGGCTGAGCAAATAGTGTTACAGTGAGGTAGCCTTGACTCGGAAACCTTGAGCTACATCTCAGAGTCTACATGGAGGCTGGGAAAACAGGAGTTATTGATCGTAGCTTCACCCTTCGGCCATTTTTTACAAACACATTAGGGCCTCCCCTCCTCTATTTTAAGGTCGGCTGCGTTGTGATTTCTAAGGAAGTTTTACAGCAGGAGTTTTTTTTTTTAAATGCTTTTGGTCTCGACGTTCAATGCCACCTCGTATAATGAAACAAGTGTTAGTGGGTTGAAATCTGTGTTTGAAATTTTTTTCTGGAAAAAAAACTTTTCTCTTTTTCATTTTGATTCTTGCTCGTGAATCGAATGAATTTATGAAAATGAAATTTTACTTGAAATACATGTTTTTTTTTTTAGGTGGTCTCGACGATCTGGTTTATCATCTTCATGGCTACAGTTTTCACGTGGTAGCTGCACGAAAGTTTGGCAAGAGTGTTGCTCTTAAGGACGTTAAGGATTTGGATGAACACGGTGCACTGTTTTCGAGAAATTTGGATTGCGCGCCTTTGAAAGATACAGTGACTGTACCTAAATATGGCGCAGTTGCATTGCGATTCAAAGCTGACAATCCTGGTAATTACTGTTTGAGATTTGTTAAAAAAAATTACACTTACTCGTTGTATGTTTAAGATTTCTTTTTTATCTTCAGGATTTTGGATGCTGAGGGACGAACATGCATCAGGATGGACCAGAGGCTTAGACCTTATTCTTCAGGTTGGAGAACAGAGTGACATGATTCCACCACCAGAAGATTTTCCAAAATGCGGCTCTTTCGTCGGTCCTGATTATTTCCTTATTTAAATTTAAAAAAAAAACATGGCTAAAGGACTGATGTAAATAATTGTAAATAATCACATTAGAGAACGCAGAGAACATTGCGTTCTCCAAGAGGAAGGACTAGAATTATATTTAGGATTAGATATTTAGGCATTTTTATAAATATAAAGCTTCGTTCATACTGTACGCTCAAAGAGTGTGTAATAAAAGCCAATACATTATTTTTCATTGTATTAGTTTGCATAAATTCTTTAGATGCATCGAAATCTTTATACTTTGTTGCCGTTTATAAAAATATATAAAAATTCCTACGGAATCGATTGCTCGTAACAAAAGAAGGAAATTAAAAACGCTTTTCCAATGTTTTCACCATAACGTCAAATATCGCCACGCGAGTCCTGCAGGATTTTAATATCTTTAATATTTTCACATCCTGCAACAGATGCTCGATTCAGCTGGACACGAAAAAATTGTCTAAGCCGATGTACAATTTTAGTGATGTCCTGTCTGAGCGCTTTACACTCTCAAGTGCTGACATTTCTCTCAGTGCCGCACGAGGTCCTTTTTTTACAACACAAGGTTTTCCGCGAATACGCCAAAATTGCCGTAGGACCCGATTTCATCCACACTTTACCGTCATTCATAATCCTTACGGCTATTGGTATGACACTTTGGAAAAATCCACCGGTTCTCAAATGGCTCGACTGTAACAAATCATTGTACAAGACACTGCAGGTATAAGAATCAAAAAAAAAAATTCAATAATTAATATTACTATAAGAAAAAAATAATTTCTAAGATTTCAGTCAGCTGGTTTTTACTGAACAGCTGTCTTTGGCTCTGGCTCATTTTTCAAAGAGTACTTTACTGTTCAATCTGGTCGTACTGGAGTTACGTGAGTACAAGAAAATTTTGTGTATCGAGAAACAAAATTTTCAATATTTTTTTCTTTTTTCTCTATATTTTAGGAATCCGAATATCGTGGTACGTCATATCCTTGGTGGCAGCGAGTATGGTCCTCCTATTATCCACCTCCTGTACAACCTCCGGTTCTTTCAGCTGGTTTCATAAGCTGGATAATCTCAATGATCGTCGCCATTACCAGTCTCGGTTGTGCAATTTCTACGTGTCAAGTCTTAAATTTCCTACAGGACGTCGTAAGCGTCATTCAGGATATCCTCGTACTAGTTTCCGGTTATCTTCCTTGGTCCCCTAGCAGGTTGGCAAACTCAAGAAATTCACAATTCTCGTATACCCCTTGACCATTTCCGGATCCGAATGGTTTTTCCCACGGAACATTTCGTTCCTAAAAAAAAAAAGTTTTGATCGTTCGTTATCATTAGGACTGTAATTCTGGTTAAATTTCTAATCGTAATTAGTCGCTGGAAGCACATAGATTATTTATGAGGAAATAAAAGCACAGAAAATTTTTTTATCTCGATGACCAATTCCTTACAGCCAACCACTCCAACTCTTGATTTTATCTTGACGATAATTCACGACATCCGGTATAAATTAGGGCGCACTTACAATGTCGATGTCAGATTTTCACTTAGTCTTAGACCTATAAATTTCTTTGCCTGATATTTCCCTGCCGTTATTCAACGATCCTATAGTCAAATTTGACCGTATCTTTTTTTCTTTCAGAATTCCAAACGCGATTGTCGCCAGAAAACAAACTGTGGCTGAGGAAAGTGAAGAGAGTTCAGTTTGCGACGAGTGTCGTTCCGAATTGTCGACGGAAGTGACGCATCCAAGACGCGATATACATCCAATTTCCTATGGGACCAACTGGACGCCCAGACCAAATTTTTCCAGTCTCAAGGAAGCCCCGAGGAAGACGTCCATGAAGTCCTTGCGGACTGTTATGGGTATAACGGAAACCAAGGAACCGGAAGTTAAATATTCACCGCGACAATTGCGTCATAGGAGAGGGTGCCATACAGTGATACCCAGCAATTCCAGCGATAAGTCCAGTGGCTGTTGAAGGAAACGAAATTTGAAAATTGCCATTGATACGATACATTTGTAGAATATTTATTTCTTAATAAAAACGAACACGACGAACGACAATGAGCCAAAATTCGTAAAAGAAGAAAATAAACCGGACTTGTAATTCTCATATGAACGATCAAGATCATCAGCCCCTAAAATATCCAAGAGGGTGGAAAAAGCTCGAGGAAACTGATTGGCCCGTATTTCATCCCCTGCACGTTATATATTTCTCCTTTTCTCATAATACATGGGGCGAGTTTACAAGAGGCGCGCATGCGCACATCCGGTGACACTCCCTGCCCTGCGCTGAACTACTATTCTACTACGACATCCCTTGTGAGGTAGGTCGCTCGAAACCAGCCCTTGGAATACCGACGCGCAATACAATATTGTGACGTGATACTTTTTTTTTTTTTAATAATTCTCAGTTATCGAAGTGCGACAGAAAATTAGTCAGTGAACAGTGCTTAATAGTTAGTGCAAATAATTATGAATTTTATATAAGGGTAGTTTCACACCATGCAGCGACGACTGACATAGACGGCAGATGTCCCTTGCAAAACCGATCAGTATTAATTTTCATACACGAAGATTGCACAGTCGTTTCACTTGGTGCATAAGAATATTTGTACGAACGATAAAAATTATTTATATAAAATACAATGAAGATATTAATATTTTTATAGTAACAAAAAAATAATCCACGTATCCTCGGTAGGATTTTTCGTATCAGAGCGTAACTCGTGTACTGTGTATCTTTTCGAAAACTTTGGATTTTGAAACAACCAGTAGACAACGTAGCACGTGTGCTAGTAGCTCCTCCAGTATGTTTTCTCATTCGTACACACATCCACGTGTACGCTAAGCATGGTGTAAAACGTTCCTATTGATTTTGCGTTCAGCATCCCTCCAAGTCGCAGACATTCATCCCTTATACACGTACACGTGCGACTCCCCCCTCTTCGGCAAGAGCCAGGGAGGTTGAGCCACGGTTATCGGGGGGTGCAAGAAGAAGGGATGAAGTACCGAGGGAAAACAAGAAAGAGAGAGACAAACGATTTCAAAGATAGAATTGCACTCTGTCACGCAGTAGATAAGATCGCGCGTTATCATTTTCAATGATTCGTAGAGGGACGAATGAAATCATTATTTCATATATAAAAAGCTATGACGCAATACATATATAACACGCGTTATTTTTGGACCGAAGTCCTATGAAATTATAGAGTGTATTCAGGTTTCCAGAAACTAATCGATGCTATGAATTATTTCTCCTTAATCCAGCTAATAATTAATCATTATGACAAGTCATGTTAGTTCGCGTGACCCTTGCGGTATCAATAGTAAATCTTTATTAGCAAAGGTCAAATGATTTTGCGAAGGAATAGGAAATTGACTGGTACAAGGCTTCCGGCTAGAGATTCTAATGCCGTCTAATTGCCGTGTTTATATAAATTATAGCTAAAGGCTTGATCTTGCTGTATGATAATAAGAGATAACAAAATTATTGTCTCGTGACTGATAGACATTTCAGAAAGATGACTGAGAAGATGTATTATTGGGGAGACGAGGGGGAACCGGTTGATCCGGATCAGACTTTCATAGAATTCAAAGCGAAGTCGACTCCAGCTGGTGAATCGTCGAGATCGGTGCCGAAGATGATCGTGTCGTCGCCCCAGGGTGAATCTACGGCTGTAGCTAATCGCGAGGAGCAAGCTGAACGCGGTGGCTGGGACAATAAATTGGACTTTCTATTCTCCTGTATTAGCGTCTCCGTCGGTTTGGGAAACGTTTGGCGATTTCCATACCTATGCTACAGAAATGGCGGTGGTAAATAGACCAGTCGGTTATAAAGTTTCGTTAAATTAAAGAAACTTTGGAAAATCTCTCTAAATGTCATTTCAGGCGCATTTTTGGTCACTTATGGAATCGCTATGATATTTTGCGGAATACCGATATTCTTCCAGGAAGTCGCTATCGGACAGTACCTTGGAGCTGGCGGAATGACGCTCGTAGGACAACTGTGTCCTTTGTTACAAGGTTTCTAATTAATATAATTAAATAATCCCACGTCTGGGGTAATTAATTAATATTCTTAATTATCTTATTTCTAGGGGTTGGTTACGCCACGATGACAATAGTCTTCTTTCTCGACGTGTACTACTGTATCATCATATCCTGGACGCTGTTCTACCTAATCAGCACATTCGCAAATCTGCCAGGATTGCCATGGAGCGGTTGCGGTAATTATTAAAGAAATTTCGCTGCCCGTTGCGGAAATTTCCAACTGTTCGTATAAATTTCAGGAAACTGGTGGAACACTGAGAGCTGCTTCGACGACCAGCACAAAAACGCTAGTAAAACGGAAACTACAAATATGACCAGTAACGCCACGACGCATCATACAACACCAGTGGAGGAGTATTGGAAGTGAGTAGCCAATATTAAAAAAAAAAAAAAAAAAAAAAAGTGGAACAAATAATAATATCATTCTGATCTTTCTCAGTCGCCGTGTACTCGGCATCACAAGTGGCATCGAAGAAATCGGCGGGATGCAATGGGAGCTACTAGGATGTCTGATCCTTGGCTGGCTACTGGTCTACTTCATCATACGACGTGGTCTTCACCAGAGCGGTAAGATCATCTGGTTTTCAGCGTTGTTCCCGTACGTGGTGCTTTTCATTCTTTTGGGAAGAGCGGTGACCTTGGATGGAGCCGATGACGGTCTACTCTACTACGTGACACCAAGATGGGAAGAGCTACTGAGTCCCAGACCATGGATCGACGGTGCCACCCAGATATTCTTCGCGTACAGCATCGGTACGGGTGCACTGCCAGCATTGGGATCCTACAACAAATTTCATCACAACTGTTACAAGTACGTATCGATGCAGTATCGATTTTCAATCGGCTGAATATTTATTGATCATTGACATTACCTTGCGAGGGTCGACGCTCAAAATCCTTAAAAACCAAAGTTTTGACTTGCAGAGATGCACTGATTACATGCGTAGTAAACACATTGACATGTTTATTGGCTGGCTGCGTGACATTCTCTATCCTGGGTCATATAGCTATGGAACTAGGCACTGAAGTTTCTCAGGTCGTCAAGAGCGGACCTGGTCTGGTCTTCCTTACCTATCCTGAGGTCGTCCTGAAGCTGCCTGGCGCGCCGATCTGGGCCATTATCTTCTTCGTTATGCTTATCGTGAGACATTAGTTGATCCTGCAATTTACAATAGCTTTAGGCTCGTACTAAGTATTTCAATCTTCAGGATTAATCAGTGTCCTTGAACCTTGACAGATACTGGGCATTGACAGTGAATTTTGTATCGTCGAATCATTCATTACCGGAGTGGTCGACAATTGGCCAGACACTCTGCGACCTCATCGTAACAAATTTACAATAGCGATTTGTATCCTGATGTTTCTGCTTGGCGTTCCCATGCTGACTCACGTAAGTCAATTTTCGTGGATACAGTCTGAAAGTGAAGAAATTCAAATTTATCATATTTTTGTACAATAACAAGTATAGATCACTGCAATTTGTATTTTCAGGGTGGCGTCTATATATTCCAACTAATGGATTTTTACTCGGCAAGCGGAATGTCCATTCTCTGGGTTTGCTTCTTCCAGACCATAGCGATATCATGGATATTTGGTACTCAAAAATTTTGCGACTGTATACACCAGATGATGGGAATAAGATTGAATAAATTTTGGTACATATGCTGGCTGGTCTTTGCCCCCGTTATCATGGCAGTACGTTCATCAATATCAATCGGATTCGTTATTTTAATTATTAATTAATATATTTATTAATTTATCATTCCTCTGTCCAGTTTATCTTCGTCTTTCAATGCGTTCAGTATGAACCATTGACATATGGTAATACGTATAAATATCCAACGTGGGCTGAAATCTTAGGATTCACAATGAGCTTCTCATCCATGATTTGGATTCCGGCCTATGCAATTTACTATGTCGTAACTACACCTGGATCGATCAAAGAGGTGAGATCGGTATAATTTTACGATTAATTATTTTTTTAGGAACCACTCTCTCTCTCTTTCTCTCTCTATCTATCTATCTATACATCTCTCTCTCTCTCTCTCTTTCTCTATAAACAAATTTAACTACCCTCCTATAAGAGAACCGAGATTAGATACATCCCCTACGGTAATACCCTAA
Source organism: Calameuta idolon (assembly GCA_030142285.1). Classification (NCBI taxonomy): domain Eukaryota; kingdom Metazoa; phylum Arthropoda; class Insecta; order Hymenoptera; family Cephidae; genus Calameuta; species Calameuta idolon. The sequence goes on along the minus strand of JARQSV010000733.1, from coordinate 626,735 downwards.
GGGTTGATTACTTCCTGCATTGGTTAACGCTCACTTTACCTTCTCACAGAATATCTTGAAGGGACTGAAACCCAACATAAAGTTCAGGACGAAATTACCAAAGGGTGAAAAATCAGCAGTGATACCGATGTCCGAGAGCAGCGCTGGGCTCATCTCGAAGAATAACAGCTTCCTCAATCAGTAATCAATGGTGACCGTGAAAATGGATGGAAACGATGAGAATGTAAATGGTCGATAATTTTTTAATAGAATAAGTCCCAAAAGGCTGGCGGTGATACCTGGTATTAATTGCATTGAACCAGTAAATGGGACTGTTCAATTATATTTGTTAGCTTTAAAGCAAAGACAAAGTAACAGTAGACAGTATCGATATGAGCGCTAGTCGCCAAGAATTATTATTATTTTTTTTGGAAATTGGAATCTGTCGGGTAAACGTGTATTTGGACGCTGGTGCGAGGGATAATTTAATGAAAAAAGAATATAATATTTTTGCAGCTATTTTCTTTTTTTTTTACAATGAAAAATAGACCAGCGTCTGTTTATGTATTTCTGAATTTTTTTTCCTCCCATTAACAGTTGAATACTTTACGCATGTTGAAAAGTCAGATGTGTTTAGGGAAACCAGTTTTTGCGATCGACTCGCGGTTTACGATTGGTACTTGGAAAGAAAAAGACATAGAAGCGGGAAAATACAAATTTAAAAATTCGTCAACTTATATTTGTTGATAATTTGAATTTTGATGTTGAAGTGCGCAGGGTCGGTCGCCGGGCGAATTGATCGGTATTTTAGAGATTTATAGTGGCTCTGGAAATGATATTGCGGTATTGATTTAACGCTGCAGATTTATAGCGTAACGATGAATGAATTAAAAAAAAAATTTTACATTAGTCATCGATCGAAGAAAGATATTAGAATTACGATAAATTTATTCGCTAGTCTAAGTTTTAGGCAGTGTCGTCCCGACGCCTTAGTCGAAATAGCAGTATTAAGTGTCGCGATAATCGACGACGAGGCACAAGGTTTTTAGATGATTCAGAAAAAAAATTAAAAAACTAATAAAATGGAAAATATTTTGTTACCGATGTGATACGATAACGAAAAGAAAAATACGATTATACGGAGCTGATTTGATTATTCCGAAATTTTAGGTTAACAATACGAACGGCAAGCAATAAAAGAAAATGTGGCAAAGTCACAATGAACGTACAAATGACAGGATCGGCCTAATTCAATCTACTGTTAATGATTTATTATAATTTTTCATATATTTTGTAAAACTGTTTTACCACTTGAGAATCTAATCGCTCAATCTGTCATTAATAATAGGATAATGATATTAATTAATTGTCCCTGTACATGTGTTTCCAAACGAATCATTATCACTATTCATTCGACACTATTGACGCAGCATTACGTAATAGACAATTAAAAAGTTCTTATCGCAAAATTAATTTATTATTTCATAACGCGAAATCGTTTTCCAATCGACAATAGAAAGTTCTAAGAATCAAATATTACGAACTATCCCAAAATTTTGTAATAATTTTCTATTGAGTAATGAAAAAAAAGTTTATCAAAATCAAATTTTATTTTATCATTATAACCGTAATAGATTCATCAAAATATTTTTGCATAAAAATAATAATTTCCTTTCATCCCCTCACATTTTGTCATGAAATTTTGCGAACGACACGAAACTGTAATTAAACTGTCACACGTCAAAATTTTGTCATGATCTAGAAAAAAGCATCGTACACAATTAACCGTATATAAAGTGTGAAAAAAAAAATGGATCTCGTATTTTCGATAATCATCCCTGAGGAAAGAAAGAAAGAGAGAAAGAAAAAAAGAACCTTGCTCGTACCTAGTATTATTTAAATCGCATCCACGTACCTATACATGAAAACAGTCGATGATGAAAATAACGTTAAAAGATAACTATAAATTTTTTAATTCGATATATCGAAATGGTGTAACAATAAATATAATAACTTTTCGATCGTCAAGATATAATTAAAATACGATCCTAAAGTTTCAACCAATCACTCTTACTTTCCATTTTGTCATCCGCCACCCCTTGTTATTTTCAACTAATTTTTTTTGTTCATTCATCTCAAATAATACCAAAGTTCCTATCCATCAGCCTCTTATTTATCATGGCATTGTGCGATTCAGGCGGGTTTCCATTGTTCGACGAACAATAGTAAAAAAAAAAAAAAGGCCGAAGAAAATAGTTCATATTTCGTAACCAGGATGCCAGAATCGAGCGTGAATAAAAGCACAAATGAAGTCCAGTACATATATGTAACGTATAGCAGGGACTTAGGATACTGAATAAAAGAAATTTAGGTCAATGAAAATAAATCGTCATTAATCTCCAAAGTCATTTTTAATCATTTTTTTTTATCATTAAAAAATTACCAATATCAAGCCTGATAACCATATCGCGATATTCGTCATGATAGATTGAAAAAGTATCATCGCGCACGTCACGTGCCTTTGCAAGTTGTCTTCATTTTTCGTAATATTTGTTTAACCCGCCAATAAACAATTCATGTGCTTTTATAGCCCGAAGTGTTTATTTATCCCACGGACACGTGTCGCTGTATGCGTGTTTGCGGTATCGGATAATAAAAGCTTTCTATATAAAGAAAAGCTTTCTTTGTACGACTCGAGCCCAAAGGTATACACCGTGCGAAGGAAGCCGGGTGTATCCGAGAGAAAGTTGACTTTCTCGAAGAATGAAAGAAAACGAAGGAAAAAAAAAGAAAGTAGGGTATAATTTAAGGAAAACAATTTTTTTTTATGATACGTCAAAATAGCATCGCGACACTTTAACAGGGTATCTCAACAGGTGCATGCGCAAGTGCATTAAAGCTCGACTAATCGTAAACGATGAAAATACATCATGGCGAACAACAGGTTAGGTATATTTCTCGCGTGACTTGTAATATCGAGTGACGGTACTTTCGCGCTGCTCGATATTCTTGGAAAAGATAGGCGACCTTCGTGTAAATTAGTTCAGTTTTCGTGTACGATAAGATTCGTAAAATTAGAGCTGGGAGCCACCTGTCAAAATTTTGTAAACAAATGCACGTGCGACGTGGGCATGAAAAGATACGTCAGATATCAAAGGACCGAAGGATGCATGCGAAATTGTATACAGGATCGTTATAAAATTAAGGGACAGAAAAATTAATAAATAAATACATTTGCAATTATCGTGAAAATATTTTGAATTTAATTTTCTTTCCCGCCAAAATTGAATTTCACTTTTTCAATTTCTATTTATTCATTTCAGTACTTTACAGACTCGTTCAATAATCTCGACCGATGCACTCGCCACGTGATATAGATATGCAATAAGTACGAGCTGAACTGATAAGACTTTAATTAGAATGATCCAGAATTTAATCGTGTGGAATTATATATAGGTATAGGAATGTCTAAAGTTTGCGTGATAAACCAGTCACGTGAATACATGCAGTT
>JARQSV010000733.1:584966-607658 GCA_030142285.1 Calameuta idolon | reverse complement strand
TTTTTTTTGGATTTACCTGTATAACTTTATCTCGCGTGTTTCCTTGATCTTACCAAAATTTGGCTCTCTCGTGTTTTTGAATAATTTCGAAATTTTCTAATGCGATTTTGTTACTTCATACCTTCTCATTGCGCAAAGCATAATGCATAATCGATGCGTGTCTCACGTGTTCAACTTCAATTACCAATGTCGATAACACTGAAGTTCCGGATCGATATCTCCGCTGACCAGTCGTGTTTGCGAAAATTTTGCAACTCCAGACATCGTGTGCAAATCAATATAGATTACGGTTGCACGGAATGTTCATGCGCTAAAATGTACCTGAGTGACTGAAAAAAAAATGTGCCCTTAATTAGATAACGGAATAACAACGAAACCAAAATATTGATACTTAATTTTTATACGTATTTCAAAATGTTAAAATACATGTAAAATATCAAAATTCCCCAAAAAAAAATTTTACATGAACTTCCTATCTATGGATAATTATAATTTGCCATCTGTCCGTTAAGTCGAATTAATCAATCTGCGATAGTGAAAAAAAAAAAACAATTATTTATAATTAATTAATCAAACCTGCCAAACCGATGCACGTGTACAACATATGCATATGGTCGTAAAGAGAATAGGCCGATTTCCATAATGCAGTTGCGAGACGTATGAAAATTTCAAACGCCCCTGATATACAGTGTTATGCAACACCGAAGTACTTATCAGTAAAGTTCATAAAAATACTTAACCCTATGGATCCCGTGCAGATGCAAAGCGCAGCTGTGCACATGCAGGAAGATTATAAAGGCGCATAACAACACGTAACACTGTAAAATAGAAATTTTCTTTGAAAGAGTCTTAAAGTTAACTGCCGTAATATATAGGTATACTCGAGCACTAGGCAACAGTCAAAGTACATACCAGCGTTTAAAGGCTTCGTTCACACCGAATGCATTCAAAAAATGTGGCGTCAAGAAGCAACAAAGAGCATTGAGAGACGTCGGCAAAGATGCATAAAGTGTTAACCGCGCGAAAGCAAATAAAAAAAAAGAAATACAGTGGCTTTTGAAATGCCGAGATGAATCCTAAGGCTGAAATACAGGGAAAACAAAGGACAAAAAAGTGTCACCAAGAATCGTATCTATCGAAGGTATCGTTGGTTGGGATAAAATGTCCATCACCAGAATCCTCACGAGAGTGACAAAAGAGCTGGAATCACAGTCAATACTTGTTCGCGAAATGCTGTGTGCGTGTATGGGATTCATATGGGATTCCTATGGGAAATGCCTGTTCTTCTGCTTATTTTGAAGGCTTTAGTTGTCCCTTAGGAAATATCCTGATCGATCGGAATTGAGAAACTTTAGGGATCATAGTTCAAGTTGAGGTTATGTTAAGTTATCACTGCTGACATACTTCACGATGAGGCTGAAGAAAATATATATATATATAGACTGCGAATCGAGAAACCATAAACTGCATAGGCTGGTGCATAAGAAGGTGACACGTTCTATGCACTTTCTTTTCCTGGGAAAAAAAATAATTTTTTATCCCCACTGGTACGGTTACTAGTTTTTTTTATTTTTCATAATTATTTTACGAACGTAAAAAATTCTTTTATTGACAAATAATTTTTTTTTTCTATCCTTATCGTTACTCAGTTAGACCAGTATGTCTGCGTGATAAGGATTTGTTTTATTTTCTCTCCCGTGTCATGAGGGTGAAACTGCAGGTGAAAGGTCTCTTTGTCGTCCACTGGGTTACCGGGATTATCCCTGGTTAGAACATCACTGAGAATGTTATGCAAAGCAACACTTTTCCTTTTAGTCTTTTTTCGCGAATTAGCATACGCGCGCATACTTCCTCCTGCTACTGTGCAACTTTGATGCAAAAAGTATTTCTCCTTTATGCTTGGCATCCTGACGCGTCGTTATCTCTGCATATAAAGGACTATTGCGCGAATTTGCATACGTTTACAGTGAAGCCATTGTGGAGGGGATGAAGAATAAATGTATGAGATGCCAGACGCGTACCACTTGCAAGACACTTATACAGTTCGCTGGTGGAGCTTAGGGGTTGATAGGTACGTTGCTTACGTTGCTAATTAAATTTGAATAAAAAAATTTTTTGTCCATTTTGCTAATTTTGATTTTTCAAAAACATGCTTAGAACGCGGATAGCACAGCTGATAAAAAAGTATATTGAGAAAAGACAGTGAATTGGGTTACCATAGATTTTTCAAAACGGCTCAAAAATTTTGGGCGACGATACGGTGGAAGATTTTTTTTTGGGGGTTGATGAGAATGTATTAATGTCGGTTATAAGGATAATTGAAGAAAATTTATATTCCAAAAGTTATATACCAGGGAAATTAAACTGGCACGAAGATAAGGGTAGGTAATAATTTCGTGGGTATGGATTTTATTTTACAAGGGTAGGATAAGAATTTTAAAAAATAGCGTGTTGGTAATTAAACTAGATTGGACTGGATTTGAAGGTAGTCGTAGCCCAGGTCTTATATATACATATGTAGTTACGTAGGTGTAGGCAGGTAGATGATCCGCCATTTTGCGTGATGATTATGCGTGTCCACTGTGCGCCGCTGGAAGGTAAATCTGTATGAGCCAAGCATAAGCCAGAAAATTCGTGAGTCGCGTTAAGAAAGCCCATGGACACGTATAGAGTTTGAATTACAAAAAGGATTTCTGTTATCGACGTGAAAAATCGATAAATGCGCTTGAGCCACCCGCGGTCTATAAAGAGAAAAGATAAGATCGGTCCTTGATCCTATTACGAGGGTGAGAACTTGTTTGGCCGTGAGAACAACCCTTAGTAGAAGCAGAAAAAGAATCCCAACTGTTGCCGTCGCTTTGAAGTCATTCATCCCGTATTTAATTTTCTACCTTACCGACAATTTTTGTATTTCGAAAGAAATTACAAATTTTCATTCCCTCCACGAAATAATTAACGCTCGCAACTTATCAGTGACGAATTTCATTGCCTTAAGTACGAAAGGTGCGAATAACGTGTTTGGATAGAATTTTTTAATTTCATTATTTTTACACGTTACTTTAATCATCGTGATAATCATTAATTCCTGGGTCACGAAACCTCGTTTTTGTAATACCTCGAATCTTTGATAGGACCCTGTGAACATGGTTCAACCGGATATCGATTTCATGTTTATCCTAAATTCATAAGTTTACTATACGTATTAGAGGAACGTCAATTTAACCGATCAATCTCACTAGAATCTAGTGCATTAGGGAATAAATGATTTATGGATTGACGTCATTTGACAAATACATATCTACTATACGCAGTTGAGGAATTTAGGGATTCCCTTCGATTAATAGATTGTAAAGATAAATTTCTTTGAATTATGCAAGTAACTAGAAGCTGGCACGGCAGAGGCTAATAGACTTTTTCCTCTGTTGAAATTTCGCTTTCTTATTGCCATAAATATCGGAAGAACCAAATGAGCGTTACACGCGAATAAATTTGAATTTCAAAAGGGTATCGAAGTAAATGTCACGTGACTTAAAACGGACATCAAAAGCTTAAATATAGTCGTGTCGTGAAATTAGATTTTGACAGATGTATGTTGTACCAAGGAATTTTATAGATTTTACCGTGGCCTGTCCAGCTATGAAAATTAATACTTTCTACCAAGTATATCACACCGATTTCCAGTTGGATTCACTCGAATTAATCATAACAATGATTAATGTATGTTTTTGCTACGATTAACCTCAATATCTAATATCGCGGCGTGACCATAGTCCATAGGTAAAAAGGCCAAGTAAATGTCTTGAATAAACTTTGCGTGCACAATTGTCAGACGAAATTCGAATACCTGTTACAGTTTGAAGATATGCCAGTCTTGAATTACGAAGATTGACAACGTTATGTACAGATATCCAGTGTGGGTAGGCACGTCTCAGCCAGAAAAAAAAATGTGGCACGAATTTTGGGGTAGAACGACGCACATCATGATAATCTGACGTAACGCGAAGGGAAAGGGCCAACTTTGCCGGAAAACACGCGATAATCTAATTCTATTCCACTGCGTCTCAGTAATTCCTAGTCGAGCTAATTTCACGTCTATTTGAATGAAATAATTTACTGGCGGCCATGCGCGCATTGAAGCCATGAAATTTTACAAAACCACGAATTCGATAGCACTCACACTTACTAATAAATAGAAATCTATCTACGCAAGTTTCCAGCTATCTTCTTATCCGACACTTGTAATGCTTTTGGATTTATTATCTTTACACAAAGAATAATCAGATTATCCTCCCGAAACAAATCCTCCCGTCACACCCGTAGACGCCATTTTGCGCTACTAGATCACCTACCTGATTTATGGTGAACTATAACTTACTACCAGTGTCATTTAAAGTCAGAATGCCGGCGCACTATTTTTTCAAACCAGCAAGTTATTTATTATTCCTAATGCACGTATTATCTGAAACTAGCTGGGAATTATTAATTGCTTTTTTTTTATCGCAGATACTGCTACATATTTACCGAGTGTTTTATTGGAGTGAAACTTGGAGTTATAAACACTTTTAGGTGCACTAGGTATATTTTTTTTCTTTCGTTGGCAGTACTGATGTGATTTTCCATGGAGGAGGTGACGGGAATTATGGATGATCGCGGATTTAATATAATCCTCCTTTAATATAGGGAACGTTCAGATCACGGCTGCGACGCACGTGTATTGTGATCGTAAATGCTCAGGCCATATATACATATATCATCCCTTATCCGTCGATTGTGGTGTATAATGAAAGATTCTGCTTAATAAATCAGCTGGGGTGAGTTAGCCCTTTGTATGATTCAGCATCTTGGTATATATAGCGAGATAAAGCCAGATAAAGTGAATAAAGGAGATTGCTGTAGATATTACCGTCGTGTATGCGGTAGACATTTAGGTCAGGTCAGGTTGGATTTGTTTTATTAAAATAAAAAAAAACTTATTCTAAGAAAAATATCAGTACTCAAACTGAGAATATTACTATGCTTGTGTAAAGGTAAAAAAAATATTTTTTTCGTCTCACGGTGAAAAGAGAAAAATCTTATAAAAATATAATATCGTAATACCTAATTTCCGATAATAAAAATCTTATTAAAACATTTTTCTTGATATTACCTATTTACTCGTGTCTCTTTCGTTTTTCCCATAACCTTATTCTTTGTTATCTAACATCCTTGCACTCGCTATCTCCACGTATCTTCGACTTGCTGTAGCATCTCGTTGACAGACTAGACTTTATAAATTGCCCGACGTATTGCAATGGAGCAAATGAAAATTTGCAATTAATCAAAAATTCCCTATATCGATATATTAACGTAGTTCGAAGTGTAATATAATGGATGTCTCTTAATTTAATCGAATAATCGTATCGCTGTATTGGAATTAATCGCTATTAATTAATTTGAATCGAATTAATAATTTTAATCTTATTCATAGTCAATTGCGATATTCGCCCCAAATATAATATACATATATAAATTTTCTTATCGCTCTGGCATGCTTTGTCACTGTGACCACCCTTAGTGAATCTAAATTCTGCGTCACGTGCTACCCAGTGAAATTAGGGTTGAAACATGTCGCAATGATATTTACACAGTACGTGCAACCCCGAAGCTGATTTTACCCAATACCTATAAATTCACGAAAATTCACGTCACGCCTGAATAGTCACGTAAAATATTCGAAGCAGAAATCACTAAGTGTTTTGTGAATGTATTAAAAATTTTATTCTTCGCTACTTCAACGTTAAAAATACAATTTTCACAGTTCGTTACAGCAGGTGGACTTTCAGCAGTAAATACTAAATAAGTAAAAATGGTCTGCAGCTTAAATCAACCCTTAACGCTCAACCGTTAAACCAAATTATGCAAATGAATATTTAATTGAATGACAAAAATTTATATAAGAACGATAATTACTTTGTAAAGGAGTCGAAATTTAATTTTCTGAGATTTCGAACCGTCACGATCGTTGCGCCTCCCCGCGGTAAGAACGTGAAACACAATTTAACCGTAATCACCGAAAAACCACATAAGAAACTCGCTAAAGCGTTTTTCAAATTTTGCCATTAAACGAACGATACGTGTAAATGATTTTTATCTATAAATTAATTATTTAATGCCAATTAATTAAAACATCTCATTCTAGAATGATCTAATAAAATATGCACGTATGACACAATAACGAGTGAATAGGAAAAAATATTGAAATTTAAAAAAAAAAAAATTAATAAACAAACTTAACAATGCTCCATTAACCAGCTGCTCTAAACTTTAGCCTTTATCCTATTTCATACTATTCCGATTATATTAATCTGTTTGATATAGGCTAATGCAATTGTACCATAGTGGTGTAATAGGGTTTTAGTAAATTAACAAGGAATAATCTTTTGGGAATCATCGACCCGTGAACTAAAGTAATCATTGAGAAAGCTCTGCTTAGTTCCACACACACACTCCCCCCCTCATAACTTATCTTCTTTCAACCCCTTCGTGACCGACATACGCGTAACCCCCGCTTCAGGACAGTGCCACATTTTTATTGCTTATAACAACAATAGTCAAAGACATAATACGTATTCAAACCTTATATATTTTCCCGGGAAAATAAAATACACGGCATGTTCAACCTCGATACAAATAACAAAAAGACTACTTTGTATTTGATATTTTATCAAATTCAAATTTATACGTTGGCATACAAATTTCTCATTTACATATATACTGTACTGCGTATACGCATTTATCGGCTATGTAAATTAGGGTTTCGTGAACGCAGCGGCGGCCATGTTTTAAATGCGCGTAACGGACGAAGAGAATCTCTAAAGGAGAAATAAGATAATTTTCAGGATAGTTGGAAAGTAATTTTATAAAAAATTTCCTATTACAGGCATAATGAAGTATCCTAAGTTTTTTTTTTCTATTACTCCTGCACCCCCCAGTCTCCATCCCTCAACACGCCCCTGCCACCTTGAAGAATTTACATGCAAATTCAGAAACGACCAGAGGCTATTTTTCCGCACTAGGTACACGTGAAAGGACCGGTATATTTTTTTGTTATCGTTAACCAGCAATAACGAAATGCAATTGGGGCAGTAAGTGATGCTTGCAATTGCACTTCATATCTAGAATTTTGAACAATAGGCGGTCTGAACTTTTTTTACGAACGTACCCACATGGATTTTCGAACCCACGTACGCTGCAATCGATAAAATTCGGGTACTTTGTAAGGATAACACACTTAGAGCGACCCTCTGTGTGTTACCTTTCGAATCCCACAAGGCCATTTTTTATCCTGAAAACAAAAACCACTATCGCTACAAACCTATAAAATTTCAAAGATCGATTTTGTTTTACGAATATATATGTACAGTATAGAAGTTCAGCATATCGTCACTGAGTTCATATTTGCAAACAAAATTGGATCCACCCTATACTGCGGGTAGACAATAATAAGTGGTTTTTGGAACGAAAATTTGTAAAAAAAAAAAGACTAAATAAAGACTAAATAAATGCGTCTACTTTGAAGTGAAAGAGAAAATTTTTTAATGGAGGTTGGCTCTGTGCCACTGTCCCTGGATTGCGGAATAATGGACCTTAACGATGAGTCCCCGCCTGAAAGATTCTCGCGAAATTAACCGACGGCAACAGCGTCCTGAAAATGCGGAACTGTGGATATAACCAAAAGGGTGAATGTGAAATACGACGATCCCTGAGGCTACTGTGATACAAGCTTAACTTCTGAAATCAGAAATAGAGAGAGAGAGAGAGAGGGAGAGAGATTATTTTGAGAAAATCTCACCTTAAATAAAATGGTATGAACGGATTGCGTAAAGTAGAAACAGCATAATCGTACTGTACATATAACTCGAAGCTAGTAAAACAAATAGCGAGAAATTCGAAATTGAACGAAATTTCAAGTGATTTATCTTTGAAGGAAAATAATATCGGTTATATTTCCTATATTCTGCTTACTTAATTCTTTTGTATTACTTTGAAATTGCGCAGCTTCGTCGCAGCCAATAGCTGCTGCCACTTTCTGTCATTGGCCTGCCGGCTGAGCTCTAGCGGACTCCACGAGAACTAAGATTGCAGTCTGCGCCGTTGACTTTTGAAATTACGCAACGGCTTCGAGATTAATGCGAAAATATACGGATACTGATTTATCACGTAATTACTTTACCGGACTTTATCATTACAAAGTATACTAAGTGTAAAAATACAACATGACGATATTGATCCCGACCTCTCTGTGTCGTGTCGAGGGCAGCACAGGCCGCCGATGGAAATATTTCATTAGCCTCTTTCTCAGAGCGTGAATCGAGGTTAGTTCTTCGCTGAGATAAAGTACATTGTGTCTCTGTATGCAGACAAATTCATAATCACCAGTACCGCAGTAAACGTTCCAACGCAGTAATCACTACAGGGAACTAATAAAGAAGCTTGTAAAAATCATCGCGCGAGTGAATTTCGGGAATAATTTTAACTACAAAGTTGGTATTACGTAAGTTAACATATTTTTTTAACTCTTTTTTTTTCTTCTAAAGTTCAAAGAAACGTCTCTGTTATCACGCGAACTAAATTTCAAAGCGAATGTAAATTTGACTCGTTGATTTCGGTAATTCGATAGGCACGCTTTTGACTGCTGTTCTCCTCTGTCTTATACGTATGTATACCGTGCTTACATATGGTCGTGTAAATCGAATGCTCGGATGTCTCGCGTCAAACAGCTTCGAAATGGCAGCTTAAAAGTATTTAGCTACGTTTCCTCTGATCAATCATTCCTCAATCCCTATCAGTGGCTATGTACTTTCCAATGTATATACATACGTTTTGGCAAACACGTACACAGTGTAAACACTGCTATGTACATTCAAATATACACACTGGTGTCTAACGTGTTAAACTTACTATAGCTTAACGTAAGCACAGACATAAGATTCAGCATACGAGTAGAGCATATCTAACTTATCGTATGCGACATTCCCGTCGATAGGATATTTAATATTATTTGTTGTATAAAAAAAAATGCTTTATCCAATTAATGACTTTCTTTGAAAAAAACTTTATATTCTTGTCTACAAAACTGTTTAGCGATAGACTTCGAAAAATAAATTTAAGATAATTCTAAATTCAGTTTGAATTACCCGCGCTAAACTGTTCTCTGCCACTCGCGCGGGTAACGTTGTTAAAATAGGAACTTCGGCGAAACATTAAAGACGTCGTAACGAGGAAAATGATGTTACTCGGCTTGTACCGTATGTCAAATTATTTTCCTTTCATTTGGCCTGGAAATATCCACAGTAAAGTTTCAACACGATGCAAAATGTTTAACTGAAATACTTGTTAACGCGCTGACTGAATACTCTCTCGTGCATAGTCGCCCATTCGTTTTACGTCGTTGCTTTGCAATATCTTCGTATTAGCTTTCGAAACTAGTGACACTTTCAGCGACGGTTATTACACACGTGGAATAATGAAATGCTGTGATATGCTACGAGTAGGTAGACATTGGATGTAAATAAATTTTTATTAAATTTTAGTCCTGTTTTGCAGGTTATGTAAGGACGAAGTGATTGTTCAGCGTACGTGTTAAATCTCTCGAGACGTTTTTCAGTGAAAACTAGTGACAAAAGTGATACACAGGAACGTGAGGATTATTTGTGGACGACATCTTGGAAAGTAACGCGTTCTCGAAGCTTCGAGACGGGGATATAATTTTCTTGTGAAACTGTGCTGCAATCTAACTTTGTTTCGAGAACGACAAATGCCCTGAGCGTTCGCGATGAATTTCATCATACATAAATATGAATAGGTAATTTTTCGAATTCTTTTTCAAATTGAAATATTCGTACGATCTTCAGCGTGTCGTCGGTTTGATATAGGCTGTGTCCCCGTTATTCTCTCTTTTTTTTTTCGTTTATTTTGTGAACTCTCGCCAAGTAAACTTCAATGTAAAATTATACGTTATGGTGTCTGGCTTGCCGTGCAGACCGTGCTAGAAGCTAGAAGGTAATTGGGGTAATCGCAAAATTCAATTTTAATTTCCGTGGTCTAAAAGCCGGTCCCAGTCGTAAAGTCCTCGACAGGGCTCGAGCTTTCGCATACGGAAAGCTCGTTCGCGGGTCAGTTTGCAGATTAATTCTACTGCCATCCGGATTAACCCCACGATTAATGCTCGCGTCTATAGCCGCTTCGTAATAACACTGATAAAGACACATTATGACTAAAACCCATTGTCGCTACGATGCACTCATTTAAACCTGGAATGACTGTGCAATTTTATTCTCCGTACGAAGCGCATTGGGCTGCTTGGATGTGACTGATTGTGAGTCTGATGCGAGCAGACACCCTACGGGTTTACTCTCGGATTAATTAAAAATAAATATTCAAACCTTGTTGCATTGTTTATTTTTTTTTTTCAAAAACTATCAGTCGCAATTGTTTAAGCAAAAATAACCAACGGATTTCAGCTTCTTAAAATAATGAACACCCCGAAAATGGGCAACGCTCTTTCTTACGCTTTTAATATTTTGATATTTGATAAAGGGGTGTACCAGGAGTCTAGGCACAGGGCAGAGGTAGACCTTCACGAAACGAAACCTTAGCTGACACGATTCTTTTCAAAGGGTCGACCAGTTTTACAACCCCATAAAGTAGGTACATAAAACTGCTACGTAGGGCTCAGAGAAGGGTTGTTAGTGCCACAGGTGTGTCATTCGTCAACGGAGTGACTCTTTATGACCAGTCTGATCCGTTCGACTCGAAAACCCTCTTAACAGTAGTGTGACGTACTCTGATATGTATATCATATAGATATATTGATGACCTTGTAAGAAAGTAATACGTGTTATGAGAAGACCCTTTAAAATTTGCACGCATAGCTGGAGACTGTAAGAATTTTGTAAGAAAGAAAAATGATGAAAACTAATTGCGACAGGGTAACAATGAGTTTTCTTTACATCTTAAATTTATATAGGCATTCTTGTAGATTCAGGCAACAAGGGTTGGTATTATAAGCAATGTACAGAGTGGGTAATGTAAATTCATAAAATTAAAGCACTCAGGAAATACAACTCCTTGCCGCCATTTTTTTCTTTTTTCATTCTCGCTAATGCAAATGAAGTACCTCTTCAAATATTCAAGAATCTGGCCTCAAGGTAAAGGGAGAGACTCATATTACCTAAGACCTTTAATTTCAATTGTTTAATTGAAATTTGATTTAGGTTGAGGTACTTTTCATGGGAAACCTAATTGAAGGGAGCAGAAAGAAGAAGGCAGAAATGAGAAAAGTAAAGAATAAGTTAAGAAATAAAGAATGAAAAAATAATAATAGCGGAGTTAGGATTACGAGAATAGGAGTAAATAAGAAATAAATGTAGAAAAAGAGGATACAGATGGATAAGACGGAATGGTCCAAGAGATCGGTGCGGGCGACTAGCTCGTGGAGGAATGAGCGCTCTAAGTCTAAGCACTCCTCTAAGTACTTCCCCCTCTCCTTCCTGCCACGCGGCTTCTGCGCAGGAATTCTGCGCACCGAACAGTTTTACAATTTCCAGCACTTCTGACTGTTACTCACCGTATGGTTCCTGTTTTCTAACTGTAAGTGTTAATGTATACACTTATCGATATAATTAATCAGTCGGGCCACTACCAACATATGAAATTTTATCTCCTCTCTAATATGGCTACCAGTGGTATTACCCTGCGTGTATTACTTGATATAAATTTGCGTTCATTATGCCGGTCTTCAAACTCAAAACCAACGTCAACTTTCCGTATAGAGTATATTAGCTATAATTTCTCAAAAATAATCACGATAAAAACCTAATAACGAACATAGTCTTGGAATACTATGGTACGTTCGAAGTAAGAACTTCGGAATTTCTGGTACTGGCCAAGTATTACTCGATAAGGAATCGGCTAAAGTTTTATTAATTATTAAATGACCAATGTATAATAATTAAGTACGAGAAGCAGTGGTAATGTAAAAGAGTAGCGAGGACGTTGCAGGAAATTTTGAAAATACAATTAAAATTTAGGGCTACTGCTGGATCATATAATAAGCAGATATTTAGCGACCTGTGTACTTGGCATTAATAATATGATTTCAATACTTCTTTTTAGCGTAATTCACAGCACTCCTGTACTTGGCATAGTCTTTTACACGTAACTGTTTTTTCAGGAGTAAGCTTATATTGGTTTTTTGTCATTCTTTTATTTTTATTTCATACCTGACAAACAAGCAAACACGTTTCGTATACGTTTTGAATTGTCGAGCATGCAAGTACACATGCTCGCTTTTCTACTACACATTTATATTTTATTTTCTCAGTGTTGGTACTTTAGAGACAAGCTGAGACCTCGACTGTCATTCTGTCCTTCACTGACATAGAATGGATGGGTCCCACGAGCGTAGCCGTAGGAATATAATCTTTTTCGCCCAGAACGTAATTTTTTAAAGAAAATTTTTTCCCCTCGTAACTGATAAAACGCGAGTAACAAATACGGAGTCTGTAAAAATAAATCTGAAAGGAAATAGTACACCGATTATCATTGATGAAAATCCAATGTGTGGATCTAGCAAGAAATTACCTCTTCCAGGTAGAATATCTTCAGGCTTGATAAAGGCCAAAAGTCTTAACAGTGTGATTCAACTAGAAACTATCGAACTTTGGTGAGTTTCGAAATTGCCGCCGTAACTACTCGGCCGAACTATCTCAATAGATTTGAGCATACGTTACGCTCGTGGTCACTGCACAAAGTTTCACGATTGCACGTAGAATGGATTTAAAGCCGATAAATCGCACGTATGTCACACGGGGGAAGAAAGGAAAAAAAATAGTGAAGCAAATTAATTTGAAAAAAATTTTATATCGATAAGGAAAAAAACATTGTACTCGATTTTTAATATATTTATGGATTATCTTTGAAATCACTTAATTTATGTATGAATACTAATTGTATATTGAATATGAATAGAACGATCACTTAAAATATCAAAAGACGTCGTAACGTGTCACTGATCGTAATCAGTGAACCGGTGAAAAAAAAAATGACATGACTGATAATTGCCCGAAGTATTAATTACTTTGTAGTCTTTTGTTTCACTTTTTCAAAATGCTTTTTTTTTTATTCGACTTTCCTTTATCTCGCCCAAATTTACCGACCGGACTTAACAACAGCGTTCGCTAATAGCCCTTGTTCTAAAACCGAACAGACGTTATCAGATTGAAGGCCAGAGGTTAATTGCTACTGCGATCAGAGTACTAATTCGCGTCCAGGTGGACAAGGATTGGGGGTAGAAAATAGGGTTGACCACCGCCCTTGCTAATTGACAGTTGGCTACGTCAGTGCCGGGCTAACGATTCCAGTCGTTCGGCAAGAGGCAGTTTCTACCGAGCGACAAAGAAATACTTTTGTATTGCTGGAGGAAATGAGACTTTTAAAAAAAAAGCTAAAAAAAAGCTCCTAACGACCAATCCTCATCTCTGGTTACTCTCTGCACATAGTGAAGAAAATGAAATTTTTTAGTATCCAAATAATCAGTATATTCGACGCGAACATACGATTGATCGTATCTAATGAATTTTATTTTTTTTTGTTACAGGTACGTGTCCCAAAGATGACGTCACTGCCAAGATTTTTGTTCTCCAAAAGTATGAAATTTTCACACCGTGAGTGAAAATCATTTTTGGTACACGTAGTTACTTGGTACACGATAAGCTCGTGATTCTACTGAGACCTGGATTTGGGGTTAGGACAAGCTCTGCGAAAGCTTCTCCTAATCCATAAATCTTTGTAAAAAAGTTACTGCGTTATCTGGATCATCGTCAGACCTTGGGTTCGGGTAACAACAAACTTTAAAGCCCGTCGCCACGTTAGGAGCGACTTTACGTCACGAAAGCATTTACACCTACCTGAGGCTCTAATGTCCCAAGTTTAATTAAACGAGGAGCGAAGACAAAGGGACTTACCGTAACATTCTGTAAACGTGCTGTTCATCGAACGAGAGAAACGTAAGATTTTACTATTGACGGAAATGAAATTTTCTTTATTTTTTCATATCGTTATTATTTATCCCTTTTTATCACAGGCAGAACCTATGCCGGTGACTGCAGGTGTGAATTTTGAAAATTATCTATCTAGAGAGTGGCTTATTTTTGTCTCTCTCAATATTTTCATTGCCATCCACAACGTTAACGAGCTGACCAGGACCTCCTGCTAATTTTCCGATTAATCAAGGCTCGCGTTGCGTGTTTAGAGACCACAAATATCCGGTTCGAGATGTCAACCGTTTCTATGGTTAATTATAATTAGTACGCGTGGAATGCGTACGTTATTGTACAGGAAAAAAGCACGTAAGCTTTTTTTTTTACATAATATGAAGAAAAAAATTTATTAAACGCGATTTCAATATTTATCAATAATATTTTACACGGTAAACCGTGCTAAAATAAATTCATTTTTTTTTTTTTAATTATAAACAACTACTCGGTGGTCTCGGGATGGGCGAGGGTGAAGTTTAAAATGGGTTTTATCCAGCGTGTAAATTTTTTAGGTCAACTCTGGCTTATGGTTGTCTGGTGAAACTCAATTTAAAAATCTAATGTAATCTAGACAAGCGGAATCCATAAGGATCTCTCGGAGAAACAGGAGTTTTCTTGGGAAATCAGAAAGAAACGGGGTAGCGAACAGGTAGTATGTAGGTGGGTATCTGCGCTTACGGAGTACAGACTGCAGGAATATAGAGTCGTTTGCTTAAAGCATAAGTAGGTAGTACGATGATATCCTCCAGGACGAATGAAAGAATCAGATCTGGATTTTTCATGGGAGTTTGAAGCAAACTTTTTCGAAATTTTTTTTTCATTTACCGTTCCTTCTCACGATGATCATAAGAGTGGAATAATTTAAATATATTAAAAAAAAATTTATTTAACGTATCCATTCTTTATTATCTCTTGAGGTGGTATTCTTGATACAAAATATCAAAGAGGTATTATTATATTTCTGAATGGGCATGCAATTCATTTCATTTTTCTTTTCCTTATTTTCCTCTGCGTCTTTTATTAAAAATCTTCTTGCCTCTTTCACAATATTCTCTTGATTCAGTCCGATGGCTGCCGTCCTTTCGGATTCAATACATTCAATGCTGGGCAATCTCTTAGAATGCCTTTGCGAAATTTTTCTTTTCTTTCCTTTTCTTTTTTCTTTTTATGGTTTTAGGAGCGTTGAATAATATCCATCGATCAGTGACAATTCCAATGGATTCTTCAGGTGGGGCAGGCACTTCGTGAGATGACGTAATGTGAAATTCAGTAGGACAGTAAATTATTCAGATAATCATCGAAGGGAATGGAGCGACATGAAATTTTACTTCGTCAGATCCTAAACAGCCCAGAGTCTAAAATCAAATTGAGTATTCAGAACGTCGAATTCTCTAAGTTTTGAGTTCTTAAGTTATTTGATAATGGGTTTTTATTTGACGCATCAGATTTACAATCAATTGTATCAGCACGCGGAACATATTGCTTTACCAATTCGATCAGATTGATCTGATTAATGTGAATGAAACAAAATTAAAAATTCATTATCGAGTCAACACCTATGACGTCACTACCCATGATAAAAATACAAGGAATAAATGGACAGTAAAAAATAAAAAAAAAATTATTGCGTGCAATATATCATGAAGAATATAAAAAATTACACAGAGCACCTGAAGTGTCACTTTAGCCTAAAAAAAAAGTTCATCCCTCGGCGTGAGACATTTTTTTGACATTAATATTTTATCTATAAATTTATTACTTATCATTCCTTAAGTTTCCCCCCCCAAAAAAAAGTTAACTTTCACAATTCCATAAGATTTTCATTGACACAATTCGCAAGATCGATCGACTATTCTCTCTCAGCAGCTCCAACTAAATTATCCAAGTGGGTTCTGATTATTAAATCGGAATATTTGAATAAAAAAAAAAAAAGGACAGGAAAACTTCATTTTCCAACAGTCATGGATTCTCGAGGTGTTACAGCCTTTCAAGAGGATCGTTCACTTGTTTTCCGGATCCTCCGATGTAAAGGATGCCGTCGGACTCTCAAGTGACTTCATTCATGCGAACGCGGTGCTCTCGATTCAACGTACGACGCGACGACTTTGTTGCACTTACTTTGCACTGCATTTATATGCGTCTACCGGGATGTGTTTCCCATGCGAAAGTGCAAATGCTGCGAATGAATGAGCACCCGACGGCATTGCCAAGCGAACAGAACTTCCGGGACGGCCGCTGCCGTGGAAATGCGTTGAGTGTGCGAATTACGTATAAATAAAACATTTGCTTTGGCCAAGAGGTTATGTACGTATATCACGTGGCAGCAATAACACAGCTCGCGGCAAACGTGTCATACGTGCGCATGCAATATGCATATTCCATATCTAAGCAAAGAGACTTAAAGTAAGTGCACTTTTAGAGCGCATCTTGTTGCGTTGGGAGGAGTCAGTTTAATGCACTTTGAGAACACTTAGTGACCCGAGGTGCACGTACCTGTTGAATGGTCTACAGCAACGTGCAGTGCGCTTAAGTTATATTAATTGTAATGAATTCAGTGCAGATATAATTTATTGTAATTAGGTAATAATTCATTGATAAGTCAAGTGGAACTTATACGTTAACGAGTGCCTGCAGCAGTTAGTGTTTACGTTGTTTTCTGTATAATAAGTGACATTGTTATCTTCCTTTATCGTTAACTTTATTTAACCTGTTGATTTCGATGGGGTCTGTTCCAACCGGAAGTACCACTCTCATGTGTTATAGGGTGTAAGGTATTGTGCGGTGGGTTGGGGGGGGGGAGGCGGGGATTGGTCCCCCAATTGATAAATTGAAAATTTTATAAAAAAATCAATTCCGTTATTAATTTTTAAGTGATTAATTTGTAATTAATCAAAAAATTTATTTATCCTGTTAAATTACACAGAATCAACGTAGCTTTCGTCTTTTTAATTTTATCTTCTTAACACGTCGTATATCCTATATTCAAGTTGATCCTCTTCTTTCATGAAGTACAAGATTTGCAAGGTTGAATTTGTGGTTGAAAAAAAAAACAATGAATACGCTCAAAGCAGCTGTAAGTATCTACGAGGATAATTCCAGTAACGAGTTTACCTCGCATTACCTGCGAGAGCTCAAAAGCTTTTGACTGGCTGTTACTAACGGGTGGAAAACTTTTTTTAGTGCTCATATACAACCGTAACGATTTGAACGCAGTAACGTTGTGGTTACGTGTGACGAATAAAGAGCGAAGGTATTGATTTTCTTTTTTTGCACATACTCGGAGCTTTACCTCCGTACCTTTTTTTTTTTTAATTCACCAGGGGTTTCGATAACGTTTTGTAAATTTATCTTGGCACGTCTGGACGTGGATGGCATGTGAATCGGAATTATTCGTAAATATGAGTTATTTGAGGAAATATTAAGAGAATAATTTTTTTGGGCGTTTTTTCGATTTTAAGCAGGAGTGACGTCACTTTGTATCGCCTTTGGCGAATCGAAAGCTCCACTTTGAAGTCTCGAAGTTATATAGGCTACGACCATGTGCGATTTAATTTCGCAGCCGAATGCAAATAAATTTTATTAAGTATTCAAGTAACACGAGTAACCCTCAAGATACTGCGAAGTCCTAGTGACCCCATGAGAATTGGCTTAGACTGTAGTTCAGTTGGCAATGTGGATCGGACTTAAGGTCGTCGCGCAATTAGAAATCGGATATTGCTATCGCTAGTGCTAACACGGGGCTTCAATTCAGAGTACAATTGAATTAAGTATCGTTGACAAGTCACTGGGTCTATTGATTTCTAAGACCTTAGGGCGAATACGCATTTAAAGATTTTTTTTTTTTTAAAGTAACATACGAATTCAACATTTTCATAAGCAATTTTCATTCTTATCGAGTCTCGAGCTCGACCACGAGATTTGCTTTGGTCGATTTGAGAAGGTAGTTACATGAGAACGCCCTATTATTTTTTATCGCGCATACTGACTCTTCTGCTATTTTTGGATAATTCAACGAACATTACAGTCGTCGTCAAAATGTATCAGAAGCTTAGTCGAATAATTCACTGACGACTGTCGCTGACATGAAAATAAATGAAAATTTTTTTTATTCTTATCAGCGAAAGTGAACCGCTTGAAAAATTAGATCAGTCAAAAAGTTTCATGTCAAAAATAATTTTTTCATTTTTTTTTTTTTCAATACTCATTGTACCAACTGCTAAAACCATATTGTATCTTGTGTCATGTATAAATATTGGGTTGGCAACTAAGTGATTGCGGATTTCGTCAATAGGTTTTTTTTTGTTTAAAATACGCAATCACTTAGTTGTCAACCCAATAGAAAGTCTTTTTTATGTACCTTTCTCGTTTAGTCATCGGTATAACGAAAAGCACTTGATGCGAATCGATCATCCTACTAATTTTATCTACACGTTACTTTTCACATGGTTTGTTCGTTCGATAAGCCATTGTTACACTGCAAATAAAGTCAAACCAAAAAAAGCTTCATATTCGTACTTTTGTAGTACTTGGGTAGTTTATGTATTTTCTGGTAAAAAAGAACCCCTCGACAACACTCCCACTAATTCAGACCACAAAGTCGCATAAGTATGTTTGTACAGTTAACAAAAGTTCTTCGAGTGCGTTAACGCCACGCTCGCGCAAGGGCCAGACGGACGAATAAACGTAATGGTTCTTTTTTTTTTACACGGACTGTACAAATAAATAAGCAATGAGTCTGGCCGGGATGCAATGGCGTAGCTACTGCGAGGATACTCCCTCGCCAGAAGTTCCTTCCGGTGGTTCTGGCTGGACGAGCATTTTTTAATTTACCGGAAATGCTAGTTTTGAATTTTCAAAATAAAATTGCGGTTGGTAATACGTTGTAATTTCGGAATATTCGCGTAGAGCAATACTTGTCGATCTGCCTGCAGATGTCGCCAGCTTCGTACCAGTGGCTTAGTACGCCTATGAAACTCCCGTTCGGAATTTCATTGAAAATCGCGATTTTTATTGCGTCTGATGATTATCGGATTACAGTTTTCTTGCGAAAAAGCCTCGAAAATGTAAATATTACAAGTGAAAGGGAAGAAAGGTGAAATGAGAAAGGTTGTTGAAAATGATCAGACACTCCTACAAGCATCCTCGGCTATTTCCGTCCTCGCTCGAGTTTATCAAGTTTTCTCGTAAAGAGACGCAAATTTGAGAGGATGAAAAGAATATGACTGTAGAATTCAAGTAATTTCGTAAGAAACGTACTCGAGTTGCATTTTAATAAATAAAAAAAAAACACTCTTTCCACTTAAACCTTGGCACGTAACACCGTTAAATTATTTGGGAAATACGGTCACCCGTTAAGTCACGGTGAATTACGGCCGTTGACTTATTAAATAATTAAACATTTTTTTACACCGCAAATTTTATTATCACTTAGGATAATATATTAAAGATAAAAAAAAATATATATATATTTTTTGAAAATAGAGACAAATTTTGTCCATTTTTCAGATGTCGATCTTCAATCGGTTCGTTGATTGATGATTTCGAAAAATCGAATATTCCTGACAGTGCTATAGTTGGTACGCCTGTATTTATGAATACTCTATTTTATTTTTTCACCCTTAAAGCAAATATCTAGGGTTTTCGTCTTTAATCTGACTGCGCGGGATTTGTTACGCTTTACGTAGGACGGCGACTCTAGAAGGGACCTACCGGTATAAATTCTGAATGCAGTCAGGGTGGATAGATAAATCCCAAGGGTTGTTACTCGGGACGAAAGTCGAATGCTCGAGAGGGTCCTGGGGATGCTGTAATTAAAAAGTTTTTTCTGTCTTCCCTGTGATCGATGAACAATTTGAATATTGAAATTTCTTTTTTTTTTTTCGCCATATTTTCAATGCACTTAAATATTATTTTTTTTTATCCTACCACCCGTGTACTTTTAATTCAATCTGTGTGTAAATATTCATGCTTGAATATGACAAATATAAAAATCAAATTGATCAAAAAAATTTATTGAACCAGGCGAAATTCCTTTGTCAGTTTTTTTTTCTGTCCACAATTCCTACATTCTACGTAGTGCATCGCTCTTCGCAGTTGCACACAGGATGTGCATTGCGTGCAACTGCAATAAATCCTCTGAGCGTTGCAGGAGTTCGTTACGTATTTTAGTACGAACGTCACTCCGACATGAAAACCGTGTTAACGACGTTTTTTGCATGTGCAAATTTTTTGCGATTTTTTTTTTATAATACGAACATACGGTCTGTGCAGGAAATGCACTTTTTATTTTTTGAAAATTATTAATGCGTATTGCTAATATAAATATTTAGATTTTGAATTTGTCTTTATCGCAATTTTAACATACACAAGGTATTCCGTAGGATTTTTTAAAACAAATTTTGAATGCAGATAGAAATTTGAATGAAACGTAGAGGAAACTTTTTATTTTTCAAAAAAACACTATTTTCATCTCCAATCGACTACCAGCTATCAGTTATCACCGATAATTTTTAATGCAATTTTCTATGGAAACGACAACTAAATTGCGGATCGAAAATCGTAATGAAAACGAAGACAAATGTCGAATACGATTTTTCTTCTAACTCCACTAAAAACACGCATATCGATGAATAACAGAAAAAAGGCTTTTTGAATTTGGTCAAGGACGTATTCAAAGGAAGTAAAATTTTTGTATGCTTTTACCAAAGTAAATATTTTATTAGACGGAAACACGATAGTGGTACGAACCTACAAGGAGGGGATGTAAAAGGATATTCGCCCCTTACAAGAGTAGGTAAATTGAACCCTGGAGGCGTAGTGGGTATGAAAATTGGAAACACCAACCTTGGTAAAGTCATCTTTCACAATGCCATGCCTTAACTGAAAAAAAAAAGGATCACGCCTAGTCTAGGTGAGATTAGTCTAGGACTAATAAGAAAATTCAAATCGACCACCGCGACACCAGTGAATCAGGCTTTACAATCATATGCGTCTATCATGAGTTTCATCCCTTATTTTTTTCACACACTATTAACTCTGTACAAAAATATGTTAAATTTTCTATACGCAAAAAATGTATTTTCTATTCTTGGCGGGTAACGTGGATTATTGTTTTCATGCGTGACGTATGTAAAAAAAAAATAGTACAAAAAAAATATTTTTACCCAAAATTTTAATCGCTCGCTTATCACTGCTTAGATTCACGCGTTAGATTTATATTTCAAGAAGACTAGGATTTTCGGCAAACAAGCACGTTCTAATCTTATTTTTCCTCTAACGAGCTTTTCCCTGGATTAATTCCGCTATTGTCTATGCTGCAATTAGGTCGTTCCCTCGTTCCACGGGGGGATTCTAGAAACGCCTGATACAGCCTTATTTTATTTGAACAGCGACTACCGTTTCGAGATACAATGGCGAAATCGTTCTTTGCGGTACACGAGAATGGAAAAAAAAGCAAAGAAAAAAAAAAACGTGAAAATTACGAAGAACCAAAGTACTCCTTGTCATGGAGGTCACTTACTTACGCGCGAATCTCCCTTTTCAAATATTCCCGAGCTTTACTCGCTCCTCTTACCTTTTATACATATAATATATCCTATTACTCTCGAATCTACCTTAGACACTCTTTTCTTTCTTTCTCACGATAAATGACACTGCGTCCAAGCATCCGTTAATGAAAAAATAGGGGATGCCGGGATCTTTTGAAATAATTGATTTTTTCTTTTTACAGAAATTCTATGAATTTATACGAAATACTTTACAGGCTTCAAGTTCAAGTGAAACAGTTATACTGCAAATTCATATATATATATATAATATATAATGTATATACACACACACGTCATATTAACAAGAATGAAATGACTGATTCATTGTCCCGTACACAAGTTCGTATAATCATCTGAGCAATTATCATACATGCTAACCCACGGTCTTGTATATAAGACCGTGTGCTAACCTAATTTACTGACAAAGCTGGCAAATTCCGAAGGTTAGCTACTCGTTCCTGTTATGTGAAAAGGGACTTTAGCACGAACCACGAAAAGCTCTAATAGCCAAGTAGACACGAAATAGCTTTCGAGCAATGTATATTAATTAAATAGAATCATCGTAGCGTGAGATAAAATATAATTTCATAAAGAAAAGAATTTCATATTCTAGTAAAAAAAAAAAAAAAAAAATGATTCACCAATATTTAAGGAAGTTTAAGTTCAAGTCAATTTTTAGTCGTCGTCCCGCAAGGGTTGACGTTCGTCCCCTAGTTAAACCTTGTACCAGTAACGATTTCCAATATCTATCTTTAAACAAGATATACCTGTGACACTGACATCGTGCAATTTTTATTTCCTGTTTTTCCAATTGTCCTTAAATTTTGCATAAATGTCCTTTACAAAGAATTATATATGTCAGAGAAAGAAAATTAATAAAAAAAAAATTAACAAAGTAATTAAAAAAATAAAACATACAGCAAAGTTCGGTCCACGTTAAATCGGCAGAAGAGAAACGCGAAGCACGGAATACAATAGGAAAAACGAATGCATTAATTGATCTGTTTTCCCACGTGCATAAGCCAGGAAATTGCAGGTTAGAAATAACAAAGGATTTGGTTAACGAT
>JARQSV010000733.1:558441-568897 GCA_030142285.1 Calameuta idolon | reverse complement strand
TAATCATAACGAAATAGAAAAAAAAAAAACATACTAATTCTATCCATTCCATCCTGATCTTGCAGATTCGGTGTAAAGTCGCACCGCAAAACCGTGAACAATGACAATGAACAGGATGGAGTCGAAGTAGCAGGCTGCAGGCACCGGAAGTGAGAGTGAAAAATAAAGTGATTGAGCCAAGAAAGCTTCGAGGATAGAGCGAAAGAAGAAAGAGAGAGAGATATAGAAAGTAAAAGTATAAAAGAAAGAGAGAAAGTGGCTAAGAATTAGGATCTGTAAAAAATGAGCGTAAAGGGAAACAGATTGGAAATATGTCGAATAACGTGGATAATAGCGCTCCTGATGACGACCCTTGGCCAAACGGTCCAACGTTGTCCACCTCATGGTGACATCGCACCGTGTTCGTGCTCCGTTAAGAAATACGGCCTGGACATCCTCTGCGAGTTCACGGATCCGTCACACATCAGCAACGCCATGAGTGCCCTAAAGAAGAATTCTAACGCGGTTATTTTCTACCTGAAGCTCAGGCACAACACGTTACCGAAGCTCCAGAGTTTCGTTTTCCTTGGTCTGGACATTCATCATCTGTCGATACATAACAGTAGCCTGGCAGTGGTGGAGGAAACGTCCCTCAGCTCGATAGGTATGTAAATAAATTCCAATAAATTTCAATAAAATCAGCCAGCTGCACTCTTGTCGTATGAAATTAATTATTGTAAAATTCCAAAAAAAAAAAAAAAAAATCTATAAAAAATCATCAATGCTTCAGACGACAATGAAAAGAAGAATAAGCGCGAGATTGGACGTTGAATTTATTTCTTATAAAATCAAGCGGATATTGAATAGGCAATTTTTTTTTTTTTTTTTACTTTCCCTCAGGAAAGAGCTTGACGCAACTGGACCTATCTCAAAATTCACTGGCAGCTGTTCCTTCGCCGGCACTCAAGACCCTGCACCATCTTCTCATTCTGAACTTCAACCATAACAAAATTACGGCTCTCCATGGACGAGCTTTCGAAGGTCTGGACACTCTGGAGATTCTCAGTTTCTATGAAAACAAGATCTCCGTTATCGAACCTGACGCTTTCAAGGGTCTGGACAAGTGAGTCGAAATTTCAAGTATATACCCTATTTTAATTAACTTTCGTACTCGTTACAGTATATTCGTGATAAGTATCGCACCTGGATGTAAATTTATATTATATCGTTACGTGTCCAAGATTTATCTGTTCTGCCGGAGTATCCATTAATGAAGCTTGCAGTGTATTCCTAGATAAGATTAAGACTGTATTATCTCTTGGCTGTAATTGCAACTGCAGCCAATGCACAGGATCGCGAAGGAAGATTTAGCTGCACTCGAATAATATCATGCCTTGGTATAATTAGTGAATTTAATCATTGCACTTGGAGTAACTAGGGCTGCTCTCACACGTATTCCGAAGCTCGATCCGTTTAATGCTTCCTCGTTAATTCCAGTCGCAAGCTCAAACGACTAAATCTTGGAGGAAATGAATTGACAAGCATACCAACCTCCGCTTTGTCCACGCTTAACATGTTGAAGAAACTGGAGATACAGGAGAACAGGATCACGCGTATACAGGAAGGTGATTTTGAAGGTAAAAAAAGAAATATTATATTTTACCTACGCGTATCAATGCAGATCAAAGAATTTCCCTGAAGAAAAATATCAAGTATCAATCCACATGGACGACGATAATAAAATTGTAAAACGACTCGCGGCCATGTTGATTCTTTGAACGAATTCCATCGTTGGGTATTTCGACGAGGGATATTTATACCAGTGAAACTAATTTGAAGAAAATTTGAAAAATTTTTTTGCCGAAACTACATGGGGTATAGAAAGAAAGGGAGGGGAGTCACAGCTTTAGTTTTGTCTTTCGAGTTCGATTCTCCCATGAAAATCCGGCTTCTACGAATCCGTTTTTTCGTCTTTCAATATCGACTCGAATAACTTAGAGTGTTGAGGATAAATGAAATCATGCAAATTAGGTGGCGCTGCTGGTAACTTTATTTCACGTTTTTCTTTCTCTTATCCATCTCGAGAACTTCCTTTTTTTTTTCGTATCCAATATCAAATTCAAATATTTGGTAGGAATTGAAAAGACTCCAATATCCTCAATATCACTTAAGCTACATATCTCGAAACGTTGCTTGGTCTTCGATCATCAATCAGGTAAAGGAATAGCGAATGGACTGTGTATCTGTCAGTAGCTTTGCCATCACACGTATAAACGTATCCGACAGGAAAGGTTG
Source organism: Calameuta idolon (assembly GCA_030142285.1). NCBI lineage: Eukaryota > Metazoa > Arthropoda > Insecta > Hymenoptera > Cephidae > Calameuta > Calameuta idolon. Next base: position 566,623 of record JARQSV010000733.1, on the reverse strand, counting down.
AAAAAAATTAAAAAATGAAAAAAAATAAATAAAAGTACTTCGGTAAGTTGAGTTTACCGTTTCACGTATATCGAACAAGGTAAATCCACTTTTGTGACTTTCTTTCAAAGAACGTATAACGGGAAATAGGATGAGTGTGGAATACAGAAAACTTTTTTCCCACCAAAATTGTACAACCAGTCATAAAAATTGTTTCGCAATATATAGATATTCAGTACGAGCACGTGTACACGAAATAGATACACATTGTTTATGTCAGAAATTATATATATTTATGTATGCACAGTTTTATATACATATATCTATGATAATAATTTTGAAGTACAAAAATATTTTCTTATTGATTTTGAAAACACCAAGAGTTCATTTAACCTGGTATAAAAATAGCCACGAGTAATCAGCATAAGGGAAAAAAAAAGACTTAATCTAGGAAAGTTAAATTGTACGAGTTTGACTTTCGGCAAAGAACTTGCTGGCTTTAAATGGCTCCAGCGGGATACTTACTGCAATGGATTGGGAATTGGCTAATCTTTCTGGTTATCTAGTGAAATCTTTTCAAGCCTCCGTTTAAATAGGGCATCCTCGTTTCTTCGTCGTATTCATTATGTGCGCGAGAAGGAAGGTGTCACTGAGACTCATTAGGAATTCACTACCCAATGTCAATAATAAATCAAACCTTCCCTTTACTCCCTTACGGTTCGTCGTTGCAGTGATTATTACCGCATTAGAGAAATAAAGTGAACGAGTTTCCATGGGGCGATCATTAATCTTCAGTTTTCATGGATGGCGTCGTAAGAACTTTGTCGAAGAGCACTCTCTGCACTTTTGAAAGATTCTTTTACGTCATTATTTGCCAATTTAAAAAACGATAGCAGAGCTTTGCAATTTTTTGTTGTATATAAGGGAACGTATAATAATTAAAAAAAGATATACATATATATATATGTGTATATGTAATGGTATCCCTATTGGATAGATCGTATTTATATTTCAGGTGACACATGTAAAGCCGCCTTTACTTATTTATGGCACACATTGTTGTACAGCCCCTAGGCACTGCAGGGGGTGGACGACGAACCTGTTTTCATGTAACTGTACGACGAAAGGTCGATTTTTTTTTTTCAACTGGCTTATCTTTTCACAGGATTAAAAAGCTTAGATTGGTTAGGGCTGGCCCACAATCAGCTACGAGAAATTCCGGCTCGTGTGTTCTCCCACTTGACGCAGTTGAACTCCCTCGAGCTTGATGGAAATCAAATTACACACGTGGATCCCGATGCTTTTATTGGATTGGAGGGTGAGTAGGGGATTAAAGAAAAATAGCAAAAATATTTTTTTGCCAAAAAATTTATAAACTTCCAAGTTCAATGGAATAATCGTTTAATTTTATTACTTATCGTTTATCTTTTTAGTTTACTCTCTCTAGCGTACGACATTAAATTCAATAACGTAATGTTTCAATTGAATCTTATGTTAAATATTTTACATTGAAATTCGCACTTTCCGACATTCTTGCACTTTTTCACTTATCTTTACGTGTCTCATCTGTCACACCAGTAACTTGCAATTAAATACGAAATTTCGCTACACTGCTACTCCGGTTCAACGTATTCGTGGAAATTAATCTCTCGGGACCTGAAATAAAGATGTGAAAGACATTCGCAAACTCACGTTTGCGCAAACGTCTTTCCGGTCCCGAAAGGCCACGTGAACCATTTGTATAATAGGTTGCCGAGTATCAGCTAGAAAAGGTCATTTGATCGCCAGTATGTAAATTTCAGGTTAAAAAATTTCGTTTTTTGAAACGATGACGACTACCCGTTTCGAAGAAAAATTTTTAAAAATATTCTCGAGTAACAATCAACTTCGTAAGTCGGAATGATAACGATATTGAACCATTCGAAAAGATTATGTGACACAGAAACAAATATGACACGTGTCAGGGATTGTGTCGTGCACAAACTTAATTATCAGCTTTTATTTTTGCTTGATATTCTAGTTCAATATTTTTTTTTATCTTTGGACTCGTAAAAATTGTCCAATTACGATATTTCAATCTACCTACGGTCTTTTGTAATCAATTCTATTTTCAGGTTTAATATTTCTCGTGGCCAATTTTTATAACGTACACGTTGCCTTGTCAAAATGATTGTACGCGTTCATAACCTAAAATTGATTCACCTGCCTTAGCCATGAAATGTAACTACAGTCCTTTATATGGGCTATCTCGATGAAAAAGACTAATAAATATAAAAAAAAGTAAAAAAAAAATTTTTTTTCAGAAAATCTACAATATCTTCGACTGGGTGACAACAATTTACACGCAGTGCCAAGCGACGCTTTACGACGCCTCCATCGTCTCCGTCATCTTCAGTTGCGTGCGAACAATATAACAGTATTATCGGACGACGCCTTTAAGGGATACGGAGACTCCATAACATTTCTTGATCTTCAGAAGAATCTGTAATAATTAATTTTCCTTCTTCTTTATATTTTATCCGTTAGAATAAGAAATTTCAAAATTACCTACAACTTTTAAAATCTTTCTTGGCGTCATAACGCGATTACCATTCAAACGAAACTTTGTATTTCCCGCGCTTTCCTTTAGATCCGCCCTCGGGTGGACGAAGCTGTACGCGCGTAATTGGGCGAATACGTATACAGCGACTTACTTATCATTCCACTTGAATTTCTGTAAAAACTTTCAAGTTTCTTCTCAAAACGCCAGAACCTTATCTGTACTACTCGTCGTTGCTGCCATCGAGATTCTGTTAAAAAAAAAATTCAATCGCAACTTTGAAAACTTCCCTAACGAAGCTTTCTCTTTGCGTTATACTTCTAGCGAGATATTGAAATAAGTCTAGAGAAATACGAATGCGTTCAGTAATACGATGAATAGAATTTAAATTCGAATTTTAAGCTTATACGGACATTAACGGTACAGCTGTCAAAATCTTCAGTGTCTCTTTATGAGCTTGTAATTTTGTAAAAGCTCGCACGGGCCATTTAGTTGAAAACCAAGAGGGACAAAGGTACCCGAAGAAAATGTCTCGCGAGACATTTTAACGAATTTATGGTAAAACTTTAGTATTTCGTGGCGGCAATTCGACCTTTTGAAATCCTTCCGGTCCGTCACCGGGTACTCCCCGTGCAGTAATTCGCACGAGTCCTCAGCATTAAGCTACTATCGCAAATATTTTCTCCTCACAGCGACATAGAGAGTTTAGTTTACGATGAGAACCAGCCCATCGTATAAGCAGTTACTTATGCTAGAATACGTGTAGCCGGAACACGTGTGGCGGCTACGTGAGGCGAAGACAAGAATAGCGGAAGTCGATTCGTTTCTTCCGAAATGGCAGGATGGGAGTTTCGTTTTAGCTGTGTGAATAAAGTTTAGACCAGATTGTGAAAACAAGGATTTTTCCTAAGGAAGAGACAGCAAAACATTCGGCGCGACAATCGGAAGGACATTTGGCAAAATTGATCCATGTTAGGAACACCGACATCCACTCTCTCGTCTTTTACACTGTCAGAGTCAAACCAGTCTAATTATTCGATACACGATCACTTTCGCTTATCGGTTACTCTTCCTTATAAAAAATTCTTATCTCGCTTTTATTTACTCGTTAGTAATTCACGTGACGACCGGAACCGGAACTTTCTAAACCGGAAATTACATTTCAGAATCAAGGTTCTGCCGCCGATGATCTTCGAGTCTCTCAGCTCCCTGGAGTCCTTGAATCTGCAGAATAATAAGCTGGTTCACATACCTGAGGACGTTACGGAGAACATAGTGGATACATTGAAGATGATCGATATCACCGGTACGTATTTTTGATTGGTTTGATAAAATTTTTTTTCTTTTTTTTTAATTATCAAAATTAAAGATATATTTTTTACTTTCTTTTTTTTTTATAGATAATCCTCTGGTATGCGATTGCGAATTAAGATGGTTCGCTGCATGGTTGAAAAATCTTCGTGATAAGGATGACGAGATGATGTCCAAGAAGAGGACCGTTTGTACCATGGTGAACGAACACAGAGAATATTCTGTTCAGAATATACCACTGGAGAGGATGGGCTGCGTTGGTAAAAATGCCGAAAGGACTTCGTCAGCAGGAGATGCTTCGTTCTGTACGCTGAGTCTTCCTTTTCTTGCGCTCGCTGGGACTGCCGCTCTCTTGTAAACCTGCCATAAGGCACTCGATGGACGATGGAGCTTTTCAGTGCCCGTTCTGGGATCTTTTCAGCATCTAGGATGAGCTCGATCGGAATGCATCTTTAATGCGTATCGGATGATCATGGTTGTTTATGTAAAAAAAAAAAAAAATAGTAACGAAAGAAAGTAAAGATCAAGAAAGTCAAAGTTCTATTTACACGCGAATATACAAGCGGAAATATATTCCAGGTGCGAATGGCGTTTTATGCGAAAATGAAATTACGTTTAGATACGTTTAGTTTCAAATAACGATTTCACGACTGATAGTAAAATCGATCGGGAATGAATATTTTTATTTTTTTTTTTACGCTATACTTTTGTACAAAAATCCTCGAATTTTTCTTTGACAATCGATATGTCCCTTACGCGAGATTATATGACATTTAGTTTCTCCCTTATCATTTATTATCTATCGAGTATAATGCATATTGACTTTTCTTCTTTTTTTTTTTCATTTTTTTTTATTATTCGCTATTTCTTTACCATGAATATTTATTCACGGATCTTCGAGAGAGACCTGTCGATCCTTTATACGGATCATCCTCGATCATCGATCCAATATCTTTCAATTAGAAAAAAAAAAACGCGTTCTCGACGATCTTTTGGGAGGATCGTCGCGAAGCGGCCGAGCTTTGTTCACCAAACAATACATATCAAAAGTGTTGCCAAGAATTTTGAAAATATATTTATCAATCTTTCTCGAAAGAGCGCGAGAGCTCGTCGCGTGAAACGATCGGAATTTCGAAATAGTCTAAAACCGTTCGTTTCACGTCAGAAGTTCATACAGTAATACATATCAGTTGATTCCTAAAAAGGAATGTGAGAATAAAAAAAAACAAATTTCGAAAAAAAGGGTGATCAATTAGATGTAAAAAAAATTTTCGTACGATATTTCGCACGGCAGGTTTGTTCGATCGTGGTGAACGATAAATAAGTTTAATTCAAGAATTTTGCTAACGAAAAAATTATTTTTCAAAAATCCAGTCAGAACTTTTTTTTTGCAAAAATATACACGTAGCTCTCTTATAATCGCGCAATTGATCGCTCGGCACTTTTTCTTGAGAATCGCTTGAATGAACTCTGCGCTTATTCAGACTGCAATGCCTGAAACGACGTAATGACTTGTGATGACTCCTAATGACCTCAACAGGAAGCCGACACTTGTCAAAGCCAATCTGCTTCATTGGTTGCTTTTGAGATAGCTGACAACAAGTGTTAACCTCCTAGCCTCCTTCGACGTATTACGTGCGAACGATCATACGTAGGAGCGAAGTAGTGCAAAAATGCAATTGTACAATGTCAAGAGCAAAATTGCAGTCATCCACGTAAGGAGCGATAAGAGTGACTTTTGAAAAACCAAAAAAAAAAACAAATTTGGCACATCGTTCCGTCACGTACTGAAGAACCTGCCATGCGAAATTGCAGATTTCATAAAAAAAAGAATTTCGAAAAAATTTTTCTCACCCTCGCGCGTCGCTAGGAAAATGAAAATTTAGCACGCGCAAAATGACCGATTAGCAAAAACGATACCACGTGTATCGAGTATCACGTTTCTACGTTTCATCAAGAAGAGTAATGCGATTAGATAATTAATTTAAATTAACTAAAATAATTTAGATCTAAGTTCATCGTGGTCAGGGTTACCACGGCTGTATAAGATAATTAAATTTAATATAGATAACGGATAAGAGGAGCGATTTAAGATGACGTTGGTCATCGTGGGATAAAATTGGCGTGAGAAATTTTTCGATGTGGCTCGAGAGAGAGAGAAAGAGAGAGAGAGAGAGACAGATAACTGGATAAGAGTGAGACAGAGATTAGTAAAAATTGAAAATAACGAAAGAATAATATACGAATCAATGGAATCGATCTTAATCGATCTCTTCGACAAAAATCATGGATCCTAATGATATTCAGGAAATTTACGAATCCCTCACCTGCTTCCCTGATATCCTTGTCACACTGCTTCCAAGAGGACATCCTCTTGATCTACAAGATCGATATTCGATCGATCAAGATGAATCGTCCTGGATGCACATAACATATCATTTGTAACCTCAAAATTTGTCTTTTTAAATTAAACTAATTATTATTACACGCATCGATGGCTTAGCCAATGCAAAACCACTAAACACACATCACGTGCATACATATCTTTGCAAGCATGAGAATTTAAGAGAATTTATTTGTTAATATCTACACGTACGTTATACATACATATATATATAATATATATTATAAACGCATATACATACATTAATGCGTACTTGAATGTTTTTTTTTTTTTAAATAAAGCAATCGAATAATCAATCAATCCCCACCCAAGTTGCGCGTACCGTATTAGAAATTTTGTAAATTAATTTCTCAATGACTCTTACAGATCATTAGCAAAATTTCAAAACGATATTATAATTCTAAAAATCGAGATACGCCAAATGCGACTCTCGGCAGGCCCTATTACAAGCTCAGGGTGCGCAAGCGGCATATTCGTGTCAATCAATCTGATCTTGCCGCAGGATAAATCATTGAGCGGACCGGCAAGATCAGTAAAAAGATTTCCGATCGGTAGGTGCAACTTGGTTGTCGGAACCCTGAGTAAAAAAATATAATAAAAATAAAAAAAGCCCACGAGTGCTGGTACGAAAATAAATTAAAAAAAAAAAAGAAAAGAAAAAAAGACAAATAAAAGCTATATCACCGGCATACGGTGATGCTTTCGTTGTGCAGAAATTATTAACGCAAGGCACTCTAGCGTTTAGAATGCGTTATTTAGAATTCGATCCTTAGTACGTTTTTGATAGCTGATAAGTGAGAGATTTAAAGGGCGTGATCGTAGAGCCGGTAGACTGGCTCTAGGCGATCCCCCATGAACCATGTCGAGACATATCTATTGCCGGGTGGGATACTCGTCGGGTGCGTCAATTTTATTATAACTAATTGATAAGCGGTATTTTTGTACAGTCTCTTACAGTGTCAGATCGTTGCCGGCGCTTCCGACGAGTCAACCCCGGCAGCATACCTTACTTACCTAAACTACCTACAGTCCATCATTTTTTCTAGCTTGTATAGTAACGACGATTAGAAGTCCCATTCACAGTCTTGCGATAGGAACGTGTCCCTCTGACGTGTGGAGAAAAAAGGAAAAAAGAAATGACGGCGTTCGAGCAATTTTTTTTTAATTAAAAAAAAAAATGAAATTTGCACATCAAAACGCAGATGCATTTTGGATGAGCTTGATTAGGGAAAGAAGTGCTTTGGAGGATACGGTGGGGGGGATCACGAGTAGATCATTACGAGAAAATAAAAAATGATTTTTTTTTTTGGAAAAATCGAAAAAAAATATGTCCCTCAATTCTTTTCATGTTTATTCGTCTTTTTATGCTAAGGTCGTGATTGTACAATGTTATATCAATATATGTGTATATGCCTAAAGTTGTATCGATGTTATATAAATGAATATATTAATATACGAGAGACGTTAGGAGACACGAGATATATCGATAAGGCGAATCGTGACGCATGATATACACACACGTATATGTATATGTCAATAAATATTGTATAATTATTATATTATTATAATGCGATTACTGATATATGTTGTTGTTATTATTATTATTACATATATTAATGACTATTTCTTCGGGTATATATAATTCGAGTACACGTGTCACATCTATTCTGATTCTAATATCTATATGTCATTGTTTATTATGTCGTTAATTAATAATATGTATATGTCGTACTTTGAACCGAATAAAAATTAATTATACGCATTTTTATTCATTTTTATTTCTTTTTTTTACACACGTTATCGTGCACGCGACAAGTGTTCCGTTTGTACTATACAAATTTTTGTATCATACAAATTTTTGTATTTTAGATGAATTTTTAATTTATAAAAAAATATGCCATAGGGACGTCAATCAACGTTTAATTAAACGGCACAAGTCTTATCAGCAT
>JARQSV010000733.1:545597-555888 GCA_030142285.1 Calameuta idolon | reverse complement strand
TTCGTCGACGCCACATTTTGCGAAATCTCAACGAGTCAGGTTCCAATAGTCGCACCGGAAACGACGAAAGATTCGTCAGTGACACTTTCGCAAGGTAGCACAGCGAATTCGCAACTTCCGGTAAATCCGACAACGGCAATTCCAACCACCGAAATACTGAGTGATCCAAATACGGTGAGATTGATTTGCCAAGATTTATCCGACTGGCGAAGTAATTCGAGATTATTATTATCCACGGTGGATTACGAATTTAAATCGAGATATCCAGAATTTTCAATAAAAGAAATGGACGACTGTACCGTGTTAATTAATTTTACGTCAAAAGACGCTACGTTCACACTGATCTGGTACGAAAGCAAAAGTACCTATACGAACGAGTCGCTTACGGAATTTGTCAAGTGTGTGAAAAACGTTAAAAGCTCCTACGTCGTGTCGAATCTTCAGCCAGGAAGCTCCTACCTGATATGTCTTTTGTTAAAAGACGAAAAAAATCCATCCCCATTCAATTGTTTACCTCTAATGACAAAACCTATTTACGAATCGAGAGTCTGGCTGAACAATCGCGACAAGGTCACGGCGATCCTTCTGTTATCAGTGCTCGCCATATCTTTTTGCATCTTCGGTGCGCTCTTGTCTTTTTTCGTTATCAGGAAAAATCCAGCTCTCTTACGCGGCAGCAAACGCGTCATGGTGGTCAGGCACAGAACAGCCGACGCAATCGTACTTCCGGAAGGAGTACAGATTAGTTCACGTAGGACCAGCAAGCTTTTTAACGTTTCGAATTCCTCCGAAACGTTTCATACCACCGGGTATATAACTCCCATCGGACGACAGAGACCCTTGATCAGAAAGGATTCCAATACTTCCGGTATCAGTTCTCACAGCAGTGGTACCAGTTACGTTTCCGGTATTGAACCTACCGTGGGTCAATTGATGTCCTGGAGGATCGGAAGGATCAGGAATAAATTGAGCTTCAAGGAAGTCGAGCTGCCACCGCCGCTTCCGCCTCATCCGAAGCACGACGTGATACCGTCGTTGTCGCTTAATGTGGACTCGGCCAGAGACAATCAATGGAATCAGGAAGGTTTGACTGACGATAAATGAAAAATATCTAAATCATTGAATCGTTCAATGATCTTACGACAATCATCGGATATGCATTAAGCAATTTTAATTTTAATAAATTATACGAAACCGGAAATGATGCTGTGATATTAGAGTAATGCAAATTTTGAATCTCTTATTTTTTTTTTAATTTTTGAAAAATAAACAATGTATATATTCGATGAATTATATAAATGTTTTTTTTTTTCTTTCTTATTGTGTAATCCCCTTTATACGCACTCGTAAAGATTTTATGACGGCTGTTAAAAGAACGACACCGTCTAGAGTTCGTCCCACGTAAAGCAACGATTGCACGCGGTAGTTTTGCACTTGCAGAAAAATACGTGAGATCGTTTCGCAAAGTGCGAGAGAGAATAATAAAGGGTGAAACGATCAATGATCATAGGTGAAAATTATTCGCGATTAATTTTTCGGCTGTTGGTACTCGCGAGCGAATCGTACCGTTGTAATTAGATTAAAGTACACTGACAGCTATTTATATCTGCCAAGCAGTAACTTTTGCCGAGTACATCGACGCGTTATCTTATTGGCTGAGAGATTCGCTTTATGTCCATCAAGGCTGCAGACTGCTGCCAGACGAGCATTGGACACTTTCGGGAACTTTTGGCAATCGACTATAATTCTATAAAAGGTACCAACCATGAAGATTAAACAACTGGACGTTACCGTGGTGGTAATTCTTTTTTTTTTTCAACATAGAACAATCGATACAATTGATTTCGATCGGAGAGTCGACGATTGCCAAGAACAGCAACAAAGCAATTGGATATTAATAGATTTGAATTCTTTTGAAATCGGTGCCAATAATTTTTTAAAAATATTTTTCACTTAGGAAAATCAAAAATGTGCTATCATTAAGGAACTTTTTTTATTTTATTTTATTTTTTTTTTTCATTTATCAGGGAAATCATCGAAATGTCATTTTTGGGTAATTAATGTCATTAATTAGCATCGATTCGTACACTGATATCTATTTGATTCTACTGATAAGGAACGATCGAACGTGGCAATCGATTAAAAATCTTTTTATAGCGTATGATCGATGACAGATCTTTGGCGATGATCTATTGTCACCTCGAGGAATGTCAGATTGCATACATTGATCCAATGACTAATTGGTCCATCGGATGCTGGGTGACGTTTTTAACGGCTCCGAAATCTATTAGAAAGAATCGGCCTTTTTAAACCTAACGACTAACGTTGATCAGTCGCGGTATCAGAGAAGAACTCGACGTCGTCTAATCATTCGATTGGTCGGAGATCATTTAGTGGAAAATTGACATCGTAATAAATTTACGCAACTATGGTAAATGAAATTTAATTAATAAAAAAGATATCAAAATATTACACGTGACTCAATTAATCAAAGTGATTTAATTATCGACATTACAGGATGATCTAAGCAAGGAACAAATTGCCCGTGAGTGATAACAAATTTTTTTATCAGAAACTTTTTTTATTTCATCTTAATAACTGTTTTTTTTTTTTAATCAACTATTTTTCACAGATCTCAAAATGGCTTTCGATGCCTTCGATCACGAGAAAAAGGGTTGTATCAGCACGGACATGATTGGTACGATCTTAGGGATGCTGGGACACGAGCTGATGGAAGATACGTTGACAGAAATTATAGCAGAAGTGGATACTGCAGGTGATAAAGATTTTTCTTATCAAAAATTTATATTATTACATGCCTATTGTTATCTTGCGTGTGATTATTATTTCTATAAACGACTCCAAAAATTAATCATTCCTCTCAGGCACTGGCGAGTTGAGATTCGAAGAGTTTTGCATGCTCGCATCGCGATTCCTGGAAGAGGATCAAGATACCGAAGCCATGGAACAAGAGTTGCGCGAAGCTTTTCGTCTCTATGATAAGGAAGGCAACGGTTACATAACTACAGATGTATTTCGTGACATCCTTCACGAACTTGACGACAAATTGTCGCCTGAGGAGTTGGACATGATGATCGAGGAAATTGATGCTGATGGTTCGGGTACTTTGGACTTCGAAGGTGAATGCATATATGTATATATAAACGAATTTGAAAAAATATATAAATCCTTAACATTTTTCATTTTTACAGAATTCATGGAAGTCATGACGGGTTAATGAGGAAGCAACTAGAATTAAGTGAAATTAACAAAATTATTTGCAATATATTAAAATTATTTTCGAATTGCACTAAACTCGCGTCTCTTGAACGATAAAATTATTTTTTTTTACTGTCATCAAGAGACACCAAATTTTCTCAAATTGCATCGTAAGACCGGTCAACTTTTTTTTCTATGTATTTTTATTACAAGTCACAATAAGTATGAGAGGTATAATTAAATATAATAATAATTTTCGTTATATCCATCCGTTTTATTTATATATAATATCCCTTTATGAAATTCCTGCGATATTAATACATCACGTCCTACCTTAAATTACTGTAACGAGTCAAAATTACAAGAAGCTCGTGCGGTTGGCACGAAAAGAAAAAAAGAATAATGAAAAAAGTAAATGCATTTTCCAACAATCGTAACACGCCTCTACATCGGGCGGAACGATTTTCGCGAAGACGTAAAAAAAAAAAGAAAAAAGAAAAAAAGAGAAGCACCCTACCTCTTCAAAACTTCTGCCAAAGCCCCAAGGCGATAACCAAGACGATATCGCCTAAAGCGACACCCGCCTCTTAGATCATTCAATACCGAAGCCAGCAGTGAATTTTTACAACCGTCATTTGCGCAGCTAAGTCGGTCCGTTTGATGTAAAAAAATGTCGAAAGGAAAAAAATCTAAAAAAAAATATATTATTATAGGTTATTAAGTCATATATTATTATACGAGTAGTATTTTTAGAGTCGTATAAAAATTATTGATCAATCACTTATTGATGTTATTGCCATTTACCACGTACTGTGGTATAGCGCGTATGCTGAAGTATATGCTTTTATAATAATAACCGGAAACACTGTACAGTATAGATTTCTAATGAATTACATACTATAGTTTGTATTTCTATAGCGGTGGAGTATAGTAGAGCATATTTTAATAGACAATAGATAAAATCTATATATAATGGCTGCTACCGGGCTTTGTAATTATACATTGAGCTGTCTAATAATAAAACACTTTGGTCCATCGGGTAGAGCCATCTTAGGCCTGACTGTACGGATTTCGGCTGGTAGCCAAAATTTAAGATTGTGCCATTGCCAATGGACTCTGAACATATTCAGAGAAAATCTAAGTACGAGTTTAACGCATATGAAGGATCATTAGTAAAATGCACGTGGAGCTTGTTGTTCCTGTCAAAAATGACGTTTGACTTGCGGAAACATTTAACACGTGTATGTTGACAACTCGAACGTCACGTTCGAGTAGGAGCTTTGATGTTTTCTTGATCCTTATTACTGGGCTTGTAGATCATTACGAAATTTGAATATGGGTCAAAATGATTGTTTTAGGATTTTCGAGTGGCGTGGCTGATGAATTGATGACGTAATTACTAATGTATTGTAAACTGCAGTAACTTTACCTTCGATTGATTAAGAACGATCGTTTATTGGCTGTTGATCAAATTTCTAATTGATGATCGATAATATCTATCGACGATTCGAAAATCGTCCAATGATCGATATAGAGATTGAGCAGTGTGCGATCGATAAATCTTTCTTTAATGGGTATAGATTAGCCTTGTTTATCATTCTAATCTACTAGAACAATTTCACATAGGATGTTCCATCATTTCTTTAAATTAGACTGTTGCATCGATTGATTAGTCACTCGTTAACAGATTCACGATACGTTTGGATCGAGTAATTAATTTTTCGTCGCCATGGTAAATTGACAAATTGTTACATAATCATTGTTTTTTATTTTTTAAGGCATAATGAATTTTTTTTATTTTTCATCTTTTTTTCTTATATTCTTAGGATGGTCTCGATAAGGAACAAGTTGCTCGTGAGTATCTTTGATTGTAATTATCTAATTTTATAATATTAATTAATTGTAAAAATTACACAGAATTGAAAGTAGCCTTCGATGCGTTTGATCATGAGAAAAAAGGGTGCATAGGTACTGAGATGATTGGTACAATTCTTGGTATGCTTGGACACGAGCTGAGTGAAGATACGTTGAAAGAGATTATTTCGGAAATAGACGAAGATGGTAAGAATCATTAAAAAAAATTTTGGAACGAATTTTGAATCGATAAAAAAAAGTTTTTTTTAATCAATTCTTATATCAGGATCTGGAGAGTTGGAATTCGAGGAATTTTGTATCTTGGCTTCGAGATTTTTGGTCGAGGAAGACACGGAGGCTATGGAGCAGGAGCTTAGAGAAGCTTTTAGGCTTTATGATAAGGAAGGAAATGGTTATATCACGACTGATGTATTTCGTGATATTCTCCACGAGCTCGATGACCAAATACCACCAGAAGAATTGGACCTGATGATCGAAGAAATTGATGCTGACGGTTCGGGAACTTTGGACTTTGAAGGTAAAATTTAAGTTGATGATTTATTAAAGTTTCATCATTAATTGTTCGTGTGAGAGCCAATTAAATAATTGGCCGTAGCATAATTAGTTAGGATCGTTCGTTAATTGAAATGACGTTAATATATTTTTTTTATTTTCTCAATAGAATTCATGGCCGTCATGACGGGAGAGTGATCGTCATCCTCATGTGGAACTTCGATGACGGAAGTGAATATGATAATAAAAAGAAATTCCTGAAAAGCAAGGAATTCCATGAGAAATAATTTTATTATTATTTACAATATGAAATATTAGAAATCGTGAGAGACTGATTAAATGCCATATAATTTCAATGACAATCATTGTTATATTTCCATTGTCTCTCAGTGAGTTATTGTGGAGTACAAAGAGCGTAATGAGATTCGCACTATGTAAAAATGTAGATGAAACATTTTATTCGTAATTAGTAAGATTAGGTTGGTCAATCATTGTTATGCAATTCCGTGTGAGTAATATTCAAATGTATAATTAAAATTTTCATAATGCATAAGAATATGTTATTTGTTAATTAATATTTATGAATATATTGTAAAAAAAAAGGAATCTTCTTATTTTTATCCTTATCAGTTAATTTCTTCGGAGTCATTAGTAAGCCTGCGAGCTAATTTGTAATTATTGTGATGACTCAAAGGAACTTTGTAGTAGAAATGAGGATAAGGAGAATGAAAAATAAATCTAATCAATCTTTTCTAACGATCCTGATAATTATGCCAAGGCTCGTGGCAATTCGAGATGCCTGCTTTTCAACGGCCAATTCTCGTTCGCTCGTTACGCTATTTTAAAGTCGAGCTTTAAAAATTCTTTCAGACGTCTCGGCGCTTTATGATCACGATGTTGGAAACGAGTTAGGGATTTTAAGGTAGGGGAACTTTGAAAACCGCTAGATTCGCATTTTATCTATTAATTCGCGTGCCAGGGGAATAGTCTTTAACGCTTAAAGCTCAAGTCTACGAGCAGTGCTGGTCGAAAGCTCAACCGAGTTTTGTCTTCCTATAAGAACAATAGTATCGTTGGTTGAGAAAGAAAATAATAGAAATTCCAAAGAATGGTGAGTGTAAAAAAATCGTGATAAATTAAATCGATGAAATAAAAGTGAAACAAAAAAATAAATTTTGTAATTTCTCGTAATTCTAGGATGATCTTACCAAGGATCAGATCGTGCGTGAGTTACGATTTTATAAATTAGCGAATTTCCAAAATTTTTTTTCTTTTAATTCAAAGCACTGATGCATTTTTCGTTTTTAATATTTAGTGCTCAAAAAAGCTTTCGATGCTTTCGACCAAGGCAAAAAGGGGTGCATCGGCACTGACATGGTTGGCACTATTTTAACTATGCTTGGCCACGAACTCAGTGAATCCACTCTTCAAGAAATTATTGCCGAGGTCGACGAGGATGGTATGAAATTTTGAATTGATAAAAAAAAAAAAGAATTTCCAAAAACCTAACCTTCCTCTTCGCAGGCTCCGGTGAGCTTGAATTCGAAGAATTTTGTACGCTGGCAGCAAGATTTTTGGTCGAAGAAGACACGGAAGCGATGCAACAAGAATTACGAGAAGCATTTCGTCTTTACGACAAAGAAGGAAACGGCTACATAACCACTGACGTATTTCGCGACATTTTGCACGAACTCGACGACAAATTGTCGCCTGAAGAATTAGACTTGATGATCGAAGAAATTGATGCTGACGGTTCGGGTACTCTTGACTTTGACGGTAAATAATTATATAATTTTAATAACGATGCCAAATTTATTGATCAACCATAATTTTACGTAAAAAAAAAATAATAAAACCCAACCACGTACAATTTTCAGAATTCATGGAAGTCATGACGGGCGGTGACGACTAGACGAATAGCAACCTGAAAATGAACCCAATAATAAATGGCCCAAAAAAAAAGTGCAAAAATAAATAAAGAATCGCAATCAAGATATAAATTTACCCGCAATCATCTGACAGATGATCGACATTATTTTTTGCACACGAATTGCAAAATTCAATAAATCGACAAGGGGTCTTCCTGAGGACAGGAAAAAATCGATAAGATAAAAGTCAAGGATAATTATAAGATAAATAAAAATTCCGAAGTTCAATATTCCAATTGCGCCTTGACACGGCAACTCCACATACATCGGAGCATATGTGGGTATCGTCGCTATACGTATTCCTTATCAACTCCCATTCTCACGAACAAATTATTCGCAACTCTGCTTCACGTAATTGCATACTATTACCATTAAGCCAGTTAACTGTGCATTAACAAAAGGTACTCAATTAAAACTGCATACAAGCATCCAGCCGGAAGATGCACCGAATGAATATTTTTTTTTCTCCACAAGAAATAAAAAAAACAAATTTCGTACATCAATCAAAAATTATATTCATTTAATTAAACACCCGTAAATCTCCATCCGTCAATTATTCTACAACGATAACGGTATGATTAATGTCAAAAATATATTTCAATAATAAAAAAAATACTTTTTTTTTCTTTAATTGATAAAAATGCACCAGGAATCTGCAGAAAACTCTTCCGCGCCTTAACTCGTCTCGAAACGCCAATCCAGGATTTTCATGATTTCCATAGATAGTAAACAACTACAGCTCCTTCCGTTAATGAAGAAAATACCAATGCCGCCGACTTAAAGGCAACGACCGGATTCCACGTAACCTGCCATAATCCAAAGCAATCAAGAATGCGACGATTAATCAAGTTTTTAACGTAAAGGTGCGAGAACTCGTTAAGCCTTAAAGGAGGTGTTGTTCTGTGCTGTCTCAGAACTATATATTATATATAATACATATAAACTCGAGTGACGTCATCATTGACCTCAGACACAGAAACAAAAGTGACAGACATTTCCGTTTCAAAGATTCTTGTACAAGGTAATATTCGTGTGTAGAAAAAGTGTATCTATAAGTGCACATATAGATATACAAATCCATATACATGTCTATATACATGCTTGTAATCGTAATAACCGACATACCGTTGTAATTGGGTTGTGAGAAGTGTATGACCAAATTGGGAATTTCCATGGATTCTAAAGAGTCATTAGCCGTAATTTCCCACGGAACGAATTAGTCGCGATCGGTGCGCCGCACTTGCGAAAACTGCCGTTGGAAACTCAGACGAGGAATTAGAATGAGATTTAAATATAAATAGGGGACCAAGCTGCGTTCACACGTGAGCGACGGTTTCCATCGTTGGACTTGGCTCGACGTGCTATGCGATTTTTAGAAATTCACGTGTAATGGAATTGCACTTGGCGAACGTTAATTACGAATTGCGAAAAATACACGGAGAGATTGTCCAGCTGGATTCTCGTATCTCTCTATGTACTTGCTACACGTAGAGGGAAGCTGACGCAAACCGAAAATGGAGGCGGATCAAAATCTAGATCATTCCATTTGCGTAATTTCAAACAACTCACTAAACTTTCGATCGGTAACTCAGGTTGGCTATCGCGACGACCAATCGGCTTGTCCCGACCTACGCGATATGGGCGATTCATTTTTATTACCTAAGATCTAAAAATTCTATATGGCACTTACGTCACAGTATATTTATAATTAACTATGATGTATAATAATTTTTTAATTGAATATAATAATTTTTAGCTTTTTTTCTTATGGACAGTTTATGGTCTATTTTTAATGATATAATTATTACTATATATATATATATTATATATAAATATACAATCCGTATATCAACTGTAGTTAAATATTACACGTATGGGTATTATTGTTTATTAGTTATATTTATTTATTCTAATAGCATTATTTTCTACTGAAATGACAAATACGTCGACCGTCAAGTGCAGTGTAAACTGCTTAACGGTAGAACCTGCTGCACTTCCTGTACAAAGTGCAATTTGAGAAATGCATATGGGCACACGTGCTTGATTGGGTATAGCTATGTTTGTGTATATGTATATTGGCGTGAGCTGGTCGTTGACAAGCTGCAATCAAAGTCTAAAAGAAAATTTTCTTTCACCGATTAAGATCTACTTAATTTCTCTTGTCTGACTATAAATTCCGGTTTACTGTCTGACGCCAGTCGGTATCACTATACTGGCATAGGAAACTGTTTTAATTAAAATATACCAGATTCGATTTGACAGTTGTCTTACGGTCGAATTGGTTGGTAACAGTTGGCAAGATTGTGTAGCCAAATGTAAGTAAGGATTTTTTTATTGCTCTTGGCAAATTTTACAAGTATAAAGCAAATATATGTTGTGTTGAATTTCTCAACGTTATTCTACATTGTCATTTTGTCCCAGGCGCAGCTGTGGGACAAGTTACGTAAAATTCTCAGGGGGTCGTTGCAAACTATAGACGTGACACGGTGGTGCCATTTTATTTTATTATTAATAATAAAGAAAAGAAAAGCATAATTATTTTCGAATTTTCTTGACTTTTAAGCCTTTAGACCGATTCGGATGTTTTCAGTTTTAAAGAAAATCATTGAAATATTTGTGAAGAGAAAAAATCATTAATTGACATGGCTATCGGTAAGTATTGATACAACGACGGATACAACGACGAAAAATTGATACAACGACGTATTCTACATTTTCATTTTCTCCCAGGCGCAGCTTTGAGACAAGTTACGTAAAATTCTAAGGGATCGTTGCAA